>JARHVA010003399.1:935000-1287500 GCA_037957365.1 Torreya grandis | reverse complement strand
ATTGGAATGAAGTTGGGATAAATAAATAAGGAGAGTGTTAATGTTAGTCTTTAAACAAGATCTAATAAGTTTAGCAAATAAATTTGAAACAATATAGAAACTATCATTATCTTACAATTGAATCAGTTTTATATTTGATTATATCAAGAAAACCAATATTGTACAAGTAATTTATTATTGAAATTCACAAAAATTAAGAGTGGTGAAATTCATGAGACCACATCATATCAATTGATATAGTGGGTAGAGTTAGTTCATAAAATTGTTTTCAGAATTAGAAGGAACCTCCTTGGAAGTTGAAGGAATGGTATAATTGGCATAAACAAAAATTTAAAACCTCTAGCTCTATCCCAATAGAATATGATTTATCGATTTGTATCAATCTACCTCATTTGGTTATTTTTCAGTGAAACATTTCTAGGGACAATTGTAGGTACTAATCACTTGCTGATTATTTTAATTTTTTTAGAATCCTATCGGAAGCACCCTGCCAAAAGGAGTTAGACTATTAGCATCTCATATTTGGGGGTTGATAATATTTCCTCTTATGTTTAAATTAATATAGGCAACTAGAAGTAACCAAAACATGACCGTTTATTATTTTTAATAACTCTTTTTAAAATTAAATTTATTAAAAAAAAATCTATTGTTCTGATTTTAGTCTGCAAAGTCTCTTTAGAAACGGGCTCAAATTAATAGAAGAGCTAGAGTTTTTTTGAAACTAGAAGTTTTAATCTCTAGAATTATATCAAAAAATTTAAGATCTACAACCATAAATTTCCTACATCATTTCGTTACCTTTTGGTGGATCCAACTTCAAAGACATTTGGTGATTTTCAACATCTATTTTTCTTTTACAGACCGTGAAGTCATTTCAAATTTGAGTTATCAAAAATACTTATAAGAATCTGTAAGTGAGACTAGATGTTGGTAATGATTATTTTTCCATTTAAATTAATACATAAATTTTTATTTAACAATTTAGGAATTATTTACTATTTTTAGTAAATCAATTTCGAACCCAGTTTATTCAAGAAATTGCTTAGTAGAATAGTTTTCTGCATGAAAAATCGTTTGGAACACTGAGTTATTTTAGTGTTTAAATCAATGTAGATTGTTTTTATAGATTCATAGTGATACCTTGTAACTAATATAATATAGAATAACTTATATATAAACTTTTCATCTCGTGGAGGTATTTTATCCATTGCCATTTGATACGTGATTTAATGAAATTGTAACTTGATTATAAAGTGAACTAGTCAATTCTGAGTGCACCATGGTTGGGTAGTTCCACTTTGACACGAATAGTTTATATTGATTAGCATATGCATGGGTAGTATGATGATTATATTGGGATCGATCAATATAAGAGCTTAGTTTCTTACTTAGTTTTATCACGTTTGCAGTCCAAATTTGTAGTAGCACCGTGTCAACGAATCATTGACAGATCGCGTTCCATACCATTAGGGATGAGCTTCAGTGTTGGTTCTATTAGTATAAATTATACTTGGTATCCTTTGAGTATCATATAAGAGTATAGTATTGTGCACCGAATTTGGTGTCGTCGACACAACTTAGTCGTAGCTAGCTTGTCATACTCCTCTATGTATTTCCTATTCTAAGATAGAAAGTGAGCATTTATATTGCGTGTAATGAACCTTGAGTGTTTTTTTATACTTTTAAGGTTGCCTTTGGTTGTGTACTTGAGTTTATAAGACATATGTAGTTAATGTGCGCATTGGTATGGTTGTGTTAATGTTTGAAGTGTTTCCTTGTGCGGAGTTAGTGTTGCACAAGAGAAGAAAATAAATTAATAGTGTTGTCATGGGTTTTATTTAGGTTAAATTTTGGGCATTACAAAACTACCATCAGTTTATTTGAAAACAATATTACAAAAAATACTAACCATGTAATCGAGAATTGAAATTCAAAATCAAATACTATATAAAATTCTAAGTACAAAATTGTGCTTATGATAAAATTTATCCATTTGTCAAAAAATTTCAAATATATATATATATATATATATATATATATATATATATATATATATATATATATATATATATATATATATATATATATATAATGTTTTATTTATTTCTTTAAATGGACATTCAATAAAAAATTATTCACCAAGAATAATATATTTTTATTGCTTCTACGATGAAATATGAGATAAAATTCGAGATATTTCACATTATTTGTGATTATCACACTCCATGTATTGACAATTTGGGGATATTAAATGTTTGCATCTATTTGTACTATTAATGAAATCAACAGTTTTTTAAATGTATAAGGATGACCATCAATTTATGTACAATCAAGCATGTTATGAGTTTCCTATGGAATAATACAAATTCAATCTTCCATGGTCTTTGAATAATAACACATAATCAAAAGGCTTGTAGTCCAACTGGTGAGGATGATGGTTGCTTATATCCATCCCCTAAGGTACAAATCCTTCTAGATACCTGACACAGAGAGTCAAGCGGTTAAGGCCATGATCGTTCCCTGGGTGATTTTGACAATGTGGATGCCCTTTACTCGTGGTTGCTTAGCCAAAGGAGTTCACTAATTTAGATGTCTGCTTACTTAGCATTGTAAATCCGCTATATATTTATTTCTGAAATATGGGCAGAGATGCCGACATTCTATGTAATTCAGTGATTCCATGTAATGCCTTCACACATACAATCAAAAAATAATAATAACACATACCATACATTGACATGTTAAACTTGTATCTTAGCAAGGAATTCCAAATCTTTGAAAATGTACAGTGGGTCATAAAAATAAAATATCATCTTTTATAATGCAAGGAGAGTAACAAAGTGAAGATATCAAGCCCTACATATATAGGATAATTATCATGCATACCATATAACTTTTCCCCCAAAATGTAAATACCTCAAGGGGTTGGGAGTGGATTATCTATTGGCCATACTCCATAATCTCCTCAGTTGGGAATTTCAAGATTATATTTTGTCAATATCTGACCAGGTAGTTCCATATCATTTTGGAATCTTGATCATAACTTTTAAACTTTATTCTCAACTTATCTTGAAGCGGTCAATTCAAAACTGTTGGCATCCTACACAATCTAATATACCCTTGGTTTGGATCTCCTCTTCAATGCATTTTACCTTGTCATCATCCTTAAGCACACCATCCTCATAATTGTAGTATAAGGTGATCTTGTGTGGATTAAGAAGATGATTTTTCATAGATTGACATATCTATAAGACAAAGGAATTGTCAAATAAGACATAAATAAATAGTAAAAAGATAAGATAAAAAATAAGGAATAATTTATATTAATTATAGCATATATAAACTACATCAATATCCACTAAGAATGTGAAGTGGGATTTCATTTGTCTTGTTTTAATATGAAGCCGAGAACCAAATATGTGGTCTCTGAAACAAAAAGAAAACCCTACTAGCTTGTTAATGTCTTTCAAAGTCCATTTATTCTACCAATTCAACTAAGTTTATGATCTATTCATAAGGAAGCAACCAATCTATGATAGGCAAATCTCATAGCATCTAATGACAAGAGTGTTTTTGGCAAGATAAGGTGATGCCACTTCAAGAAGGCATCCTCCCACCATAGAATGTATCACTTTGAAGCGATTAATGTCAAGATATTGGATGGATAATTTAGAGAAGCAAAAGGCGAGTGGCATCGAGATAAATCAGAATTATAAGATCAACCTCCATTCATCTAATTTTTGGACTTCAATTAATAAATCTAAAGGTATACACTTGGCCTCACCAACGTTATGTAACCTCAAGCCTTCAAATCTATCTCATTCAGTGGTTCAAGTTCCTTCTACCAAAGAAGATAATGTGGAGATTGAAAAGAGCCTCATGCCATCAGATTGGATTGATCTACCAACTACCAATATATCCAAAGTCAAAGCCAGTTAAAATAGAGTTGGTGAATGGAATAATATCAAAATAACAAGGTAGTCCATAGATACAAATTTGACAATAGAAAAAATACACAAAAAGCTTGCTGACAACAGATTTTCACACCTATAAAGAGCATCGAGATCCAAAGAGAGGTGACTAATGGAAAAGCTCCTCAATCACTAATGTACCAGAGGATCAAAGTCTTATCTTCTTACCATGTTTTTTCCCTTTCCATGTTGATACATATATTGTAATTGCTCAAAATTGTCAACAGTAACCTCTTTAATCAATAGGACTGTACTTTCAAATTTCAAGTGTTGGCATAGTGTACATTCATTTAGCAATTTGCATACGTGGTAGATTTCTCTCCCTTCCCAAGTTCTAATTCGTACCTAGTTGCTAGCTTATCATGTTATGCAAGTCATGTTCATTGTTTTATATGTCTTTTGCTGAAGCTGTAAGTGGATGTTAGGTGGCTGCATAGTGTCTTGTATCAAACATCTCTCCATCATTTTCTCTCACGTTTTTGTCATTAGATCGAACCTTCTCATGAAATACTTATGCATAGTGATCAATTGAAATCAAAGGTCTTCTTTTTCCCTTGTTTGTTCAGTGTTCAAGGTTCCAAGTAGGGTGGATCAACATTCTGGGGTATCACTGTCATTAGGTAGGATTTCCCCTTCAAGTTTCTTTCTCCCTTTTCCATGGTAGTCCGCAACACAGAGTAGAGATCCTCATTGATACACCTAAGGGAGCTAGCCCTCATAATCTAGAGACTCAATCCACTTAGCAAGGCACCCACAACCTCGGATTGTTTCTATGTTCCAGCAGACCGTGAAGGCTTAAAACTACCTTCACAAGGATATAGGGTTTGATTGACAACAATACCCCATGGTCCGTCGAGGTGCCCCAGTACCAATTTTGGCACCCTAGAAGCAGTCATGGTACCATCGACAAATCAATGAATTAACATTAGGTGTTTATGTTGTTTTAGTCGAATGTATTATATACATGTTATATGATGGAAAAATTATGAGTAGTTATTTACTACCATCATAATATCTACATAAAATATTGGAAGTTGAAAGATGCCACAATTGAAAAAATTAACACTATAGTTTGCTACCCCCTTAACCTATGGCTTGTATTGGTATATGTATGACCAACATGTGGCGCATGTAACCTTTGACTTAATCATTTGTTAATATCTAGATGGCATATTGGTAGGACTAATCGGCCTATTTGGATTTTATTTATTTTCAATAGCCTAATTATACAATATATGAGTTAGTGTTAGGATATTGATCCTCATATATTCAGTATTCTCTTCTTATTATAAGGACTTTGGAGGTTTCCCCTTCGAAGTGGCTCAATTCTATACCCAAGTATTATGCTCTCATTTCACTTATCTACTAGTGAATGTTGTTATTATGCCTATGCAATTTGCTATCTTGCAATCTATTATATTGTGATTATGCTATCACGATATGGTAAGTTCATTTCATAGTTGACTAATTAGAACAATGGTTGTTGCATATCAAATAGAAGATCAATTAGAGAAACATAATATCTTTCATATACAACTAATATAAATCATAATCTAAATCACACACACACGCACACGCACACACACACACACACACACACACACACATTAAATAAAAGTCAATTGTTAATATATAATGAAAATTATGTTTGTTTGTACAAATTACTCTTTATAAAAGAATAAATTTAGTTATACTCTGACCATCAAAGTAATTGTCTGGCATGAATTATAAAAACATGTACCATGACAAATTGTTACAAAACATAGAGAGGCCCTAACAATTGTATCTAAACTCACAAATAGTAATTGTTGAATGATTGTTACCTACCTTATTTAAATCCACCAAAAATCGTTGCCGCCAAGTAACATTTTGGAGCCAAATTGTTTCTCCCAATCATTTTCCAAAATATTTTCATGTATGCACACCAACAATTTGCATCCTCACACACCATAACATTCTTGGGATGCATCATACACCCTAACCAACACAAACATAATGAGTCATTCACCTCTTTATCAAACCATGAACAATTGATTGATTTGGTTTGTACCAACACAAGTTGTAAGGACATTCATTTGTCATAGTATGCATTATAGATATTATTAATTTCACATCGAATTATAGATCATCCAATTCAATGCAAAATAATAAAATTCATTATTGAAATTGTTACTATAAAGTCATTAAAAAGTAGAATAACAATAACTAATAATCATCAATATCAATTAAACCTATTTAAATAACAATTAACTCCATTTTTATCCACATTAAGAATATCCCATTCCCCTCCACAAGGTAGCACGTCAGAACTGGATAAATTTATAGTGAAAATAAACTTTATAAATCAATTGTGGGATTGGATTTGACATTTACAAAGGATATAAACCTACTGTTAACTTCCTTGTACAATATAAAATTCAATCATCCAACCAATAAGAAAACAGATGTCAAGGGAGTTTACTTGGAATAATTTCCTAATAAATGTTATGACGATTAGAGATTTAGGAGCTTGCCTCTTTACAAGAGTGACTTTATGATATCGACTTCTCCAAAGGCATTTGCATTTAAGTTAATAGCTTATGCTCTCCATCTTTCCTTTCAATTGATGTATGTGATTCTTCTTGACCTTAAGTTGAAATTTGTGCATTTGATTTCTTTGTGTTGCATATCATATTAGGATTAGTTCTTTAAACACGTCAAAGTGATTCCTTCTTTTCAAATATCATTTGAATGCAGATAAATTAGTCTTGGAATCTCATAAAGTTTATGCACCTCATTCTCTTGTTTCTTTTCATCTTATATAATATTTTCCACCACAAGAGACCTTGTTATCCATATCAAGAAGGCCCCTGTCTGACAAGTTGTAGAGATATTTATATATTTTCCATTTTCAAGAGCTAAATGAACGTCTTTCTGACAAAGCTAAGAAGTGTCAAATTAGTTATTCGAGATAATAAAACTGGGAAACCCCTTACATTGTTTGCTTTTGGTCTAAAAGAGAGATTTGTTCCTTTGATATCAAAGAATGCCTCCCCAGTGTCCACCCTTGAGGTTCGTCCCCTATGAAAATCAAACATTCTCACCTTGTTGATATCCTACCAAGTCAAACATTCCCAATGATGAGGTGCAAATTAGAGAGATAACAACCACCAATTTTTGTTTTGGATGAATACTATAGAATTGGTTAGTTGCACAAATGTTGAATTTGGGTGGCATCGTCTTACACATTTTTTTTGTACCCACACTTCTCCTAGAAAATTATATGGACGTAATAGGGAAGCTCATATGGTTATCCTTCATAGCCAAGATTCCTAATACAGGATTTGTCTTTATGTTGTATATACTAGTGAGTGAGTACTTGTAGATTTTCTTCCAAGTGAAACTCTATTGAAGCTGAATTCATTTGTAAGTTGAAGTGAAGCTCATGGGGCTCTCATTCAAAGCCATGGGTCATAACATAGGAATTATCTCCATGTTGGATATATCATTCTCTCTAATAATTAAATGATTATTTTCTCTAATATTAAAATCTATTCAAGCTAAAGTCATCTTTAAGCTCACCAATCAAATGTTAGATGAGGCTATCATTAATAAATTTTAAGTGCTTTTTCATATTACCTCTATGTAACTCATGGTAACAATCATAAACTAATTGTTTTTCCATTGAATATTCTTTGGTAGTAAACACTAGTAGGTTACATGCGTCGATTTCTCATGCAACGCATCACTTACTATCCTTGTACAGAGGAATTTCATTCTCTTATTCTATACCCCTATGACATGAATGCATCCAATCTTTGAACTTTAAACAATCCTATTTGCGACGAAGTGGAGTAAATGGCATAATCCCTATTTTCCTCCTCAAATTGTGTGTTTAGCATGAATTACATTGTGAAATGAAGGGTTCACCATCCATTCATCATTCACATGTGTTATACTTGATATTATTATCAAAACCCAATGGTTGTCTCTTTGGTTATATCATTTCTTGTTATGGACATGGATACCTAGCATTTCTTTGTAGAATTTAAGAGCCAAACACTGCTCAGATTCATGCTTGTCTGACTAGCAGCCAATTCACCTCTTGTTGATTGTATCAATAAATGAATGTGAGATACATGTACGGAGAAGATAATTCTCAGACGAAAATGATTTGATCTTCAATTTATTTATTCTGTAACAATTTCATAGCAAATTCATTGCCTTTTATTGCAAAGTTTTCAGAAATGAATTCTCCCACTCCAGATTAGTCAGTTCACCGCTCTTTCATACAAGAAATAAACTTATATTTATGCAGATCTTCCATGCTCTGAACAAATGGCAGTTTCAAATCATGCTTGTATGGATACATAACTGACTCAGACTGAACTAATGCTTACTTGATTGGAGATAAACATTCCATGAATTCATTCGTTTGAATAGATGACTTTACTTTTATGATTTGACAGTTAACTTGTTTTTTGGACTACTGAAAATTAGAGACAGCGCAGTTAATTAGAGTCCTCCCAATTACATTAATCTCCCACAAAGTGATCATAAGCAAAACTTTATTTCTCCTAAATATACGAGCAGCTAGTCAAGTGTCATTTCTAATTCAGATGATCTACTCCAAAATGACCTGTAGCCAGCCTTAATGTTTACAATGTGCTCTCTTGCTCTTTATTTTCATGCCAACATTTGGACACGAAGTTAGCAGGAATGAAATGAAGCCTATCCCATGGGGTTCGACTCAAATTAAAGACTGGAATAGCAAATTCTGTAATTTTCTCTACTTTTTTCTGATGTCGTGATAAAAAATCATTTTTACAGAGCAAAGAAGTATTAGAACATAGTGTTAAATGCATTCCTTGGTACTGAAATTTAATATCAAGTGGTTCAATTTGTATAATGTAATCTACACATTATTTGCAAGTAACGAATTTCTTTATTTAAGGTTTAAAAAAGGCAGATTGTTTGGGAGCAGGCCTCCCTCCACATACGTTGCAAGTAATTTTTTTTTATTATTTTGAATAAAAATGAATGATAATACCCCCTTTTTGGTCTTATATGATGTGAATAATAAATATATCATATGTAGTATACATTTCAATTCAGTTGCCGCTGGGATTTTTGCCATCCTCCTGATATGACTGAATTAATTTAAATTTCTCTAAGATAAAGAGCAAACATGAATCCAATGTCCCACAAGCATTAGTTAAAATCACCAGAATTGACCAGGCAGCCACAGCATGAATCTGAAGGGAAGTAACTTTTACATTGATGGCTGATGAAGTATAGTCACTGATAAAGAGCAAACATGAATCCAATGTCCCACAAGCATTAGTTAAAATCACCAGAATTGACCAGGCAGCCACAGCATGAATCTGAAAGGAAGTAACTTTTACATTGATGGCTGATGAAGTATAGTCACTGAAGAGATGAAAGCGCAGCTCAAATCATTTTTTCAAATTTGTCAAGCATCTGTACTCTTTTCATGGCTCGAACAATCAAGATAGTGAATACTCCTGCATGCGTAAACAATTCGATGTTATTTGGATTTTTAGAGAAAAAAAGTGTAGAGAAGTTTTATAAGCAGCATCCAGAGTCTCCATCTGTTTTAATTTGTGAAATATGCCCAACATCCATGAAGAAAGGGACTCTAATTGTGACTTTTTAATAAAGAAAAATGTTGTTACTTTCTTTTTTTCAAAAAATACTTAAAACTTTGATTCCATTTTCAACTGTTACAGTGTCCACTACCAAGTTAAAGAAGCAGCTAGCTGATAGCACGAGTCAAATCTATATATGCACAATAGATGAGAGATTGATAAAGTTTTGGAAAAATGTATGTAACTAAAATAAGCTAAGCAAGTGCACACCAAGAAACAGAAATAAATGTTCATAAAATGAATGTAACTCCTTTGTATCCTAGATATAAAGCTGATGCCTCAATTTTGGAATTACTTAAGAAAATGAGCAATGTATTGAGGTTCCCTTCTGTACTATCTGATCTAAACTTCAATGGGGAGTCCTAACTTATTATTCTCTTCCACGTGATGTATCAAATGTGTGTTTAATTTCCTTTCTATGAGATGCACAGAGTGTTTTTCTTGTGTTTCTGTTATATTTATGGATGTTTGGGAATATACAACCACCTTAGTGCTTTCCTTTACGAGTTTGTAAAATGATGAATAAAGGGCAAAAAGTACTACCTGTCGAGTAAATAAATCTACTTAACTTGCCAGAATATTGTTTCTGGAAAAATGCAATTCAAAAAATTTAAGATTTGGGTTGTTTCAACCCAACATCAGACTGTTCCTCCGAAAAAAAGAAATACATGTTTTACCATACAGTTCCGCCCAACATCAGACTGTTCCTCCAAATAAAAAGAAATACAAGTTTTACCATACAGTTCCGATGTTCTTTAAACAATTCGTTTTTACTCCTAAGCTTAAATCAAAGAGAATACCATTTAAACCTTAACTTCAATCTAACAGCAAGAATCTGAAACCATTAAATCTGGCTTGCATCAAACCTGAATTGTATAATATAATGCTTCGAGATATACTCTCTTAGACAGAATGGTGAGATAAGCATCCTTGATTTTCTTCCTTTTTCATTGTGAAATTGGTTGAAAAAACGGACTGTTTCATTCTGGGAAATGGAACTGGAAGATGCAAGAAGAAGTGATTGTGGTCAAATAGTCCTAAAATCTCAGTTACTACATGACCAAAACAATTTATTATTTTGGATTGAATGGATTTCAAGCTGTATAAGGATAGATAAAATTGAAGAAGGAAATTATTCACTTGTAACTGTGATGAAATCGTTAGTCTGACATTTTAAGAAAGTAACTTTTATGGATAGAAAAAATGTTAAAACGGTATCTAGTTTGTAAATGATTAGTGAGACAACACGTTGTACTAAAAATTTAAACATGCATGACCTTTGCTATGGAAGGGGGAAAAAGGAAATTAATACATCTCCTATGGATAGCATCAATGGCTAACAATTGCACCTGGGTTTAAGAAATAATCAACATTATAAACTGTCAATCCAACGCATAGCAGATGCAAAAACTGTTTTTTTTGCCTCCTACAGAGTGAAGGCCTATGTGCAGTCATTGATTTTATAATCAAAGGTTATCCAACTTTGATTTTTCCAATGCAAATTAGTAAGACTGATAAATCATTTAACAAGTTTATGACAACTAATTCATCAATTCAAGCAGGGAAAAATTATGAGAAAATCAAAACTTACCTGCACCGATACATGAAGCAGTAGCAAGATTCTCCATGCCATGGGCCATAATCGTAACTCCAGTATTCAATAGTGTTCCTCCCAAAACTGTGTATATAGTTGCCATTTGCATTACTGATGCCCTTCTGGCAGCCCTTTCAGCCTAAAATATATAAAAAGATATACATTAATTCTGCCAATATACCCTGCAGTGATAACCTGCAAAAATAATTACTTAAGAGGGACAATACTGATTTGACTTTTGCTGCCATACCTCAAACACCCGTACACGCAATTTTAGATCTCCTGCCTCAAGTTGTCGGATGAATTCATCAATATGTTGTATCCTATATGGCATGGCAACTGTCGCATCTCGAACCTGAATCAGTGGCATTTCAACATACAACCATGTAAGTCTCGATAAAAAATGGATGTCTATAAGGATGCAGCCGCACAAAAATAGAAAGCTTGTAACTGGCAGAACTTTCGGAGAAGAAATTTTCTCTGCAAATAACTGCCCAACGTTGTAAATAAACATGACATTGATTCTATGTAGCATAAAATAGAGGAAAAAATATTCGTATTCCATGTGCAATCAAACAAAGCTATAATTGAGTCTGATTTTGATGTTTTGCTGCATTGTTAGCTTTCTATTTTGATGCACTTATGTTTTGATGTTTTGCTTCTGTCATGTAATGGCAAGATGACTTGAATTAATTCACCAATGAGAGTAGATTTGTAAAGTGAATGATGGATTTCATGAATAGAATTAAGGATGGTATTGATAATACCTTTTTTTTATAGGAAATGGCATGAAGAATTATTTACTATTTCATTTGTGATGATACTTTCGGAAAAAAAAATATAACTATAGGATTTTTTATAAAAAAAAGTAGGCTGCACAGGGAAAAACCCTGCTTGTGTAGACATAAATTCCATACAAAAGAAAACTGAAAAAAATCCTTAATAACAAATTTCACAAAACGTCCATCTTAATAAACCCTTGTTGTCACACGAACAAGCTCAGACAGAGCGAAACTCTTAACCAAGATTTGTGTGACCTGTTGAGTTAAAGTATAGAACCAGTCAAAGAGCCCTAGTAAAACCCTGAAAAAGATAGAATGCAGAACCAAAGGAAAAAGGATGCAATTGATGATAAAATGGCCAAACCAGCACCACGGCTAGATTTTTGTAATCAACTAGCCTCACTACTCCATCCTCTTGGCTAAGAAGTCACATCGGTAGAAGTTAAAATATACATGTTGACGTAGTGGATTTCACCCGGGGCAGGTCGCTTAGCTCCCGCCCTTCCACACGCAACAATGGAAACTCCCCTCTCGCCTGTGGGACCGGCGAAGCTGGAGGGGAGAGTCTCTAGATAAGAGCTAGCTCCCTCTGATGTATCTTTTAGGCCCTGGTTTCTCCTACTGCTAACAAATAAATGTAAAAGGGGGGGAATAAAAAGGGAGAGAGAGATGCTGAAAACAGAACCTAAGCCTAAAAACGAAAAGGTGATACACCAGAAAAGTTGACCCACTCAGCCCAAACATACACTTTTCACCAGGAAGAAGCGCCCATACACTTCATCTGAGGTGGGAAACCCTTCTGTGTCAGTGAGTCAGGGGTCTGTAGAGATACAGGGAGGAAGGAACTACCAAAGGTGCTTTGCGACACACTTGGGCAGCGTATTCACATGCACCTATATTCCTGCTGTAGACACTTCTGGCAAACCTGTAGAGAAGAGGCTTCACAATGCACTAGACATGCTGTAATCGATCTGTGAAAATCATGAAAGACAATGACTTAACACAAAAAGAGAACACAGACATGCTTTAAAGTGCAAGTACAGATAGAGGTAAAAATGCTAAGTCTTGATTCAAGGTAAAATCTAGCAGAGCTCTGCCTTACAAGCCCAAGAGATTTTTGGGCAGAGTTTTGCCTTAAGGCTAAGAGAGTGGATCCTTTTCAAATGAGAAATTTTACAATATATAGAAAGAGGAAGAGAACTTGGCGCTTTCTGGGAAAGACTTTGGCGCTCTTTTTTCAAGTGGCCCATGTGTGTTCCGAGCCTTGGGAAGAGGAAGCTGTTTGATTGTCGGCTCCTGCTTTGACTTTGACGTCCCAACATTAATAAGAAAACATGGCCGTGCCTCTTTTCTGCAAACAGACTGCTCTTTTCCTGCAAACAGACTGCGGTTTGTCCCCTCATAAATGCCAAATGGAGAAAGCAGGCCGCGCCGCTCACTGTTTGCGCCGTTTGATGACCATCTAACAATAACTCGCCTCTCCTCGCCACTTGGACTACTTTGTCTTTTCCTGCACCTTGTCTTCTTCCTGGTTTCTCTTTTCTGGCTTTGTCACTTTCTGGCTTCTTCATCCCTCGGGGGCTATCTCTTGGTGGGTCGCTGCATTCCTTGGGCTCTTTTCTACTTGCCTTGGCCACTTTTCGCTGATTTTCAAATAAGTGACATGTGGCGCATTCTGCTATGAAATGGGCAGGACACGTGGCAGCATCCGCTTGACTCATGGAAGCTTTAGGCACCCTTTGAAGGTCCTGCAGAAGAGGACATGTGTCGGCTTCCGCTCTCTTTAGCAATTCGTCCAGGGCCCACCACAGTTCTCGCGGGACAAAAGAGAGAGACTGCGGGTGTTGACACTTGTCGGCTTCCGCCGAGCCTTGCAGGTGACACGTGGCATGGTCCGCTGCTCTTAGAAAAGTATGTCAAAGCCTTCCGTGGTTGCCACTTGGTGCCTTCCGTGCTCTGGATTTTTTGATGTAAAATTTAACGTTCGCGGGCCCGTCACAGTTTGAAAACCAACGGCTAGTTTGCCGTGTTTAACTTTGACGTCCTCGGGCCTGTCACCCCTTGGACTTTCCTTTGGCTTCCTGCTTCGGCCCTTTCTGCGGACTTTTTCCTTCGGATTTCTTCCCTGCGGGCTTTTTCCACGGACAATTTTCCCGTGGACAAAAAGTCCACGAGAAGTGGCTGCCTTGATTTCTTTCGGGGTTTTCCCCAGGTCCTTTTCTCCCACGGCCTTTCTCCGAATTTCTTCGGACTTTTTGTCCGAATGAATTCCTTCGGACAAAAAGTCCGAAAGAATTCACTCAATGCCTTAGTCTTTTGCGCATTTTGAATTCCCTCCGCTGCTTTCAAAGTGCCCTTCGGGTTTATTGAAATCGACCCTTCCGAAAGATGTCTTTTGCCGACCAAGTGCCCTCCGTAAGGGCACTTGTCTTTTGGGAGGCTCGCTTGACTTTTCGCATTGAACCGCTCCTTTGAACCAACCGTTGAACCAATTGATTGAACCGGTTCAATGGTTCAAGCGGTCGTTGAACCAAGGCGTTGAACCGAACGATGAACCCTTTGATTGAACCAAAAGCCGTTGAACCGTTTGAACTGAACCGAAGCGTTGAACCTTGCCGATGAACTTAGCTTTGAACCAAAGCGATGAACTTTGCCGATTGAACCAAGCGTTGAACTTTGCCGAAGCGTTGAACCAACTGAATTGAACCGAGCCGATTTGAACCGAAGCATTGAACCAAAGTGTTGAACTGGTTCAATGGTTCAACGGTTCAAAGATGCTAACTCTTGGAAAGATCATATCGTTGAACCACTTTCAGCTCTCTTTCCTTGTGAATTTCTTCAGACAAGAGTCCGAAGAAGCTTTGTAAAACCTTGCACTCTCTGAACTAGTTCTTCATCTACCAAAAGACTACACCTACAGAGTCCGTAGAAATTCTGCAGAGTCCGTAGAAATCCCCAGATTCATGCAAAATCAAAAAATGAAATGGCCCAAAACAACAGGGACAGAAGGGGACCGATTTTTGGCCTGTTGGGCAAAAAATGGTCAACAAATTGGTGACTCCCAAGGGAAGCATACCTGCTATGCTTAGAGACTAGTTGCCTTGAAGTCCATTGGGCACGGAGTCAGATGCAGCTTTGAAAAAAGGTTAGCAACAGCCCCAAAAGATCCAAGAATCAAATATGAAGCTTTTTAACCCACACACAAAGGAAAACACACACAAGGCTAAAAACACTACTTGTGCAAACTGCACTTAGGGAAAGCAGGAAAAGAAACTGAAAGCAAACTACTATATACAGCTAACCAGGAATATTTGCCTGCCTCCTAGATCAAAGGAAAAACTTCTTAAGTCCCCTTCCTGGCAAGGAAACTTATGGTGCCAGACAAGTCGCTGAATGAAAAGGAGATTTGGTGACCTGCTCCTCTTGCCTATCACCTTGATTGCCCTGCATCCGAGTGGATCAGAATGGAACATGCCTCCAACATACATGTATTCTTCTTGTTCCTGGAGGTTTGTTGAATGCTGGTCCTTCATGCTGGTGCATTTCACCAAGAAATCAATGGTTGTTGGCTCATCACCATAAGCCCTTTGTTGTGCATGATCCCTTTGCAATGCATCATGGTTTGACCCGTTTCCTTTTGCTTCGTTGGAGACCCTGTCAAACTCATCCTCTGTTCCCTCTTGGCCTTCTTGAAGAAGGGTGACAGTTGTGATGTCTGAAATGGAATCACAAACCGATTGTTCATCCCACAGAACATCACCTCTTTGTTCAAAGCTTTCTTCTTCAAGGTTTTCCTCAAGGAAGATAGACCTCTCCTTTTCCTGCTCAAGGATAAGAGTCTCTAGTTGTTCAAAGACATTCATCTGACCCTCCTCCAATTCAGGCTACTCGACATAATCGTCCTCCTCATCAAAACAAGGAAGTTCATTGAACAAGGGGGGAGAGAGCTCACCATGCTTATGTTCCTCCTCATACTGCTGGAACATCCGCATGTATGCGTGACCTGATTCTTCTCCATTGTCGATGATGTCTTCACAAGGAGCATCGATGACGATTTTTTCTTCGTCGTCGCTCACTGTAGCCTCCTGGAAAGCTGCAAATTGGATCTTCTGCTTCTCATTCGCCTCCTGCAGAACAGGTTCTTCTTTGAGAAGGGGTGAAGTGAAACAACCATGTGAAAGGGGAGGTAGTCCTTGAACTAGAATCAAATGATTCTCCTCCTTCCACTTGGCCAACACTACATCAATATCAGGGGTGCCCTGATAGCTCTCTTGAAAGTGTGTAGGTGGGGTGTGTTCAGATATGGAATCTGCTACTTGGTCTGAGCTGTCCATCACACATTGGCTGAAGAATCTCTCTCTGGATTCCAACTCTGCAATTCTCCTGGCTATATCTTCCTGGAAGAGCCTTTCTTGAAGATCATAGGAATCATGGGTAAGAGCAGCTTTGTCTTCTTCAAGGTCTTGAGCAAAACCTTGCTTCTTTTTCCTGCCCCATGATTCCACTATTTCCTCCCAAGTCAGGAGGTTGCCATTAGGATTGGTGACCTGAGGGAGTTGAGGAAGACTAGGAAAGTTGCTTGAGGGGATTGCATGAAAACCCTGAGCTTGATTAAAACCATACGAAAGAACACAAGGCCCATGATTCTGTGCAAAGGAATTATACATACAAAAAAAAAAAAGACTTTCTTGATGACACCAGGATGCTTAACCAACTGATTCAACTCGGAGTTGCCATTGGTGTTGATGCAAAAGCCTCCAAAGGCTGGTTGGTTGAAGAACACACCAAAAATTCTTCAACTCTTTGGACACAACTTGTCTTAGTTGGTCCCACCGGGCGGGCCAAAAACTGTTGACGCAGTGGATTGCAACCGGGGCAAGACGCTTAGCTCCTGCCCTTCCACACGCAACAATGAAAACTCCCCTCTTGCTTGTGGGACCGGCGAAGCTGGAGCAGAGAGTCTCTAGATAAGGGCAAGCTCCCTCTGATGTATCTTTTAGGCCCTGGTTTCTCCTACTACTAACAAATAAATGTAAAAGGGGGGGATGAAAAGGGAGAGAGAGATGCTGAAAACAGAACCTAAGCCTAAAAACGAAAAGGTGATACACCAAAAAAGTTGACTCACTCAGCCCGAACATACACTTTTCACCAGGAGGAAGCGCCCATACACTTCATCTGAGATGGGAAACTCTTCTGTGTCAGTGAGTCAAGGGTCCGTAGAGATACAGGGAGGAAGGAACTACCAAAGGTGCTCTTCGACACACTTGGGCAGCCTATTCACATGCGCCTATATTCCTGCTGTAGACACTTCTGGCAGACCTATAGAGAAGAGACTTCACAATGCACTAGACATGTAATCGATCTGTGAAAAGCATGAAAGACAATGACTTAACACAAAAGGAGAACACAGACATATGCTTTAAAGTGCAAGTATAGATAGAGGTAAAAATGCTAAGCCCTGATTCAAGTTAAAATCTGGCAGAGCTCTGCCTTACAAGCCCGAGAGATTTTTGGGCAGAGTTTTGCCTTAAGGCTAAGAGAGTGGATCCTTTTCAAATGAGAAATTTTACAATATATAGAAAGAGGAAGAGAACTTGGCACTTCCTAGGAAAGACTTTGGAGCTCTTTTTTCAAGTGGCCCATGTGCGTTCCGAGCCTTGGGAAGAGGAAGCCGTTTGATTGTCGGCTCCTGCTTTGACTTTGACGTCCCAATATTAATAAGAAAACATGGCCACGCCTCTTTTCTGCAAACAGACTGCTCTTTTCCTACAAACAGCCTACGGTTTGTACCCTCATAAATGCCAAATGGAGAAAGGAGGCTGCGCTGCTCACTATTTGCGCCGTTTGATGACCATCTAGCAATAACTCGCCTCTCCTCGCCACTTGGACTGCTTTGTCTTTTCCTGCACCTTGTCTTCTTCCTGGTTTCTCTTTTCTGGCTTTGTCGCTTTCTGGCTTCTTCAGCCCTCGGGGGCTATCTCTTGGCGGGTCGTTGCGTTCCTTGGGCTCTTTTCTGCTTGCCTTGGCCACTTTCTGCTGATTTTCAAATAAGTGACACGTGGCGCGTTCCGCTGTGAAACGGGCAGGACACGTGGCAGCATCTGCTTGACTCATGGAAGGTTTAGGCACCCTTTGAAGGTCCTGCGGAAGAGGACATGTGTCGGCTTCCGCTCTCTTTAGCAATTTGTCCAGGGCCCACCACGGTTCTCGCGGGACAAAAGAGAGAGACTGCGGGTGTTGACACTTGTCGGCTTCTGCCGAGCCTTGCAAGGGACACGTGGCACGTTCCGCTACTCCTAGAAAAATATGTCAAAGCCTTCTGCGGTTGCCACTTGGCGCCTTCCGCGCTCTGGATTTCCTGGTGTAAAATTTAACGTTCGCGGGCCCGTCACAGTTTGAAAACCAACGGCTAGTTTGCTGTGTTTAACTTTGACGTCCTCGGGCCCATCACCCCTTGGACTTTCCTTCGGCCCTTTCTGCAGACTTTTTCCTTTGGATTTCTTCCCCACGGGCTTTTTCCACGAACAATTTCCCCGCGAACAAAAAGTTCGCGAGAATTGGCCGCCTTGATTTCTTTCGGGGTTTTCCCCGGGTCCTTTTCTCCCGCGGCCTTTCTCCGAATTTCTTCGGACTTTTTCCAAAGTCTTTTGCGCGTTTTGAATTCCCTCGGCTGCTTTCAAAGTGCCCTTCGAGTTTATTGAAATCGACCCTTCCGAAGGGTCTTTTGCCGACCAAGTGCCCTCCGTAAGGGCACTTGTCCTTCAGGAGGCTCGCTTGACTTTTCGCATTGAACCGCTCCTTTGAACCAACCGTTGAACCAATTGATTGAACCGGTTCAATGGTTCAAGAAGTCGTTGAACCAAGGCGTTGAACCGAACGTTGAACCGAGCGATGAACCCTTTGATTGAACCAAAAGCCGTTGAATCGTTTGAACTGAACCGAAGCGTTGAACCTTGCCGATGAACTTAGCTTTGAACCAAAGCGATGAACTTTGCCGATTGAACCAAGCGTTGACCTTTGCCAAAGCGTTGAACCAACTGAATTAAACCGAGCCGATTTGAACCAAAGCGTTGAACCGGTTCAATGGTTCAAAGATGCTAACTCTTGAAAAGATCATGTCGTTGAACCACTTTCAGCTCTCTTTCATTGTGAATTTCTTCAGACAAGAGTCCGAAGAAGCTTTGTAAAACCTTGCACTCTCTGAACTAGTTCTTCATCTGCCAAAAGACTACACCTGCAGAGTCCGTAGAAATGGACCTACAGAGTCCGTAGAAATCGCCAGATTCATGCAAAATCAAAAAAATGAAATGGCCCAGAACAGCAGGGACAGAAGGGGACCGATTTTTGGCCTGTTGGGCAAAAAATGGTCAACAATACAATGGGCTTATTACTCATGAGATACTGGCTGAACGGACAATAGTCAAAACATGGCACCAAGATACAATTAGCATGGATATAAAAATTTGGACTAGGCAAGCACTGAGAACTATTACAGGCTGATATTATTAAGTACCAATGTTATGCGGGGATGCATCCCCCCATCTTGGCGCCATCCCAAAATGTTTCAGAGATGGGAAGAAAATGTTCCCCCTACATTCCCAAATAGCAAAAAACTTTGGAGACATCCTCTAAATTTCAAGAATGTTTTGGAGACGTGCCTAATTAGCTTGTTAGGTCAATAATAGGTCATTAGGAGAAATGTACTTTAAATCATTTTCTAATTGTGAGTTAAGTTGATTACCTTTTTGGATTATATAACTTTTTATGTACTTTTTGGCTAATGAATGAATGTTAATGCAACTTTTGATTGTGAAAACAAACTTCTTCCATTTGAGTTGTTCTTTAGATTTCACTACTCCATACAAGGTACGCTTTGTGCATTCGATCCTATCCAGACATATCCTCGATTGTGGCCCACTCCGACATAGTATTAGAGCATTTCTAGTAAACGAATGCCATTGTTTCTGTTGTAAGATCTAACATTCCAGCTTGTTTGAGATTTTTCATCGATTTCGGTTTTCTAGGGTTTGGTGGGGTTTCTCGAAAATCCGTACAAATCTGCATATCCGAAATCTAAGTGAAAAATAGACAACACTGTTGAATTTGGAAGGTGGCAAAACCCTAAGAAAGACCGTAAACATGAGTTAGTTTCGTGACAGTAAGTTTTCAGCCAACTTTTTAGGGTTTCAAGGTCGTTTTTTGAATTCTACAAAAAACCATACATCCGGTAACGGAGTAAAAACCATTTCTAGGTTTGTCAAGAAACCAAGTGGGTCTTTGCTAGATTTTGAAGGAGCTGTACAAAATCCACCATTTTGGATGTTTCTTCAATTCGACAGATTTTCCAACCCTTTCAGGGAGTTTTGACAGTTGGTAGACTTTTCGTGGTAGAAAAACAAGTTCGGAGGAACATTTAAGTGGTTGTGTGCACACTCGGCAAACTCCGACATCCCTATTAGCGCCTTTGGCGGACATTTATGTGTGCTCATGCACAATGCGGATCCCGACCCCCTCACCAACAAGTTTTGCCTTTGTTGGAGTTTTCAAGGCCTTCGGACATTTGGTGGTGTGCTCGCCAACTCCTCGGACTTCGGCTTGCTCCCGAACACACTTCGCATTCTACCTACTTGATAGACGTCCTTTGTTGGAAATATCCAAACCCACGAACATTTGGGTCTCTGCATGCAGGGTCAATGGAACCTGACACCTACTTAAGTAGGGTTTGGATTCTAATAACGTGCCAGGCACTCCCTCAGATCCCCCCACTGCTCCGCACATGCTCGAAATCTGACACACCTATGTGCAGGGGGTGGAATCCACCACCTACCTAAGCAGGCCCCATTTTCCACCCACCTCCTTTGCTGTGTCACTTTTTGTGATGTTCAGAAGACCGTCAAATTTGATCGAGTGGAAACTGGCACTATTCATTTGAAAAGTGGAGTCATTTTTGAGGTGGCATCAATCCAACATCAATCAAATCAATCAAAAGTGGGGAGGGGTAGCACTCATCCTAGCCCTTAGCCCCTGTCACATGGGAATTGAAGCCCTTGGTCACAACCAACCCAAGAGGACTTAACCTTTCCTCACAAAAATTTGGCCAAACTTTTGTACACCCATATCTTTTGCAAAGTGGAGATCATTATTTTTTTGCGAGCAAGAAACATTAAAACTTATATAAATTTCAACCGACAATACTTACTTAAGCACCATTTTTCTGAAAGTTCGAGTTTTTTCGAGCTCTACGTATTGGTGATATTTTCATGCCTTGGAAAATTGATCCTTTGTAGTTTTAAGGGGGGTGCATTTCTTCTTCTCTTTTGCATACTTGTGTTGCTTTTGTATATGCGCTGATTGTATATGCACTCAATTATAAAATGCCAAACCAATGCAATATACTTGGGAATTTAGTGAGTATTGCACAGATTGTTCATTTGGACGCATTCTCATCTGAGTTCGACGTCCATCACATTGAGCATGCAAGGTTACTTGGGGTCATGTCAACTCACCTATCTTCACTTGGGAGATACTAGATGAAGAGAGTTGATTCTACACCAGTGGTTCTTCTTGAAAAGACAAACTATGCTCTTGGCATGTGTACATAGAACACTTGTTCACGAAAAAAAATCATACTCCATTCTTATATGGACGGATTCTTGCCCCTATTGGCTCGAGTCAGTACAATACGTAGGCTAACACTTGTGATAAGGTTATTGGTCACTTCCTATTGCATGTTTCCATAGATCTTCATTACCATGTGGAGCATACACAATGTCCCTGCAATGTTTGGAGCATTCTTTAGTGTCTTTTTGGAGATCCTATTGAGATTTATATCTTTCCACCTCTTCCTATTGTCTCTTTGGAGATTGTTGTACTCTCTCCTATTTCTTGTGATGACACATTCCATATGGGCAGTGCTCTTCCTTCTATCGAGCCACCATTAGTGGACGAGATTCTGCCAGACCTTAGTTGTCCTATTATAGATTCTACATTTGTTCCTATTTAGGATATTGCTCTTTCAAAGCCATCACATATTTATACTTCGGAGGACTACAGTTTTTAGTGAAAGTACACTTAGTGAGAGCTTTGACAACACATCTCTTACTGTGGATATTCATTCTACGGATCCGTGTGTTTCATCTATAGTCTCTTCTTCAATTTTGAGAGTTGTTGAAGCATGCTCCACACTTCACATGGACATTCTTTCAATGAATGTTCCATGTCATTCTTATGATAGGTTCATCTCAGTGGTATTACATTTAGTTCTTGTGCACGATCTTGCCAAACCTATGCCACACTTCAATTTTGGACCATACTCAGAGATCTTCGTACTGCTGCCTTCATCTTCCATTGTGGAATGGGCAAAATTTCAGTACACTCATCATGTTCTTCCTCTGGCAAAGGGAAGGAACATTGTTCGATACAGATGAAACTTCTTCAGTCTTCAGGCAGAGGACCTCATCATAGACCTTGGTCATTTTACAAGCTCTACTGCAGGTAGCTTCAGCATCTTCTAAGGGGACTTCTTAGTTCTCTATTTGCTATATACTTGGGTACCTAATCAAGGCTTTGTGCCGGAATCCAATTCTTCTACCCGCCTAAGCAAGCTAATTAGACCGTGTAAGTAAAACCACATAGTGGGAAAAAACCTACACTAACAGTGACATCCCCAATGTTCTCTTTTATTTTTATTAAATTTAAAGTTTTTTTTAATTTATTTGTATTTTAAAGATTTGAATACTATTTTTATTATATATTATTAAATATTTTAATAGCCATCCCCCACCATCCCCAAAACCTGGGAAATTTGTCCCGTCCCATCCCCCCATCGTCGATACTTACGTAACTATGTTAAATACTTACATATAGATGTGACATTGCCATGCCCCAGAGTCCAGATAATGGAGCTTATGCCAAAACCCTTTATTGCGAAACCAAAGAGACCACCAAAAGTATGTAAAACTGCATATCTAAGAGCAAAAGAAGATATATCCTATAAAAAAAGATAATACACCTTAAAACCCAAATACATATAATAAACTCAAAAAGGTTTGAATGCATCATTTTCTCCAGAGGCACCTGGCATCAACTCTTAGCAGGTTAGCAAACCCCTTCTTGTTTAATTTCACCACTAAAACAAGCTCAATGCCCTAGAGAAACCCTTCCCTCTTTAGGGTTAAGGCAAAGATGGCTGCGAAACAGACATTATGGAAACAGAGTTTGACTTCACTGTACTGCTTAATAGCATTCTTGTTTTGATACAATCTTAGAAAATGAATATCAGAAATGTATTCAAAGCTGCAGATACTAAAACAAATGAAATCGAATTAAGAAAGTTCAATCTCATCATAGGGGTCAACCTTGTCTTTTCCAAGAGTAGAATAAACAGTATTACAAGAGACATTAATAGTCAAACCTGGGAGATAAGAGCTATTTGAAGTGAAAGAATAAGTAAATTTGTTTTTCATCTTTATTTAACTGTGGAAATTAAAAGGGAAAATGTAGGAGAAAATATTAGAGAGAAGCTTGTAAGACTTCATTGGGTATTGCCAACAAGTTTGAAGGATATGAAAATAATTTTAAGACAGTTTAAATCGCTAGGTGTCTGGATAGGTGATGCATTTAAAAGCAATGGTAGGTTATCTGGTTACCTTGATTTGGATGCCAAGATTGATTGTGGAAGTAGTGGAAGACATTCATAATGGCAGGCTTCCTTTGTTATGCAGTGCAGGAAGATTTCTATGACTAAGGGACATAATACAATCTGACAAATGTTGAGCCCTAATCATGCATGTTCACTAGAACCCTAATTTCTTATTTTTAATATTAGAAATCTATTTTGCAAAAATAGTTTTCTAATTCTTAACTGTTTTTCACATTCTTCTGCGTGCATGTGAAAACCCTAAAAACAAGGCTCCAATGTGGAAGGTGTTTTACAGCCTAGAGATGCTAGAAATGACCTGGTTTTTACCATTTTTCCTTGGTATATCATTGGTAAATTAGAGGATAAGTAAAACTAGTTTGTGGATGTTTAAGAGGGATAAATTATTGGTTAACTCTGGACAAGCTTGTGGCATACCACACAGCCACAAAGACTGGTTATGAGAAGCATTGACCAAACAAAAATCTGGTAGTAGGTCCAAGAGTGTTCCTTGTCATGGATTGAAATGTGGATAGGACCAAGATGCACCTTGGAGGGAAAGAAAGGCAGATCACAAGCTGTCATGTTGACATGCTCTGAAAATAAGTGATCTATTGAGGCCGTTATATATAGACTAAGATTTTATTTCCATCAGGGTTGTATATACAGTCACTATTATCAAACTCCGATCATATTTAGTTCATTGATATTTAGCTATTTATAGTCGCGCAGTTTAAGGATTAACACCACCAACTAAAGGGAAAGTCATCATATTTATTTCATTGATATTTAGCTATTTATAGTTGGGCAGTTTAAGGATTAACACCAGTCCATAGTAACAGGGTTCGGCGATTTTTTCGTATGAAGTTCGAAATTCGCCGAACTTCTTAAGTGATAGGAAAAATCGGCCAAATTCATTAGGTTCGACCAAATTATGTGAGGAAAAAACGTACGGGAAAAACTCAGACATGGAAAAAATGCAGGAAAAATCGCGGCCAAGGAAAAATGTAGGGAAAATTGCAGCAAAAGAAAAGCATCGAAAAATTGCGGCCAAAGAAAAGCATGGAAAAATCGTAGCTGAAAAAGATGCAACATTTATCACAAGTCTACTAGGAAAAAACATTGACCAGAGAACATTTAATCGAGGACTCAAGACGACTGGGTTTGTCCCCCTCATTCGTATGCCACAAGGTCTGCTTGGTTTCCCTGATCGCTGGTCCGTTCGGTTCCATTCCAGCCGGCCACAGAGATCCCGTTCCCGCCAGGAAGATTGCTTAAGCACCCGTTAAAAGGGTTATGCTACGTAACTATCTTTATTAACCCAACTAAAATAATAAATGTATAAGAAAAAATAATGAATGTCTATGTTACTATAAAATAATATAACCGTATTATCACTCCCCTTTCCGTGTGAACAGTAAAAGCTTTTGAATATTTTTATTTTTTTAATTAATATTTTTATATTTATTAATACATTATCGTTATTGATATTTTTATAGTAATTAACATTTTTATATTTATTATTATTTTATATTTATTGGTTGAATTTAATGGTGAATTTGTTTCAAATTTTATCCACTAGCGAACTTGAACCGATTTTTATCCTCATTGAACTCAAACCGGAACCCAAACCTTGTGACTTAGAACACCACAAACTAAAGGGAATGTCCTCTTAACAAAGGAAAATAGGCATGCCTTCTGGGTTGCATTGAGAAACAAGTTTCAAAGGAGTGAACACAAGAGAGCATTTGGTGTATGTATACATTCTATTAAAATTGAGAGGCTAATGGACACAATTCAAGGAGTTCTAAGAAAAGGTAAAATATTTAAACCTAAGGAGAAGGAAAAAATAGCTTTCCACCAAATCCATGAAGAATAAAGGCATCAAGAAGAACACTAAGGGAGCAAATAAGTAAGATGGAGAGAAATAGAAAAATATATGCATAGATGGTGAGGACAAAAAGGAAGAGTATATGTGCTACCCACAAAATTTTTAAGGTCCTATTTTTAACCCATTAAAAAATAATAATAATTAAAAAAAAAATGGTCAATTTAAATCACTGTTCAGGTCGCCTCCTACCCCAGCGTTGTGAAGCATCATTACACTTTTCATTCTAGGTGATCTTTCGTCAAGTTTCCATTCAGTGAATTTTTTGTGAAATGAAATTGTGGATTACCATGTCATGTCCCCCTTTTCAAGTTGAGACATGAAGACTCTTAGCTTAAATTGTTTCCCAATAAGCTAAGGGACGAATGGAGAGAAGGGGAAACAAGGGTTTTAATTGCACTTTTCAAAAGACACTTTATGTTTTTTAATTCACTTAAAGAGGAGACCTTTAAGGGTCATGGTTGTTTATGTGATTTTTAAAAAAGATCATAAGGGAAGGGTCTTTTAAGGATTTAAAGTTACTCTCACTTCCCAATTTTGGGCGCCACACTTGGGAAGACTATATAAGGCAAAAGAGGAATCATTTGGAAAGGTTTATGACTTTTTGGATAATTGTTTTTCTTAAAGTCTAAGCAAGAAAAGCTTGGCTTGTACTCGGAGGATGAAAACCCTTCAAAGTCGCTAAAAAAAAGATGAAAACCCTTGATTTCAGTTGGGAGCAACTTTGTAAAGAGGTTGTTGAGAGCTTCAATAGCAGAATTAAGGTGTTTTCAACACCAACCGATCAATTGCAGGTAGGCGAACCACTTTGTGAGCTGGGTGAGTGGATTGAAGCGCTATCTTAATGCAACAAACACCAATTTTGAGGGTTGTGGATCTTTGGAAGCGTAGTGAACAGGATTTGGAGGTTGGCTACCCACTTGGGGGTCATTTGGTGCTGGTTTGAGGGTGTGCATCAACCACACTACTATTCTGAAATTTTATTATAATTTTCTAGCACTACACTTCACCAAAAAATAAGGTTTTTGGTTGGTTATTTGGAAATAATTTATTATATTTTATGTTATTTTTAGGACCCTAAAATAATATTTTTTGGGGCTATTTTCAAGGCATCTACAATAGTATATTTATTTCAGCTTGTTAGGGTTTAAGGAAAGTCAGAAAATTATTTGTTTTCTTTGGAGTGGTTGAATAAATTCCTTGTTTAACAATATAACCCTAAAAGGCACATCTCAATGGTAACAGAGCCAATTTCTTGGCCAACAGTGGGAAACAAGGATTTCATGTCAAAATGGTCACATGAATAGGGTTAGGCTTGAGAGGTTATCTCGAGCACAAGAACAGATGAAACAAGTGATGAGCGAATTCCTTCAAACAGTGAAGGATATGAAGGGAGATAAAGTGCAGATTTTGGCAAGCAACACCGTGGATATGGGTATTGGATCCACACCTAGGCCCAAGGTTCCCCTGAGGGAAGCAACTTCATGGAAAGAGAAGGATTAGCCTTCTTATAAATCTGATTTGTTAGCATCATATGGGGAATACATGACTTATCCACCCCCTTTTCGAAAGGAGATGAGTTTCAATGGGTATGTGACTTGGAAAAAATGTAGAGGAGGCTCCAACAAGGAGTGGGACAGCCATGTAGAGTGGCATGAAGAGATAGGGAAGGTTACCCTACCTACTTTAAATGGTGCTACAAATAATTCAGCTAGGGCTTGGATTAGTAAGGTGGACATATTTTTCATTGCATCAATTGAGAGAAAATGATGTCTTGTCATTAATCATCTTAAACTTGGAAGGAGCTGCCCATGAATGGTGGCATTAAGGGTTGATAATCTTAGGGCACAACACCATTAAAGCCTATGAGGAATTTCGAAAAAAAAATCATTAATAGGTTTGATAAGGCAGATTTGGATTTGCATATCCGAGATTTGGCACAATTGCAACAAGGGCACTCTTTAGAAATTTACATTGCAGAATTTCAGAGGATATCCACTTTGGTAAAGGATGTTTCAGAGAATAGACTCACACATTGGTTCATTGAAGGGTTATCTCAATCCCTTAAGGGATTGCTCAAAGCTTTTAACCCTCCTTTACAAGTGGCCATAAAAAGGGCCCAAGATTGTGAGCTTGCAGCTCCTATAGTGCATAATTTGTCCTTTCAAAGGCAAAAGAACGATGCCTTACCTTTTATGGAACATGTGAAGGAAGAAGGGCAAGGCAGCTTAGGGAGACAACTTAGAATTTGGTAAAATCAGACCCCAATGAGCAGAAAAAAGGGTATTTTCAGCAAGGAGAAAAGCATCTGAAGAGGCTGCAAATGAATTCAAAGTCCTTTTCACATCAAAAGAAGAGTTTCCAGCCAAAGGAAGAACCCTTGGAAGGGCTGCAAACAAATGACAACAGTGTTGAAAGAGCAAAAAAAACTCTTAAAGCAATAGAGCAAGCTACAAACATTTAAGGAAGCACAGTGGGCACCTTAGTAATAATAATCAGAATTCCTAACCGTCGTCCTTGTAAGGTTGGAGGAGTTTTGCAAGGCAAAAAAGTCACTATACTCATAGATAGTGGGGCTACACATAATTTCATTTACAAGAAGTTGGCTACAAGGTGTGGCTTAAATACTACTTCTTTTGAAGGCTTCAAGGTAACACTAGGAGATGGATTTTCTATTCCTTGTCATCATAAGATTTCTAATTTGAAACTCACTTTGGGAAAGCATAAGGTTGAAGGAGATTTACACATGATTGATATTGGAGAGGTTGATATGATTTTGGGGGTACAATGGTTGCACTCCCTTGGAGAATACACATAAAACTTTCAAACTATGAAGCTGAAATTCAAAATAGCAAGGAAATGGAAGTTCAAGGATTGAGAAATGAGGCACCCATGGTTGTGACCTCAAAAAGAATGGAAACAGCCTTCAACAAAGGGCAGGGTATATGGGTAGCCAAATGTTTTGTTAAAGACATGAATGCTGATTTCGGACAGCCACCCATTCATAAGGATGTTCAATTCCTTCTTGACAAGCATGCTAAGATTTTTGGTTACATTCCTCATGGGTTGTCTCCGGATAGAGGATTTGAGCATATCATTGAGTTGGAACAAGGTACTAAAGCAGTGATCACTACTCCCTACCACCATTCGAATATTTTCAAAGAAGAAATAGAGAAAACTAGTCACGAACTTCTTGGTATGGGTCACATAAGACCTAGTTCCAACCCCTTTGCTTCTTCGGTAGTGCTTGTGAAGAAGAAAGATGGATCTATGAGGATGTGCACTGATTATAGGTTGCCAAATAAGAAAATAAAAAATAGGTACCCCATACCTAGGATGATGAGCTTATTAATGAGCTACATGGATCGGTTTTTTTCTCTAAGATTGACTTGAAAACAAGATACCGTCAAATCCAGGTAAGAGATGAAGATGTGTAGAAAACAACTTTCAGATGTCATTATGGGCACTATGAATTTTTGGTTATGCCTTTCGGGTTAACCAATGCTCCCGCCACATTCCAATTTTGCATGAATCATATATTCAGGCAATACTCGAGAAAATTTGTCTTGGTTTTCTTTGAGGACATTCTTGTGTATAGCAAGACATGGGAGCAACATTTGCATCACTTGGACACGGTTTTAGGAGTGTTGGAACAACAAACCGTTTTTGCCAAAAAATCAAAGTGTGAATTTGCTACTTCTGAAATTTTGTATTTGGGGCATGTGATCAATTCCCTAGGAGTCTATGTGGACCAACAAAAAATTCAAGCCATCTTGGATTGGCCACCCCGTACTACTCTTAAGCAATTGAGGGGTTTCTTGGGATTATGTAGCTACTATAGAAGGCTTGTGAAGGGTTTCTCTCAACTTGCTGCCCCCTTCACGGATTTGACAAAGAAAGGTGCTTTTAGTTGGTCAAAAACAACCTTGGAGGTATTTGAAATAAAAAATAAAAAAATCATGAGTTCTTACCCTGTCTTGGCTGTTCCAGATTTCACTATTCCGTTTGTATTGGAATGTGATTCTTCAAGGGAAGGTATAGGGGCAGTCCTAATGTAAAAGGGACACCCACTTTCTTTTGAAAGCAGGAAACTAAAGGAAATTGAGATAAAATTCTCAATTTATGATAAAGCGATGTTAGCCATTATGCATGCTTTGGCTAAATTTTGTTAATACTTGATTTGGGGGAAGTTTATTGTGAAAACCGATCATAATAGTTTGAAATATTTTCTCACACAAGCTGATTTGAATGATTGACAACAAAAATGGGTAAGCAAGTTGCAATCTTATGATTTTGACATTGAGTATGTGAAAGGGAAAAACAATGTTGTGGTTGATACGTTGTCTAGAAAGCCTCTTTTGTGTGCTATGAGTGGTATTACAACGGATTGGAAGGCTGTCCTAACCACAAAATATGTCAAAGATGCCTTGGCTATAGCTATGATGGAAGGGAGCATGAATGATGAGAGGTATGTAGTGGTGGATGATATAATTTTACACAAAAACATAATTTATTTGACACCAAAATCCAAGCTTAAGATCCAAATCTTAAGGGTTGTTCATGATCCACCTATGGCAGAGCATCAAGGGTATTTTAAGACCTACAAAGAGGTAAGAGGAAGGTTCTATTGGAAAGGTCTAAAAATAAAAGTGCTTCAATATGTTAGGGAATGTTTTGTTTGTCAACATAACAAATGAGAACACACATTTCTAAATAGCCTTCTTCAACCTCTACCCATTTCTCAACAAAAATGGGAGAGCATTTCTATGGATTTTGTCACAGGGCTGCCTTTGACTCAAGGTAAGAATTCCATAATGGTTGTGGTGGATAGGCTCACCAAATTTGTTCATTTCTTTGCTTTACCAATCCATTGTAATGCTCCTATGGTGGCTGATTTTTCTTCAAGGCGGTGTTCAAGCTTCATGGATTACCCAAAAACATTGTTAGTGATAGGGACAACTGGTTTATGAACCTCTTTTGGCAAGAGCTCTTTCATTTGGTTAGCACCGAATTGACTCCAAGTACTAGCTACCACCCTCAAACGGATGGGCAATATGAAATTGTAAATGAATGGGTGGAAGAATATCTTTGTAATTATGTTTTGAGGTAGCAAAAGGTACGGAATAAGTGGCTATACATGGCTGAATTTTGTTACAATACAAATACCATATGTCAATAAGTATGTCGCCTTTCAAGGCGTTGTATGGTTATGAAGCCTTTTCTTTCCTTGATCTAATTTGGAGTGATAGTAGAGTGCTTGGGGCTACTGATTTGGTCCAAAAAAACACATAAATTTTAGATCAACTAAAAAAGAACCTACAACAAGCTCAAAACCAACAGAAAATTCTTCAGATAAGCAATGAATGGAAAGGCATTTTGAGGTAGGTGACATGGTTTTCCTAAGATTGCAGCACTATAGGCAATCTTCTATCAGAGAAAGTGGGGCGGAAAAGCTAAAACCTTGGTTTTATGGCCCCTACAAAATTGTAAGGAAGGTGGGTGAAGTGGCTTATGAGTTAGAGCTACCAGAAAATAGAAAAAATCACAATGTTTTTCATGTTTCTTGCTTGAAGAAAGCACTTGAGCAGCGCATTACTCCCTCCATTGATCTACCACCCCTCGATGAAGAAGGTAAGCTTGTTCTAATTCATGATTCTATTGTGGAGATGAGTCATTGAATACTTGGTGTGTTGGAAAGATTTACCTTTTGAAGATGCTACTTAGGAAGGGGCAACCATCCTTCAACATCCTAGCTTGCAATTGCTTGAGGAAAAGCAATGTTGGGAAGGGAGGATTGTCATGTCCTCCTTTTCAAGTTGAGACATGAAGACTCTTAGCTTAAATTGTTTCCCAATAAGTTAAGGGGCAAAAGGAGAGAAGGGGAAACAAGGGTCTTAATTGCACTTTTTAAAAGACACTTTATGTTTCTTAATTCACTTAAACGAGGGGACCTTTGATGGTAATGGTTGTTTATGTGATTTTTAAAAAAGATCATAAGGGAAGGGCCTTTTAAAGATTTAAAGTTACTCTCCCTTCCCAATTTTGAGCGCCACATTTGGGAAGACTATATAAAGCAAAAGAGGAATCATTTGGAGAAGTTCATGACTTTTTGGATAATTGTTTTTCTCGAAGTCTAAGCATGAAAAGCTTGACTTGTACTTGGAGGATGGAAACCCTTCAAGGTAGCAGAAACAAAGACGAAAACCCTTGATTTCAGTTGGGAGCAACTTCGTAAAGAGGTTGAGAGCTTCAGTTGTAGAATTAAGGTGTTTTCAACACCGACTGATCAATTGCAGGTAGGCGAACCACTTTGTGAGCTGGGTGAGTGGATTGAAGGGCTGTTTTAGTGCAACAAACACCAATTTTGAGGGTTGCGGACCTTTGGAAGTGCAGCACACAGGGTTTGGAGCTTGGCTACCCACTTGGGGGTCATTTGGAGCTGGTTTGGGGGTGTGGATCAGCCACACTACTCTAAAATTTTATTATAATTTTCCAGCACTACACTTCACCAAAAAATTGGGGTTTTGGTTGGTTATTTGGCAAATAATTTATTATATTTTCTGCTACTTTGGGGAACCTGAAATAATATTTTTGGAGCTATTTTCAAGGCATCTACACCAGTATATTTATTTCAGCTTGTCGGGGTTTAATGAAAGTCAGAAAATTATTTGTTTTCTTTGGAGTGGTTGAATAAATTATTTGTTTAACAATATAATCCTTAAAAGGGACATTTCATACCATCGCAATTGAAAACTAACAACATTGTTGCACTTGATGGAAAGAGTTTAAAGTTTGCTACCATGGTTTAAAAGTCCAATCTGCATTCATAAAAGAGGTCATCAATGCTGTAGAAGCACCTGGAGGCCATTGGTGTTGCAAAAGCACCTAGAGGTCATTGAAGTTGTAGAAGCGCATGGAGGTCATTGATGTTGTAGAAATGCCTGGAGGTCATTGAAATTGTAAAAACACCTGGAGGTGAATTGAAGCTGCAGAAGCACCTTTATGGTAGCACCATATAGGTTACTAATCTCATCTCAAGAAGATTTGAGTCACAAGAGCCATCTCCTTCTGAAAAGGTGTTCGTAGAATAACATGGATGGGAAATCATGATAGTAAATATCCCCTTTTAATACTCTAAATTAGTTATTTTTATAGTGAGAACATTTCAAAAAATTGATTAATTATTAATTAATTGATTTTCTCACTATTTATTAATTAATTTTTGTGCAGAGAATTTAAAAAATTGAAGTCAAGAGACATCTTGATTTGAGAATGCAATTTGCAAATTTAACCACTAGTGGTCAACAATAAAGTCGAAGCAGCGGATGGTACAAGAGCAGGATTTAGTTTATTAAGTTTCACATCCTTGCCTCCACTACCATTTTCAAAAGAAGGAAATCTGAAATTAACTCCAATAGCTTCAAGTACCACTTTCCGTCTTGAAAGTAAAGACTATAAATTGTTGCTACTTTTGGGGTACTGGATGAAGTGACAGTTAATGTTGGTTGCATGTCACTGGGTCGTTGCACCTTGACTAGCATCATCATGTGAATAGGTAAATGGTTTTTCTTTCATCAAAGAACAAAAAGATTCATCACAGAGAAGATTTACAAAAAGAATAAAACCAAATTGAATGCTCAACCAATGTATGCAGCTAGGCAGGCTCAGATTCTTGCACAAGTAGGAAGGAAAGGGAGTGTCATTCAAGATCAGGTCTACCTCAATTTATTGGAGACGAATTGTTGTGAGTTGTGACCATTATGTAAATGCAACGTTGGTATTACAATGATTATTTTTAGCCCACATTAAAGAAATTAGAAGTTTCAGTAGACAAAATAATTGCGAGACAATGAACTAGACACCATATCTTTGTGGCAAGCAAGTGCAGATTAATTCTAAGAGATGAAATGCCTAAAATTCTGAACATGCCCTTTGATAGAAGATATTTGGAATTTCATACGACATCAGGGATCGATTTTTCATTGAGAAGAAGAGACCAAGCACCATAATTCTGAAGTGTGGGGTATTGCAGCAAGCAATGTAGGAGAGAGACGAAGTTTTGCAGTCAAAGGAAGAATGTCGTGCAACATATGTGAATTGCTTGACAAAATGCATCACCTGAAACATGGCATCAAAAATGCCAAACAAAATAATACAAATTTTAAACCATTTTCTGGTGTCTTAGGTGTCGCAGAAGAAATTTGTCAGGGGAACAAAGGTAATGATGACATGAATGAATGTTGACATGGAGATAAAGGCACACCCCCCACCCCTGCACTTGTGGAGTCAATTCAAAATATGTGTTTAAATTCAAACATCAGGGAAGATATTGTTGTTCATGAGTACACTAGACTAACTCCTCTTCAGGATAAGTCATGCCAGTTTCAGGGGAAGAGACCTTCATGGATATCAGTCATGGCTTAAGAGACCACTTACATGCCCTAGAACATTTTTGTAAAGAAGTATGGATGGTTGTTAACATTGGCAAAACTAAGATACTGGTCTTCTCCCTTCCAAAGAAAAAAAAAACATTTTCACTTCTAGTTCAAAGGGGAACTTCTTGAAGTGGTATTGGCATACAAGTATCTTGGTCCAAAATTTTGCAACAAACTTAGATGGGACACATTTAGAATGAAAAGAATACAAGGTGGATGAAAAGCTCTCTATGCACTACAAGATAGATGCAGGAATGCAAAGCTATAGAATTGGTAGACCATCAAGGTTTCATTTGAGTTACTTGTCACCCTGGTGTTTTTGTGTGGACATGAGTTATGGGGAAACGACATTTTAGGTTTGAAATGGAGGCATACATAAAGGATCTAAAAGCGCTTAATTACAAATAACTTCAAAATCAGGGCTTTGGTTTCCTATGAGATACTCCTTGCAAGAACATGCAATTTCCCATTAGAGGCGACCACTATGATCAAGTTACTATGCTACTTCAGAAAAAAAATATCATGGGGGACTGACAAGTGGCCTAAGGAAGCAAAGGAAGAGGAGTTACATAGGATAAAGTGACATGGATGAAGAAAAACCATTAATTGATGAGTAGATGGGATATTGACTTAAATGAATGCCAAAACCTCGACAAAAAAAATGAAAAGCTATGTGAATGAAAAATTAGAAGAGTCATGTGGAGAGAGGACATAGGTAGGAAAGGACAACACTATCTTGCATAATTCTACCTAACCAATGAGCATCACAAATAACCATAAATGCGTTGAAATCAAATGGAGAGAAAAGATACTTAGCTCATATAAGAACTAGTTACTACAGGTTTAGATGTGAGATAGGTAGATGGGCAACCCCTAAGGAAGAATGGGAGAAGAGGTTATGTTTGCTCTATAGCATAGGAGCAACATCCTAGAATACCTAGCCTAAAAGGGAGTTCAAGTCAAGTACATGGAAACATTGACAGTGGACTTCATGTTGGAACTATTTGAAGAGATGAGGATAAAAGCATTGGGGGAGTTGTTGATCCTAGAATACCTAGCCTAAAAGGGAGTTCAAGTCAAGTACATGGAAACATTGAGAGGGGACTTCATGTTGGAACTATTTGAAGAGACAAGGATAAAAGCATTGGGGAAGGGAAAATATTTTTAATGAAATAAGTCCCCCCTCAATTTTCGCACCCTCAAGTGGTTCAAACCATAGTAGCAAAACTCACGAATAAATTGCAATTAATCTTGAATCGCCGACAAAAATGCTTTATTCCCTGAAAAAATTGTGTTTTTTTACGCAGTCTACCCCCTACCAACAGGGAAACGTTGAAAATAATTGAAAATCATGAAAATTTGGCTAAAAATCACCATAAAGTCGCGATTAAAACTGTCATTCACATTTTTCTCAAATATATATACCAAAAACGATTTTTTTAATTCATTTTTGCTTCATTTTCACAGATTTTAGCCATCAAAAAAAATATTTTCAAAAAACAGTTTAAGGACTACAAAGAACTTTGAGATTTTCAATGAGAGGTCCAAGATTATCAACAAAAAAATCGAGATTTTTACTTGGCATTGGAGAAAACCAAGTAAATTATATATATTTTTAATATATTGAATATGTTCAAATTTAATAAAAAATATAGATGTCCCCTAACCCTAATCCTAATAGTTAGGGTTAGTTTTTTTTTAAATATTAAAAATTAAACTTGACCCTAACTTTAAGAGGTTTAAGGTTAGGTTTTTTATTTAATATTTAATATGTTCAAATTTAATAAAAATTAAAAACTATAAAAAATATAATTATTCCTTAACCCTAACTCGTTAGGGTTAGGGTTAGGATTTTTTTAATATTAAAAATTAAACCTAACCCTAACCTTAAGAGGTTTAGGGTTATATTTTTTTAATATTTAATATATTCGAATTTAATAGAAATTTAAAATTTAAAAATGTACCTATTAAGGTTAGGGTTAGTTTTTTTTAAATATTAAAAATTAAACCTAACTCTAACCTTAACCCTAACAAGGTTCTTTTTAAATATTCAATATGTTCAAATTTAGTAAAAAATTTAAAAACATACCCTATTACCTAACCCTAAACTATTCCTATTAGGGTTTGGATTAGGGTTATTTTTTATTTTTATTTTCTTAAATATTAAATTGTCACATTTAATATAAACTTACAAAAATATAACCAAATTTTTGCAATAATTTTTTATTTGTTAATGTAAAATAATAAATGTTTTTACATTATTTTATTGTGTATGTATTACGTACTAACAATTGCATGACTGTAAAATACTACTTGAAAAAAACAAAAAACAAAGCATTTCTAAAACACATTTCTCTATTCTTCTCTTTTTCTTTTTTCAAAATTTGTCGTTCGATTTTAAATTCGGCGTATGGAGTCGTGTCAGACAGATGTCATGCTTACGAGCTTTGAACTGTCCCCTATGAGCAATGATTTCATTAGATAGATCCGAAACCTTTCACATGCTATTTCTCTTAGTGCCACTCTACTCTCACGTATCACCCTGCTCTCATGTACATCTCTCTTTCATGTACTATCATTCTTTCACGTACCTTCAGGTATAGTTCGCATACTCGTACTCAAAGAGTACTCGCCCAAATCCCTAAAAGTTTACTCGACGATTATTCGACAACCACTTGCCATTATTCGACAAAATAAAAAAATACTCAAATTTATTAAAAAACTTAAATTTTATAGAAATTTCAATTGTAAAATGTATCAAATGAGTCTATAAAATGTTGGGGAAGTGTTTTCTATTCGATTTGAATACAAATAAATTACAAAATTGCATGATCAAGATCCATGCGAATACCATTATAAAACTATGAATTGTCACAGTGTCAAGCGTCAAGTGTCAACAACAAATTGATACATATACAAGAATCTACATTTTTCTCTTCCCTGCTCTAGTGAAAACTAAGGGAGATTGAGAGAGTTTAGTCCTCCAACTCAGCTGCCCCTCCTCCCTCTACCTAGAATGTTGCGCCTTTGGATCTGCCTTTGCCTCATCTTCGACATCTGCAAGGATGTCATCCAATCCAATATCTCCTTATGTTGCAACTGCACCCTCCATAGTTTGCCTCTCGAAATCAACAATCTTGTCCTCTGTGAACATGGGGGCCTCCTCATCTTGTGCAATCCAATCACCATAGGGATCGATCTCATCTAGATCAATAGGACCCTGTGATATGTTCTCCACCTTTCTTGTGCAAAGCCGAAGGTTGTATTGCATAAAAACCAGGTCATTGAGATTTTGACTCAACTTGTTGTGCTTCTTCGTGTGAATGGCGTCAAACAAACTATAATTGCACTCACATTCATAAATGCTACAAGGTTGAGATAAAATGTAGAGGGCTAGACTTTGAAGATTTGGGGTATTTCCATCCCAATCTTCCCACTATGACCCTGTGAACAAGATATTCAAAAGTTTGTCAGTAATTAATAATTGTAAATTTGTAAATTGAAGGTACAAGTAAATACTTCATTTTTTATTAACTGGTGATTGCGTAGTTTTCCCTCGGATAACTAGTGCTGAATAAAAGAGCCTCCCTCTAGCCTGCTTATAGTTCTACAACTCTGAAATAATGTCTCTTGTCTCAACGTCAAGTGTCATACTCTCAATACATGTTGAGAGACCCTCCATAACCTCCCCATTAACATCTGTGAAGCCATCAAAGTAGAAAAACCTAGGGTTAAGAGAGTACTCCACTGCATAGATGGGTTGATAGAGTTGTGATTGTTCCACCTCCGATCAATTAACTCCCAAATAGGATCAAATTTTGACACTATCCCTCCTATAAGAGTTTTGGAATGCCTCTTTGGCCCTATTTAAGGCCTCATAAATGTAACCTATTGGGTTTTGCTCTCCATCCACCAAGCGCAAAACCCTCACCAAAGACTCTAACACCTATAAAATTACAAAAAAATTAAAGTTAAAAACTTACAATTAAATTAAATACTTGAAAATAAAAGAATCGATTTAAAATTTAAATTGAAATTTGAATTTACCTTGACTATCTCTGTAGCTCTCTCCACAAAGTCCTCATTAAAAACTGCCTTTGAGACTGATTCTATCAGCTTTCTTTGAATATGTTGAGTCCACCTATGCTTGACATAAACATCTGCTTCAAAGTTGTCAACAGATTGCAAATACTTTGCAATGTAAGGAAGTTAGTTGCAAACCTTGTGATCCCTACTCGCATAAGCTCTTTCCCCTTGGTGTGTTCTCTCATCAAGTTGAGAACCCAAGGGTGATTATAAATATATTTTATGATGTCTTTGGCCTCTTCTACAACCAGTCACCCAATAAATTATGCTTATGTCCTCCAAGAAAAGGTCAAGGCAATGGGCCGTGCAAGGTATCCAAAATAGTAATGGATGTCTATTCTTGAGAAGTCTTCCAACCACCATATATGTTGTTGCATTGTCAGTGATAACTTGGACAACATTCTCGATGCCCACCTCTAAAACAACCTCCTCGAGCATCAAGTTCAAAGTTTCTACATTTTTTATCTTACTAGATGCATCAATGGATTTCAAAAAATCCATCTCACCATTTGAAAACACCAAAAAATTGATGATGGTGCGGTTCTTTCCATCAGTCCATCTATCAGAAAGAATAGTGCATCCGAACTTTCACCACAACCTCTTGTGATCTTTCACAATTACTTTCGCATCTTCAACTGCATTCTTGAGCAATCTTCCACTTAAGTCTCTTGGAGAGGGTGCCTTGTACCATTTCCTTGCAACTGTTAATGTTGTCACTAAATATTCTTAGTATGGGCTCTTCGTCACGTTGAAGGAAAGGTTGTTGAAGTACTATAAATTTGCACGTGTCTTATCTGCTTCCACATGCGCCTCCTTGTTCCATCCAGTACCTTGCAGCAAAAGTTGTGTCTTAGATATGTTTTTAGGCACAAAAAAACTGTGTCGTTAGCTCAAACTTGACGAGGTGGATGTGCCTCACTTGCGTGGACCATGACTAGAGTTCACAATTTTTGTCATAGTTGTCTCAGTTGCCTCTGGCAATGTAGGACCAATGGACGCTATTAAGGCTGCTTGCATCTTTGCCCTTTCTAATTTATTCTTATCCAGCAATGCAAGCTATACAACCATCTCTCTTTTTGCCTCTTCCATTACATCGGGACAAGGCAAAACATCACGTCAAGGAATGCATGCAAGATGGTATATGAGACTATTGATACCTCCACCAATCTTCGAGCAAAATGTACAAATTGTAGTCGTCTGGGACATTCCAACCCATATGACATACTTCCAAGCAGCGGTGCATGCATTAGGGGGAGCTAGTTGGCTACCATTCACTGATTTTGATCTTGATGCAGAGCCAGATGCCATTGCATGCTAAGCCTAACGGTAAACCTGCAGCATGTTCAAGAATCAAAACAACATTAAAAAAATTACATAATCATGATAACATGTTTACAAGTAAATTACATAGAATTTGTTAAGAGATGAAGTTAATATTTTGATTTGGTTGGGTGTAAAACTAAAAAATGAGATTTTTGGCATTCCAATGTAAAGATCCCCTGTGATAATAAAAATTTGGGAAAAACTCAACAAGAAACATATATGAAGATAGTTAAAAACTTAATACTTAAAAGACCATGATATGGATGTAGACACCATTACAAATAAAGTATTGAAGTTTGTGGTGTAGTTTGCGTTGGCCTGCGTATTTGTAATGGAAAGAAAACTATGAAATGTCTTTCTAGTGCCTACAGTACATTACTGCTGCCACAAAGATTCACATAGGACTAGTGAGGTGCAAACAAAATAAATCTATTGAATTTCATTGAACTTACTTCTTGGTTCACAGTTCACACAAATCATTATAGATGAAAGACAAGCCAACAATTACATTGGAGTCAGATTCAATTTGGAGCTTTTGCCACCCAATTTTCAAAGCCTCTTGCATTCCTTTGTAAACTACTTTGATTTATGCTAAGTTATTAGTTACATGTACCAACTTTTCAGCAATTAAAAAAGCTACAGACCTGTCAGAAAATATACCAATGCCTCCCATACTAGCTTGACCTGGGTTACCCCTTGAAGCACCATTAGTATTCAACTTACCATACCCAATTGGAGGGGTTGTCCAATGTCCATCCATCCGAGTTTTTCTTTTATATCAATAGGCATTCACTGTTAAAGTCCTGGGTTGTAAAGAGAGTTGTTTGCACAAGTGCACCCATTCCAGCATAAGATTTTGAGGTAAACAAATCTTATTCTTGATAGATTCTGCAACATTAATTTTAATCTTCTCCCAAACATAAGTAATATCTTTGCTATCTTGATAGAAAATTTTGTTGTTTCGTTCCTTCCAAATGTTCCAAAGTAGAAGGGTGATGCTAGACCACAAACCTAGAAGAAGGTTTTGACCTGTGGGCAAGTGGCTATGCCATTCTCTAATCAGTTGCTCAAATGACTGAATAGTAAACTAGGGAAGATTAAACAATTTTGATATGAGTTGCCACAGGTAGACCACCAGTGGGCAATGGAAAAACATATAAGTTTCCTCATTATCCAAGCACAAAGCACATCGAAAGGGGCCATAAAAGCCACGTCTCATGAGGCTATCTCCAGTTAAGACTCTCCTCCTTAACACCAACCACACAAAAAAGCTCACCTTAGGCCATAAAGCAGGTTGCTATATATGGCGAAAGAAATCCTTAAGAGGATGAGAAGTACCCCTACATAAAGAAGCATAGCCTGAAGAAACAATGTAGACACCTATAAAAATTTTACCCCAAGCTATGTGTAGCAATGGGGACGTTGAAAGAGGATGAGCTAAAAGAATGCTATTAATCTATGATTCTTGCTCCTCCTTAATTTGAATTGGCCCTTCCAGAATAGGAATCCAACACTTTATAATCTCCCAAGGATGATTAGTGGAGTTACAGTATTTGGCAACCTTAATCCATCCCATCTCATGAAACACATCATAGGTTGTCTTTAGCTCTGGGTACTGAGTAATCATAGGAGGAAATCCATCCCACGAATTTGTCCAAAAGTTAGCACTTTGACCATTATTGACGATCCAAAACAAATGCTTTTTTATAAGTTCTTCCCCCACTTTTAGAACTGCAAGAATGGGTGATCCCTTGGAGGGAAGAGATAATCAAATGATTCTCTCACAGGGATTATGCTATTTGGCTCTAATATTGATAGCCTAGAGATTATTTGGAGCCACAAGCAATCTCCAGTAGTGTTTAGCTGCTAAATCCTTAGTGTGGTTGGAAGAGGAATTGAGTCCTAGGCCACCTTCCTTCTTAGGTTGGCAAAGAATCTCCCACTTGATGTAATGTCCCCTTTCTAACATTCATAGCATGATGTTGTCGTTAGCCTATTTCCCTATGGTCCCGTAGGCTAACCAGGACATTAAAGAGACTTAGAGGCCATTTGGCCTAGACAGTTTCAGTTGCATATCTTTTTCAGGGGTTTTGTGGTAGTTTGGAGCATACTTACTATTTATAGTAAGTCGTGAATGGACATGGCTGGACATCTGGGGGCAGTGACATGTCGATGGCAATTGTTTAAAATCGACAGGAAGATTTATTTATCATTGATATGATTTATTGGGCATTAATGAAGTTATTTTATAAAGTTAAATTTAAATATTTAACTTTATTAATGCATATTCTATAGTTTGTGGGAATTATTTAAATAAAAGAATCCCCTTTATTCTATAATACATCGGATACATAAGTTACATAAAGGGAGTTATGTTTTATCCCACATTGACAAAACGAAGGAATGGACTCTTGTGAGAACTCTATAAAAGAAATAGAAGAGCTTCCATTTAAGGGGTTTTTTGGAGGAGATTAATGTTATGCTGTTGGATTTCTTGGAAATCTAATTTTCGAGCTTGGAGGACGAAATCCCTCTTTGCTAGCATTCTCTTCACTGTTGAAAGACACAGTCAGGAGGATTGATGGTGTTTTCATTTAGAAAACACATTGGGCATATTGGATTTACAATAAAGAAGGGTAGAATAATGTTTTTTGCTATAGTGCGTGTAAATAGTGTTTTGCTACAATGCACGTGAATAGTGTTTTGTTACAGTAACCCGTGAATAGTAAAATTGCTACAGTGCCATGAATAGTGCTGCTATAGTGCGTGAACAGTGTTTGCATCAAGTTTACTTGTTTATTCTTGCTGATTAGAGGTCTGGAAGGCTATCATTTCATCTGTAAATCACTACAACACTAATTTCCAGGTTTCTTCTATCAAATTTTCATATCTAAGCATTGTAATTTTTTAATACAAATGTGAATATTTGTCACAGCCCATAAGGCAATTGTATGTGCATATTTATATTGCCAATTAGTGTTTAACAACAAATAATGAGTTTCAAATTTTGCATGTATTGTTGTATGTTTGTCAAGTGTTTGACAAAATGTCATTTGATCATTAAGCAATTTAATTGATATGACTGTAATGTCCCCATCTTAGCGGCTGGGCTTACTCAGTCTCCAACACATTTACTATTTGTAGTAAGCTATTATGACGCAACGGAGGTCAATTTTGATGTTTGGATTTGATGCTCCTTGTTGTGAGCTTTCCGGCAAGCTATCACTCGCACCATTCGGAGTCCGGTTGCTAGTTTTTTGGGGGGCCAAAAGTGCTGCAAAAAGGGTAACTTTTAACCCAGCTGTAAGACATTGAGTGTCACCTTAAACATTTACTTTATGAGGGACTGTTGCACATCCTTTATCCCACATTGCTCAAATGAGTTGAGTTGCCCCTTGGAGAAAAGGATAAAGGGGAGTGCTTGTGGCCTCTTTAGGCATGTTGGATAAGAAGAAAATAATTGTTGCAATTACAGCTTATTTGGGCACTTGAGAACGTCCTTCTCATTTGTAGCACTCTAGACATCAATCCTTGGGATTGGTCTTTGGAGTTTTGTGCTCTCAGCCACTGTAGTAGCCGCGCACACTGTAGCAATCGTACTACTGTAGCAGCCGTGCATTGTAGCAGCCGTACTACTGTAGCAATCGTGCTACTGTAGCAGCCGTACTACTATAGCAACTCGTCACTGTAGCAGCTCCATCACTGTAGCATTTGTATGCAACCAGGTGAGTCCGTAGTTTTGCCTGCAGAGTCCGTAGTTTCCTGCCTGCAGAGTCCGTAGATTTCTGCCTGCAGAGTCCGTAGTTTTCTGCATAGTCCATAGCTTTCTGCATAGTCTGTAGTTCTTGCCTGCAGAGTCCGTAGTTCCTTGCCTGCAAAGTCCATAGTTTTCTTCCTGCTGAGTCCGTAGTTCCTGCAGAGTCCGTAGTTTTCAGCCTGCAGAGTCCGTAGATTCCAGCCTGCAGAGTCCGTAGATTCCAGCTTGCAGAGTCCTTAGAAGCTTCTGCAAAGTCTGTAGATTCGACTGCAGAGTCAGTAGAAGTGGCCTGCAGAGTCCGTAGAACCAGCAGGCGGAGCCAATAGAGAGAACAAAGGAAGCACCTTCGGCACATGCTGGGAAATCTACTTGAAATAATGTTCATATGATTCCGTGACAGGATTCAGTAAGTCACCACGTGACTGGCATTGTACTAGTTTACTCATTTGCAAATCAATACAAATATAGTGTATGGGCTAATTCAGCTGTGTGTATCTATGCTTGCAATTCTATATTTATGTTACATGTATTGGTCTTCGTAAAACAAAAAAAAAAAGAGAAATTCCATAAAAACTACTGGAGTCATAAAGAGTCCCTACTGGGTTAGTTTTGGGTGCAACTGGGGTGCCCATTACAGTGGTATCAGAGCCTGTTATTCCTGCCATCCTGTGAGGTTTCATGCATCCCACACATCAGTACTACTTGAGGAGAAACCGGACAAACCCAGACTTACAAGTTTTTTCAGAAATTGAGGAGGGTGAGCCCTTTGTAGCACCAGCCATGGGTGACAGAGATGAGGAAAGGGGAGAACCCAGCACCAGGATGATGCTTAGTGATCTTGCCCGGGGGCAAAGGGAGCTACAGACCACATTGCAACAGATGGCCCTAGCAATTACCCAACACCTGACTAGAGCAGATCAAGGCAACAATGCCAACCAGGGTAATAATGCTAACCAGGAAGGTGGACTGGGTAATGGAGGTAATGGAGATGCATCGATTAATAGGGGAGCCCGGACATACACTAGAGCAAGTTCTTCTACAAGGCCACTCATGCCACAATTCCCTCCAAGACAGAATGACCAGGATAACGCTGGTCCTACACAACAAGAGATACAAGATCAAATATTGGAGGATTGGAGAAATGCTGGACCAGATTTCCAGGGTGAAATGTCCTTCAGGGAGTATATGGATGTTAGACTCAAGCATATGCCAATGAGAGGGAACAGGCAACAAAATTATGAGATGAGGAAAAAGTTGGGAAAATTGTTCATTCCATACTATGACGGAACAGGAAAGACTTCAGCGTGAACATGGGTTCAGAAATTAGACACTTATTTCCAGCTTAATCCCATGCCTGAGGAGGACGCGATTAAGTATGTTGCATTGCACTTGGATGGAAGTGCCCACGAGTGGTGGCACCACGGTATGGTCACGCTTGGCCATAACGAGATAGATACTTATGCAGAGTTTACTGAGAGACTCATTGACAGATTTGACACGAAGGATCCTGAACTTCATTTTAAGGAGTTAGCGCAGCTTAGACAGTGGGGCCCTGTAGATGGCTACATTTCAGATTTTCAGAGACTTTCAGTGTTGGTGACAGACATATCAGAGAGGAGGTTGATAGTGTTGTTCATGGATGGACTGTCAGACCCCCTTCGTGGTTGGGTGAAGGGACATGATCCTCCCACTCTGCAGGATGCTATCAGGAAGGCTAGAGACTTAGCGCCTTTTGCTTACAGGAGCAAGTTCACTTCAAAGGACTCTCATTTTAAAAGGGATAAGGACAAGAAGCCAATGCATAAAGATGTACAGCTGGAAAGGAAGACGTTTCAGAAGGACCCTCAGCGGCCTAAGGGGGAAACAAAAGGGTTGGACAGCGAGACCCTCAACGAACTCAGGAAGAAAAAACTATGTTTTAATTGTAAGGAGCCATGGACCCTTTCCCATGAATGTCCGCTTAAAGCGAAGGCCAAGCCCATGGAGTATTTCTCAGCAGACGAATCCCCTTCCGAAGACAAGGGGCAGCAATCAGACTCAGATTCTAGTCGGGGCGATAGCACGGCTGAGGAGAGTTCCGATGATGAGAAGTCTCTTGCTCCGCTGACAGGCGTCCAGAAGGCCATGACCTTTAAGGTAAGAGGGTTGATTCAGGGGCAGCGCGTGGTTTCCTTGATCAATACAAGGGCAACGCATAATTTCATCGACGCAAAACTGGTGGCCAAAAGGGGTCTTCAGACCGAAGAGCACGCAGGGTTCAAAGTCATGGTGGCCAATGGCCACAAGTTATTATGCACCCGAAAGATTTCAAAACTTCGCATCAGATTGGGAGGAGATTATGAGTTGGAGGACGATTTCTATGTAGTTGACATGGGCGATTATGATGTCATCTTGGGAATGGTGTGGATGACTTCTCTGGTAGAGTTCACCTTCAACTTGGCTAAGCTGGAGATGAGGTTTCAGCATCAGGGCAGAAAGGTGGTGCTCCGTGGCTTACCAAATGGGGGGCTCAGGGTGGTGTCCTTGAAAAGGATGGAACGGTTGTTCAAACATGATGTCGAGTGGGCAGTTGAATGTTTGATCATGCCTACGCCTCCAGAGCAGCAGGTAAAGAGATATCACCCAGATATCTAGGAGATCATTTCTAGGCATGATAAGGTGTTTGGTAGCGTCCCACATGGGGTCCCTCCCGAGAGGGGTGTTGAGCATGTTATCGAGCTAGAGGAGGGGGCTAAACCAGTCATCATCACCCCCTACCGCCATCCAAAAAGGCATAAGGATGAAATAGAGAAATCAATAAAGGAGCTATTGGAGATGGGGCATATTAGGCCTAACAAAAGCCCTTTTGCTTCAGCGGTGGTTTTGGTGAAGAAGAAGGATGGGACAATGCGTATGTGCATTGACTATAGAGCTCTCAATAAGAAGACAATTAAGAATAGGTAACCCATCCCCAGGATTGACGAGTTGATTGATGAGCTACATGGAGCACGATTTTTCTCTAAGATAGACCTACGTTCAGGATACCATCAGATCAGGATGCGAGCGGAGGACATAGAAAAAACTGCCTTCCAGTGTCACTACGGGCATTTCGAGTTTCTGGTTATGCCGTTTGGGCTAACCAACGCTCCAGCTACCTTCCAGAGTTGCATGAATCAAGTGTTTAGAGGGCAGCTCCGAAGATTTGTATTAATCTTCTTTGATGACATCCTAGTTTCCAGTAGGACGTGGGATGAGCACCTACAACAATTAGAGGAGGTGCTGGTCATATTGGAAAAGGAGTCACTGTATGCCAAGGAATCAAAGTGCGAGTTCGGCATGACCAAATTGCTCTACCTCGGCCATATTATCAGTGCTGAAGGAGTTCGGGTGGATCCAGAAAAGATCAAGGCGGTGGTTGATTGGCCCACCCCAACTAGCCTTACACAACTCAAAGGATTTTTTGGATTATGTGGTTTTTATAGGAGATTTGTGAAGGGTTTTTCACAGATTGCAGCACCGTTGACAGACCTCACCAAGAAGGGCGCTTTTGTATGGACAATGGCAGCGCAACAGTGTTTTGAACATTTCAAGCGGGTGATGTCTTCATGTCCGGTTCTAGCTCTACCCAACTTCACGAAGCCTTTTGAGCTTCATTGTGATGCATTAGGTGACGGGGTTGGAGCAGTATTGATGCAAGAGAAGCACCCCATTGCTTTTGAGAGTAGGAAGCTCCAAGGGGTGGAAAAGAGCTATTCTATTTATGATCGGGAGATGTTAGCCATTATGCATGCCTTGGCCAAATTCCGATCCTACTTGGTTGGAGGAAAGTTTGTGATCAAGACTAATCACAACAGCATAAAGTAACATAAATATAGAATTTGCAAGCATAGATACACAGCGGAAATAACTAACACACTGTATTTGTATTAATTGCAAAATGAGTAAATGAGTACAATGCCGGTCACGTGGTGACTCATTAGATCCCCTGGTGATCGTACAAACATTATTTCAAGCAGATATCCCAGCATGTGCCGAAGGTGCTTTATTTGTTCTTTGACCCCCCGGAACTACGGACTCTGCAGAAGCTTCTATGGACTCTGCAGCCAAAACTACGGACTCTGCAGGCTTAGATCTACGGACTCCACCAGGCTAGGAATCTACTGACTCTGCAGTTTGAAATCTACGGACTCCACCAGGCTTGAAATCTACTGACTCTGCAGTCTGAAATCTACGGACTCTGCAGGCTGGAAACTACGGACTCTGCAAGCTGGAATCTATGGACTCTGCAGGCTTAAATCTACGAACTCTGCAGACAGAAGCTACGGACTATGCAGAAAACTATGGACTCTGCAGGCAGAAATCTACAGACTCTACAGGCAGGAAACTACGGACTCTGCAGGCAAAACTACGGACTCACCTGGTTGCATACAGATGCTACAGTGATGGAGCTGCTACAGTGACGAGTTGCTACAGTAGTACGGCTGCTACAGTAGCACGACTGCTATAGTAGTACGGCTGCTACAGTGCGCGCGGCTGCTACAGTGGCTGAGAGCACAAAACTCCAAAGACCAATCCCAAGGATTGATGTCTAGAGTGCTACAAATGAGAAGGACGTTCTCAAATGCCCAAATAAGCTGTAATTGCAACAATTATTTTCTTCTTATCCAACCTCCCCAAAGAAGCCACAAGCACTCTCCTTTATCCTTTTCTCCAAGAGGCAACTCAACTCATTTGAGCAATGTGGGATAAATGATGTGCAACAGTCCCTCATAAAGTAAATGTTTAAGGTGACACTCAATGTCTTACAGCGGGGTTAAAAGTTACCCTTTTTGCAGCACTTCAGGCCCCCAAAAAACTAGCAACCGGACTCCGAATGGTGCGAGTGATAGCTTGCCGGAAAGCTCACAACAAGGAGCATCAAATCCAAACATCAAAACTGACCTCCGTTGCGTCATAATAGCTTACTACAAATAGTAAACATGTTGGAGACTGAGTAAGCCCAGCCGCTAAGATGGGGACATTACACACAATCTAAGGAATTGAGAAGGTTCATTTCCATGGGAGGTTGCTCTAATACCTTTTGATGTTGGAAAGCTAGGTGCAAGGGATTAAGAGCAGGGGTGGTTACTGCATCAGATGAGCTAGAGTGAGCAAGTGCTATCTGGTAACAAAGATTTGGTGCACAAGAGGGGGCTTTCTTTAGAATAGGAGGGGTTTGCTTTGGAATGGGAGAAGGCACACAAGGCTGACTGCCTTGACTAAATGGACTCTTCTATTTTGTTACTTCCTTCTTCATGGATTGCAAGGCTTGAGCTTGCCTAAACAAGCACTCCTCTTTGTACATAAGTTCTTGCTGATATCTATCCTTCTCCTCCAATTTGTTTATCTCCATCACTTGCTTCTCAAATTCCAACGTTACTTCCTTTACACTAGGTGAAGGGCAACCGGGAGAGCGGCTTGAGGTGATTCCATGAACAACCTGAGCTTGATCAAAGTTATATGAAAGAAAATAAGGTCCATGCTTCTGAGCAATGGAATTATACATACCAAACTGTGATTTCTTGATGGCCCCAGGACTGCTTAACCAGCTAATTCAACTTGGAGTCGCCATTGGTGTTGATGAAAAAGCCTCCAAAGGCTGGTTGGTTGAAGAACACACCAAAATTCTTCAACTCTTTGGATAAAAACTAGTTTGTCCCACCGGGCGTGCCAAAAACTGTTAACGCTGTGGATTGCATCCTTGAGAGAAGGCTGGACTTCTCTCTTCCACGAGGCACAATGGAGACTCCTCTCTTGCCTGTGGGTATCGCAAAACTGAGGGGAGAATCTCTAGATAAGGGCTAGCTCCCTTTGATGCATCTCTGAGTTATTCCAGTACTATTGATAATATATATATATATAAGGGGGGTTGAAAAGAGAGAAGAATTACTGAAAATAGAACCTAGATTAATATGGTGATGCACCAAAAAAGTTTGATCTGCTCATTTGCTCACTTTATATCAGAAGGGGACATACATACACTTTATTTGCTGGAAAGCCCAGATTGTAGGGAACTTAATAGGAAGGCTTAATGAAGACACATAGAAAATGAACTTACCACAGGCGCTGTAAGAAAACACACTGTTTGGTAACCTTCTCCTATCTTTGCACTCCAGATACAGCTCTTCTTGTTACTCGCAGAAATGGTGCTTTGTCTATACCAGGTGTGTTGGTATCAAGCTTGTGAAAGCATCATGGAAAGTTGACTGAACACAAGGTTAATACTCAGGCACACTCAGAGATATATCCAACCAAATAGAGGTAAAAAATGATTTCTATTGATTCAAGGTGAAAATTTGGCAAGGCTGTGCCATACAAAAATGAGAGATGCCTCTCAAATGAGAGTTTTACAATATATATATAGAGAGAGGAAGCAATGGCGCCCCTTTGAAAAAGACTTTGGCGCCCTTTTTTACAAGTGGCCCATGTGCATTGAGAACATCGAGAAGAGGAAGCCGTTTAAAGAGAATGTTGTGTCAGCTGCCAGTTTTGACCTTTAGTGTTTAAAATATATTGAACGTCATGTGTAAAAGCATGGGCCGCGCCGTTTGTCTGCAAACAAGATCCCTTCTTCAAGACATTCACGCGGTTGTCTGATCATTAATGCAATAATGAGGAAAAAACAAGCCGTGTCGTTCACTGTTTGTGCTCCTTGATGACCATTTCATAGGGATTGTTCCAACCGCTGTAATAACTCTCCTGCCGACGCCTCCCTTTTGTCACTTGGGCTGTTTTGTCCATATCTTGTTATTTTGTCTCTTTCTGGCTTTGTCTTTTCCTGGAATTTGAGCTCTCGGGGCTATCTTATCGTCCTTCGCTTGCTCCTTGGGCTCTTTCCTCTGCGGGCTCTTCCTTTTGGCCCTAAGGCCTTTGAATTCCTTCGGGTTCGCACTCAAGCATTTAAAGATCAATGGCTATTTCATTGCTGTAAAGTTGACGTTCGCGCGCCCTTCGCCATTTGAAAGCCAATGGTTATTCTATTGCCCTGAATTTGACGTTTGCGGGGACGTCATCGGACGTTTGGATTCCAATGGCTAGTTCACGATGCTTAATTTTGACGTCTTCGAGCCCATCACCCCCTTTAGCAATTCCTTCGGACTTTCTTTCCTCAAACTTTATGTTCCTTCGGCTTCACTTTCCTTCGGACTTTCTCCCTTCGGACTTTCTGTCGGGCGAATTTCTTCAGACAAAATGTCCGAAGGAATTCCTTCGGGCATTTTGTCCGAAGGATTTGCCTTGTCACTTTGCCGCGGATTTCCTTCCAAAGGATAATCTTTCAAAGTTTGGTTCCTTTCTACCTTGTTCACTTTCCCGAAGGAACACACTGCCTTCCGCAAGGGCAAATCAAGTCCAAGGATACCCTTCGGACTTTTTCAATGGTCCATTTGCTCATCACTTGCCCCCCGCAAGGGCTGCTTGGTCTCTAAAATTACCTTTCGGAAAAGTTACAAAGGTCTTGCTTGTCGTCTGGGTGCCCCCAGCAAGGTCACCTACCCTTCGGGTTTTTGGAAGCGATTCTTTGGCCCTTTCTTTCTTTCGGGAAAAACCTCCGACGAATACCTTCGGACAAAAAGTCCGAAGGAATTCCTCCTTTGAATTTCCTTGGATTTCTTTTGCCTCAGTCTTTTCTCCGAAGGAAAAAACTATGCCCTTTTGGCCCTCTTTCTAAGTGTTTTTCTGCCCTCCTTTGGCTCTTTGAACCTTCCGATTGAACCAAACACTTTGAACCAAACACTTTGAACCAAACCGATTGAACCAACAATGGTTCAAAGTTCAAAGTTCTTGGAAAGATCATGCCGTTGAACCCTGACGTTGAACCACTTTTTCCAACCTTAAGGAAAAGTGTCTTGAACATTTTCGGTCTCTTTCCTTGTGAATTTCTTTCGACAAAATGTCTGAAGAAGCTTTGTAAAAGCCTTGCATTCTTTGAACTGGTTCATCTCTTTGCTGAAAGACTTGTGCAAACCAAATTTGAACTGGGTCAGAACAACAGGGGAAGGAGACCGATTTTGGCTTGTAGGACCAAAATGGTCAACAGTACTTTTGTTATAGATTTGCCTAATTGAAAGATTTTCCTTCTTCCTTGTCAAATCTGGATTCGTACTTAGTTACTAACTGGTCATTTATGCAGGGCACATTCTATGTTTGAATGTCTTTTGCTGAGTTTATAGTGGATATTAGTGGCTGTTTAGTGCCTTTTCATCAGGGCTATTTCTACGTTTCCCTCAAGCTTAGATCATTAGACAGATCCTTTTCGTAAAATACGTATGCGTATTAATCAATTGGAGTTGAAGTTCTGCCTCTTCCTTGTCTGGATCAGTATTTTTAGAAGCTCGATTTGAGTGGATCAAACAAATTAGGTGTATCACTGTTTTAGCTAGAATTTCCTTTCAGTTTCTTTCTTCCCTTTTCTCCAGGCAATTTGTAGCATAGAAGTTGAGATCCTCATTGATACATCTTACAGGAACCAACCTTCTTTAGAGGTTCTTCTCACCATTGAGGCACCCACCCTCGTGAGAAGATCTCATTGTTTCAACTAGAGAGAGGATTAGCCATTTTAGCACGTCTTGGATTCAAGGTGCAACTCCAGGTTGACAACAGTACCCTTGGGGGAAGTGGTATAAAAAGAAAGGAATATTTCATTTTAAGACATTTTATGTTTGATATTCAAACTATTGGTCATTAAGCACGAAAATGCTTGAGCCATTGCTTTGAATATGAAAACCTTTAAGCAAAGGAGTGGGGATGCAAACCCTCATTTCTCATCTAGGGTAGCTTCATCTTGGGATTGTACTTGTGCATAATATTCAGAAAAGAAAAAAAAATTGCATTTGGAGTGGAGAGACTAGGGTTTGGAGCCTTGGGAGCTACTTGGATAGGTCAAAGACCCCTCATTGGAGGGCTACATGAAATTGGTTGCTGGAATTGACTATTACCAGCGAGGACAACTTGGTTTTGGAGTTGGTTTGTAGGGTTTTGGAACTTATTTCGAACCGAAAACAAATTTTGATTTTATTCTAATATTTCTGCAGTGTGACGACTTGTCTTGGGAGGATTTTTGGCATGTTTTAAGGGTCATCATTGCCCAATAATATTCAATAAATATTTTATATATTTTTCCAGGTTTGACGAATTGTTTTGAGGGGTTTTGTGGCTCCAAATACATTCAGATTTTTCATAATAAATTCTACCTATTAATTCAATATTTTTCATGCAATTTTATGAGGGTTTCACTTGATAGATTAGCTATAAATTTCTATTAATATTTCATCTTGGAGGCGTCTAGGGTTTGAGAGTTATTTCCTGCTTTTGGAGGGATAATTTGCTTGTTTGGACCAGCAATTTGTTGCTTAGAGCTTAGCATAATTTTGTGTTAATTTTAGAAATATTTGACAGTTAGGGTTTGATGGAAATAAAAATCAGATTTGACTATTTACCCAAGGTTTTGCAGAAAAATCAAAATTTAGAAAATTTCCCTAATTTAGGACATTTCAGTAGCATTAAAGCCATATCTTGGCTAGTCATGGGGTTTCAAGGTGATACATGCAAGAGGGTGACAAAGAAATAAGGTATTATCTGAGTAAGAAGAAAGTTGAAGAAAATCCACAAATAGAAACCATGTCTCACTTGGATCAACCAAGGGACGAGGTTGAAAATAGATGTAAAGACCCTTGCAATTTTGGCCTTTAATTTTCAATTTTGACTACTCAGGAATTTTGTCAAACACTTGTCTTGCAAATTCTATACTTGTTGATTGCTTGTTTGAATGGATATCAAATATGATTTTTATGCCTTCAAAGGACTTCTATGATGTCTAAGCAAAGAACTAAATGCAATGCAACTCTTTGCTTTTTTTTGGATTTTCAAATGCAAATATATGAAAACTACAATGAGAAAGTGCATCTACAGCAATATGACATTTTGACAAACACTTGTCATGCAATTCAAGAATGAGGAAGTCTGAAAACTCATTGTTTGCTGATATGACGTTTCTGATTACAAATTTCAGACTTACAATATGCAAAATATCAATTACTAGCCAAGCCAAAATGAAGTATGAATGAGCTCTAATGACTGCCACTAAATCTGCATACAATGTACTCATAAAATTGACAATTGCATAGGCGAATTGAGACCAAGACCCTGATTTATTGATGCCAAATTTAAGACCAATGCTCAACAATGAACTCAGAATTTTTGTAAATTTTTTTTAACCTTTCAAAGGTGAAATTGCCCTCCTTGAAGATGGCAGTCCCTGCCCTGGTGGTGCAGATCAAACAATAAATAATTACAGTCTTTAACCTCCTCCAATTTGTCCTTGAAATGATTGTCTCGGCAATAGCAATTGATTGCTCAAATACTCAGAATAATACGCCTCTCCAATTGAAAGTTATGAGCAAATACGTAGGTCTCATGTAAGTTGGTTGACCTCCATGACAACAAGTAACAAATTTGATATGCACCTTCAAACTCTTCAAAATTCACTCCAAATACTCTCAAGTGGAACGCCCTTCTTTCAACAAAATTGATGCTAAAATAGAAGTCAAAAGGCACAAAGCTAAAGACTCCACACCCAATCGACCTCCATGAATGTTGAAGCAATAAACCCCAATGTGAAAGACTGAAGTATCTCTCACCCAAATTATGCAACCCTTTGGAGGATCTTTCACCACCTCAATTATGCCAATCAAAGAGAGTGACCATTCTCAATGACTGAAGAAGAAATCTACAAAAACCCTAGGCTCCACAAGTAATTCATCAAAACAAATGTCATGTAATCGATGTGAAACAATGAGCCTAGCCCTCTATTTATTCTTTTTCACCAAGAGGGGTTGGCCCCTTCTAGAAGATTCTCCCTTTTAAAATAATATTTAATTGCACTTTAATAATGTTAAAACATTATTATAATATATAGTGCAAATAAACATTATAACATTATAACACAAGAAATACATTATCTCACCCCAAAACCATAAAAAATCAAATGTGAAGCCACAAACAACTGCCCAAACGACCCTCTTATCAACTCCTTGGTCTACGAGGGTCCAATGATAGGCCAAACTCCAACAATGTCTGAATACTAGTTAGAAGGGGACATTACAATAGAGAACAGAGGTTTGATAAGTACACATAGGCCTAGGAACAAATGGTTGCTATGATGGCGGAATTTATCTGCACTATGAAGGAAATGAGGGGTGACAAACCATCCACTGGGGATGGTAATGTTTATGGAAGTCACAACTTCACGGATTAGCCTTCTAAAAGGATTAGAGGAGCTACACATGGGCCTAACCAGCCTACTTTTTTGCAGTAAGAAGTCATTCCAGAAGGGGAAGAACAACCCACATTGAGAGAGAGTTTGTTGAGAGACTATGATGAGTACATGACCTATCCAACGCTTTTTAGGGGTCAAATGGATTTTTCAGCTCTGACTTCATGGAAGCATGGCCAAATAGGTGGCAATAGGGCTGGCCAAAGGCACAAGAGCAGCCAAGGAGGACTTCATCATGCATTGGGAAAGCTTTCACCTTCCAATTTTGATGGTTCTCCCAAGAGTTTAGCTAGGGTGTGGATTCAAAAGGTGGGCATACTTTTCCCTTGGGCCTATGATGGAAAAAGAGGCCATTCAGTTTACTACTTTGCATGGAAGGGGCTGCCCATGAATGGTGGTATCATGGATTGGTCACTCAAGGGAACCAACTCATTCCATCCTATGAAGAATTCAGTAAGAGGATTATTGAAAGGTTTGATAGGGCTCATTCAGAGCTACACTTTAGAGAGTTGGCACAATTGAATCGAAAGGATACTGTAGAGGAGTATGTGACTAAATTTTAGATGCTTTCAGTCACGGTAACAAATGTTTCAAAAAGAAGATTGGTAGTTCTTTTCATGGAAGGCTTAGCTGATTCTGTTAGTGGTTTGGTTAAGGCTTTTGACCCTCTTCTCTTCAAGGAGCCATTCAAAAGGCCCTTGATCTTGAGTCTTCGACATTGCAAGGTAAAATTCTGCCATTTAGTTCACAAAAAACTAACTCTTTCAAACCTTTTAGACAACCAAAAGACAATAAATGTGGGGCAACCAAGGGGTAGCACTTTTGGACTACCAAGATCAGCTCCTTTGGGGCAGTTTGGTAGGCCAAACCAACAGGGTTTGGGACAGCAAAGAGAGTTGCCAAGAGGAAATTATGAGACAAGAAATGAATTAAGAAGGAAGAAGTTGTGTTTTGATTGTAAAGACCCTTGGACACCGGGTCACCATTGCCGTGGAAAGGGTCAAGTGCACAACATTGAGGTGCATTCAGATGAAGAAGAAGAGGGTGAAGAATAAGGGGCAGCCACCTACAAAGAAGAGCACTTAATGATCCTTGGAGGATAGGAATTGGATGGCACCTTTGCCTCACTATCGGGGTCTCCTAGATACTACCCCTTTTGTGTGAAAAGTAATTTGAAAGGTAAGGATGTCACTATTCTCATTGATAGTGGAGCTACTCATAATTTCATTGATAAGAAGTTGGTTGCTTTATGTGGATTGCAATATATTCAGTTTAATGGTTTTCGGGTGACCATGGTGGATGGCTTCACCATCCCTTGTACCACTAAAGTCCCCAAGTTGAACATCATAATGGGAACACATCTCATTACGAAAGATTTTCTATGTGGCACACAAAATTACCAAACCATGGAGCTCAAGTTTGATGTGAATGGAAAATAAGTGATACTGCATGGTTTGCATGATAGGGCACACAAGGGGGCAACATCCAATAGGATAGAGAGCATGATTCAAGAAGGGATTCCATTTGGGGCAGCAAGGCAAGTTGATTTTTCTGAGTTGGAACAATCAACTCTCATGAATGAATTTGGTCCTACACATGGCTTGATGAGTGGAACAAACGTGGAAAAATGTTACCCTTCCAAAGAAATCAATAAATTGGTCAAAGGACAACCTTCAATGTATGTATACAACTATCAAATTTGTTTTTACATGAGCTTTTTCTATGTTATTGTTGTCAACCTGGCGTTGCGCCTTGAATCGAAGACGTGCATGAAATGGCCAGTCCTCTATCCGGCTGAAACAATGGGATCTTCTGACGAGGGTGGGTGCCTCAACGGTGAGAAGAACCTCCAGAGAAGGCTGGTTCCTGTAAGATGTATCAATGAGGATCTCTACTCTATGCTGCGGACTACCATGGAAAGGGAGAAGGAAACTTTAAGGGGAAATAATACCTAATAAAGGTGATACACCAGAAGATTGATCCACTCAATTTGGAACCTTGAACACTGAACAAACAAGGGAAAAATAAGACCTTTGATTTCAATCAATCACTTATGCATAAATATTTCATGAAGAGGTTCGATCCAATGACCAAAACATGAGGGAAAGTGATGGAGAGAGGTCTGATACAAGACACTTTGCAGCCACCTAACATCCACTTACAGCTTCAGCAAAAGAGATAAAGAACACTGAACATGACCTGCATAATATGATAAGCTAGCAACTAGGTACGAATTAGAATTTGGGAATGGAGAGAAATCTACCACTTATGCAAATTGCTGAATGAATATACACTATGCCAACACTTGAAATCTGAAAGTACAGTCCTTCTATTGATCGAAGAGGTTACACAACTCACCAATGGCAGAGTCTGGTCTAACAAAGAGGGATCATTTTAATCAAGGCTTAAAGCCAATTTATAGAGAATTACAAAAGCCAAAGATTGGCATTGAAAAATTGAAGAGAAGGATTAACTTAGATTAACTCAAGGCTGACTTGGCCTTTCAATAAAATATGTTTTCTTTTTGTCTTTGCATGAAGCTTCTTGTGCTTGAGGAAGTGAACTTGTCTTTGTTCTGAACCGCCCACCTCTCTTTGCATGGAACACACCAATGCCAATTTTAGAACTCTAAGTGAGCTGCTGGAACGTTTGAGCTGATCGTCTGAAAGGCTGAGTTGACCGTTTGATAAGCTGAGTTAGACGAAGAGATCATTCTCCTTTGCATGGGAAACCCCTGGTAGATGTGGCGTTTAACAATTAGTCAACTCTAAATCTAGGGCAGTCAACTTGACGTTCGAATTTAGAACTCCGGTTGAAGCTGAGTTGGACCTTCGGATGTGTTGATTCAGAGATGAGCAAGACTTCAACAACCAATCAACTGAAGCTTTGACCGGTCGATCGAAAATAGCCCTTGCTTGCATGCATTTTATCCTATTCTGGTTTGCCTGTTCATGTCTATTTCTGGCAGGATTCTATATTTGGATGTATTAGTCTATATTTCCTCCGTTTGGCCTTTTCTTAACTTTCCGTTGCTTAATCTAAGGTCAACTTCCCGTGGTTTAATTCTTTCGAAATTCTGGCTTTACCTTTGTTTCAACGATTACTTCCCGCGGTCAAAATTTGACGTCTTGCGGGACCTCACCCTTAGTCTTCTTATTTCCTTTGGAATTCTTTGTTTGCAATTTCCTTTGGACTTCTTTTCATTTCCTTGGATTTCCTACAACTTTCTTTCCTTCAGCTTTATCCTCTGAAGTATTATTGTTGACGCAGTGGATTGCACCCTGGGCAGAAGGTCGAGCTCCTACCTTCCACATGTCAAAATGGAAACTCCCCTCTCGCCTGTGGGACCGGCGAAGCTGGAGGGGAGAGTCTCTAGATAAGGGCTAGCTCCCTTTGATGTATCTTTTAGGCCCTGGATTTCCTACTGCTAACAAATAATGAAAAAAGGGGGGGGTTGAAAAGGAAGAAGGATGTTGAAATAGAACCTAAACCTAAAAGATAAAAAAAAAAAGGTGATACACCAAAACAGATGACCCACTCAGCCCGAACATACACTTTTCACCAAGAAGAAGCTCCCATACACTTCATCTGATGTGGGAAACTCTTCTGTATCAGTGAGTCAGGGGTCCGTAGAGATACAAGGAGGAAGAACTGTCAAAGGTGTTCTGAGACACACTTTGGCGGCCTATTCACATGCGCCTATATTCCTGCTGTAGACACTTTTGGCAGACCTACAGAAGAACTTCATAATGCACTAGACATGCTAGAATCGATCTGTGAAAAGCATCAAAGAAAATGACATAACACAAAAAGAAAACATAGACATATGCGTGAGTGCAAGTCCAGATGGAGGTAAAAATGCTAAGTCTTGATTCAAGATAAAATCTGGCAGAATTCTGCCTTACAAGCTCGAGAGATTTTTGGGCAGAGCTTTGCCTTATGGGCTAAGAGATGGATCCTTCTCCAAATGAGAAGTTTTACAATATATAGAAAGAGGAGAAGAAGTAAAGGCGCCGCTTTGGAAAAGACTTTGGCGCTCTTGACAAGTTGGCCCATGTGCGTTTGTGAGCATCGGGAAGAAGAAGTCACTATTGTTGATGTCATTCTTCTAGAAGAGGCCTGCTGGAACCATGCTGTGTAATCGCCGGTCTTGACTTTGGCGTTCAACATTAATGTGAAAGCACGGGCCGTGCCTCTTTTCTGCAAACATACTGCTCTTTTCCAGATATTCACGCGGTTGGTCCCCTTATAAATGCAAAATGGAGAAAGCAGGCCGCGCCGCTTACTGTTTGCACCGTTTGATGACCATCTGGCAATAACTCGCCTCTCCTTGCTACTTGGACTGCTTTGTCTTTTCTGCACTTTGTCTTCTTCCTGGCTTTGTCTCTTTCTGGCTTCTTCGGCCCTCAGGGCTATCTTCTGGCGGGTCGCTGAGTTCCTTGGGCTCTTCTTGTTCTTTTCAAAACCAACGGCTATTTCATGAGCCTTGAAATTGACGTCCGCGCACCCGTCACTGCGTTTGAACTTCCAACGGCTAGTTTGTCGTGCTTGATTTTGACGTCATCGGGCCCATCACCCCTTGGACTTTCTTCGGACTTTCTCTTTCTCTCAGCGTCTTCTGTTGTTCCCTTTTCTTCGGGCTTTTTGCTTTGAACCTTCCCGAAGGGAAGCTGACCCTTCGGCTTATGGAGAAGTGTCCTTTATTTTGGCCGAGAGTCCCCCGCAAGGGCACCTGCTCTTCGGGGTCCTTCGGCTCCCTTGGCTTTGAAATTCTTCGGAGTCTTTTCCCGCGGACTTTTTTCCGCGGACATTTTCAAGACTCCCCGCGGACTTTTTTCTGCGGACATTTTCCTGCGGACAAAAAGTCCGCAAGAATTGTCTTCGACCACTTTGCTTTCCTTCGGAAATTCTCTTTTGGGCTTTTCTTCCAAATTTCTTCGGACTTTTTGTCCGAAGGAATTCCTTCGGACAAAAAGTCCAAAGAAATTATTCTTCGCCTTAGCCCTAGTCTTTTTACTTGCTTTCCTTCCGAATTCCGTGCCTCTCGAATTCCTTCGGACAAAAAGTCCAAAAGATTTCTTCCTTTGCTTCTTCGACTGCCTTTGAAAAGTGCCCTTCAGAAAAATTGGAAACGACCCTTCCGAAGGGTACTTCCTTTGCCTTGAACAAAATTCCAAAGGAAATTTACCTTTCCGGCTTTTCTTCTGCTGCCTCTTTTGAAAGTCCTTCCCTGCCCTCCGCAAGGACTCTTGAGTCCCGAACTGCCCTCCGCAAAGGGCACTTGAAATGGTCCATTTTGTGCCCAAGTGTCGAACTTGCCTCTTACTGCGGAGTCCGTAGAAAATCCATGCCTGCAGAGTCCGTAGAAATGGACCTGCAGAGTCCATAGAAAACCTACAAAGTCCGTAGATAATTCCAGACTTGTGCAAAATCAAAAAATGAATTGGCTCAGAACAACAGGGAAAAAAGGGGACCAATTTTTGGCCTATTGGGAAAAAAATGGTCAACAAATTGGCGACTCCAAGGGGAAGCATGCCTGCTATGCCTAGAGACCAGTTGCCTTTTAGTCCATTGGGCACAGAGTCAGATGCAGCTTTGAAACAGTTAGCAATCACCTTGATAGATCCAAGAATCAAACATGAAGCTTTTTACTCCAAACACAAGGGAAAGCACACACAAGACTAAAAACACTACCTGTGCAAACTGCACTTAGGGAAAACAGGAAAAGAAACTGAAAGCAAACTACTATATACAGCTAACTAGGTATATATGCCTCCCTCCTGGATCAAAGGGAAAACTTCTTAACTCCCCTCCTTGGCTAGGAAACTTATGGTGCCAAACAAGTGGCTGAATGGAATGGAGACTTGGTGACCTGCTCCTCTTCCCTGTCACCTCGATCGGCTTGCATCCGAGTGGATCAGATTCAAACATGCTTCCAACATATATATACTCTTTTTGTTCTTGGAAGCTTGTTGAATGCTGGTCCTTCATGCTGGTGCATTTCACCAAGAAATCAGTGGTTGTTGGCTCATCACCATAAGCCCTTTGATACGCATAGTCCCCTTGCAGTGCATCATGGTTTGACTCATTCCCTTCTGCTTCGTTGAAGACCCTGTCAAACTCATCCTCTGCTCCCTCAAGGCCTTCTTGAAGAAGGGTGACTATTGTGATGTCTGAAATGGAATCACAAACTGATTGCTCATCCCACAGAACATCACCTTCTTGTTCAAAGCTTTCTTCTTCAAGGTTTTCCTCAAGAGAGACCAGCCTCTCCTTTTCCTGCTCAAGGACCAAAGTTTCTAGATGATCAAAGGCGTCCATCTAGTCCTCCAACTCAGGCTCCTCGGCATAGTCGTCCTCCTCATCAAAGCAACAAGGAAGTTCATCAAACAGAGGAGGAGAGAGCTCACGATGCTTAAGTTCTCGTATTGCTGGAACATCTACATGTATGCGTGCCTTGCGTCTCTTCCATTGCTGATGATGTCTTCACAAGGAGCATCGATGATGATTTCTTCTTCATTGTCGCTCATGATAGCCTCTTAGGAAACTGCAGATTGGATCTTTTCTTCCTCACTTGCCTCCCGCAAAACAGGTTCCTCCTTGAGAAGGGTGAAGTGAAAAAACCATGTGGAAGAGGAGGCAGTCCTTGAGCTAGAATCAAATGATTCTCCTTCCATTTGGCCGGCACTTCATCTATATCAGGTGTGGCCTGATAGCTCTCTTGGAGGTGTGTAAATGGGGTGTGTTCAGACAGGTCCATCAGACGCTGGCTGAAGAATCTTGCTTTGGATTTCAACTCTGCAATTCTCCTGGCTAGATCTTCTTGGAAAAGCCTTTCTTGGAGATCACCAGCATCATCATGATGAGTAGGAGCAGTTTTGAGAGAGATGTGCTGGTTCATAATGTTCCCCCCAAAGGAAGATTCACAATCTAAGGAATTTAGAAGGTTCATCTCCATGGGAGGTTGTTCTAGTTCCCTTTGATGCTTGAAGGCTAGGCGCATGGGGTCAAGAGCAGGGTTGATTGATGCATCAGATGAGCTGGAATGAGCAAGTGCCATCTGATAGAAAGGATTTGGTTCATAAGAGGGGGCTTTCTTTAGAATAGGAGGGGGCGCGCAAGGCTGGCTACCTTGCATGAATTGATTCCTCCATTTTGCTACCTCCTCCTCCATGGATTGTAAGGCCTGAGCTTGCCTGAACAAACACTCTTTATACATCAGCTCCTGCTGATATCCATACTGCTCATCTAGTATGTCGATTTCCATTACCTACTTCTCAAACTCCAGCGCCACCTCCCTTATCGTTGAAGGGCAACTAGGATTGTTGCTTGAGGCGATTGCATGAAAATTTTGAGTCTGATCGAAGTCATATGAAGGAAAACAAAGTCCATCATTCTGTGCAAAAGAATTATACATACAAAAAATAAGATTTCTTGATGGCACCAGGACTGCTTAACCAGCTGATTCAACTCGGAGTTGCCATTGGTGTTGATGCAAAAGCCTCCAAACGCTGGTTGGTTGAAGAACACACCAAAAATTATTCAACTCTTTGGACACAACTTGTCTTAGTTGGTCCCACCGGGCATGCCAAAAACTGTTGACGCAGTGGATTGCACCCTGGGCAGGAGGCCGAGCTCCTGCCTTCCACACGTCAAAATGGAAACTCCCCTCGCCTGTGGGACCGGCGAAGCTGGAGAGGAGAGTCTCTAGATAAGGGCTAGCTCCCTTTGATGTATCTTTTAGGCCTTGGATTTCCTACTACTAACAAATAATAAAAAAAGAGGGGGTTGAAAAGGGAGAAGGATGCTGAAACAGAACCTAAACCTAAAAGATAATAAAAAAAAGGTGATACACCAAAACAAATGACCCACTCAGCCCGAACATACACTTTTCACCAAGAAGAAGCTCCCATACACTTCATCTGATGTGGGAAACTCTTCTGTATCAGTGAGTCAGGGGTCCGTAGAGATACAGGGAGGAAGAATTGTCAAAGGTGTTCTGAGACACACTTTGGCGGCCTGTTCACATGCGCCTATATTCCTGCTGTAGACACTTCTGGCAGACCTGCAGAAGAACTTCATAATGCACTAGACATGCTGGAATCGATCTGTGAAAAGCATCAAAGAAAATGACTTAACACAAACAGAAAACATAGACATATGCGTGAGTGCAAGTCCAGTTGGAGGTAAAAATGCTAAGTCTTGATTCAAGGTAAAATCCGGCAGAGTTCTTTACAAGCCTGAGAGATTTTTGGGTAGAGCTTTGCCTTACGGGCTAAGAGATGGATCCTTCTCCAAATGAGAAGTTTTACAATATATAGAAAGAGGAGAAGAAGTAAAGACGCTGCTTTGGAAAAGACTTTGGCGCTCTTGACAAGTTGACCCATGTGCGTTTGTGAGCATCGGGAAGAGGAAGTCACTGTTGCTGATGTCATTCTTCTAGAAGAGGCCTGCTGGAACCATGCTGTGTAATCACCGGTCTTGACTTTGGCATTCAACATTAATGTGAAAGCACGGGCCGCGCCGCTTACTATTTGCGCCGTTTGATGACCACCTATCAATAACTTGCCTCTCCTCGCTACTTGGACTGCTTTGTCTTTTCTGCACTTTGTCTTCTTCTTGGCTTTGTCTCTTTTTGGCTTCTTCGGCCTTCGGGGCTAGCTTCTGGCGGGTCGCTGAGTTCCTTGGGCTCTTGTTCTTTCCAAAACCAACGGCTATTTTACGAGCCTTGAAATTGACGTCCGCGCACCTATCACTGTGTTTGAACTTCCAATAGCTAGTTTGCCGTGCTTGATTTTGACGTCCTCGAGCCAGTCACCCCTTGAACTTTCTTCTCTTTCTCTCGGCTTCTTCTGTTGTTCCCTTTCCTTTGGGCTTTTTGCTTTGAACCTTCCCGAAGGGAAGGTGACCCTTCGGCTTATGGAGAAGTGTCCTTCATTTTGGCCGAGAGTCCCTCGCAAGGGCACCTGCCCTTCGGGGTCCTTCAGCTCCCTTGGCTTTGAAATTCTTCGGAGTCTTTTCCCATGGACTTTTTTCTGCGAACATTTTCCCGCAGACAAAAAGTCCGCAAGAATTGTCTTCGACCACTTTGCTTTCCTTCGGAAATTCTCTTTCGGGCTTTTCTTCTGAATTTCTTCGAACTTTTTGTCCGAAGGAATTCCTTCGGACAAAAAGTCCGAAGAAATTATTCTTTGCCTTAGCCCTAGTCTTTTTACTTGCTTTCCTTCCGAATTCCGCGCCTTTCGAATTCATTCGGACAAAAAGTCCGAAGGATTTCTTCCTTTGCTTCTTCGATTGCCTTTGAAAAGTGCCCTTTGGAAAAATTGGAAATGACCCTTCCGAAGGGTACTTCCTTTGCCTTGAACAAAATTCCAAAGGAAACTTACCTTTCCGGCTTTTTTTCTGCTGCCTCTTTTGAAAGTCCTTCCCTGCCCTCCGCAAGGGCTCTTGAGTCCTGAACTGCCCTCCACAAAGGGCACTTGAAATGGTCCATTTTGCGCCCAAGTGTCGAACTTGCCTCTTACTGCGGAGTCCGTAGAAAATCCATGCCTGCAGAGTCCGTGGAAATGGACTTGCAGAGTCCGTAGAAAACCTGCAGAGTCCGTAGAAAATTCTAGACTTGTGCAAAATCAAAAAATGAATTGGCTCAGAATAGTAGGGAAAGAAGGGGACCGATTTTTGGCCTGTTGGGCAAAAAATGGTCAACAATTCCTTCAGACAAAAAGTCCGAAGATACTCCTTCGCCTTTGCCTTTGTTGACTTCGGACTTTGTTGACGGCTTTTTTGCACGGGCCTCTTGTAATTTCTCCGAATTTCTTTGGACTTTTTGTCTGAAGGAATTCCTTCGAAAAAAAAGCCCGAAGGAATTCATCCTCTGTGTTTTGTCTTTACCTTTACCTTCGAAATGCCGTTCGGGAAAGTCACAGTGGCCCTGTCACCAACCAAGTGCCCTCTGCAAGGGCTTCTGTCCCTTCATCTGCACCTTTGTCGAAAAAATTGTAGGGCACCCGGGTTTTTTGCAGGGGTCCCGAATTTGTTCCTGTACCTTCCCAAAGGGTAGGTGCCCTTCAGGATTGTTGAAAATGACCCTTCCGAAGGGTACTGTTGACCATTTTGGTCTTGCAGGCCAAAATCGGTCTCCTTCCCTTGCTGTTCTGAGCCAGTTCAAAATTTGATTTTTGCACAAGTCTTTCGGCAAATGGAGGAACCAATTCAGTGGTTCGACGTCGGGGTCCAATGGCATGATCTTTCCAAGAATTTCGAACTTGAACTTTGAACCATTATTGGTTCAATGAGTTGGTTCAGCACAGTTGGCTCAATGTTTTGGTTCAATCAACCAGTTCAAGTGATTGTTTCAGTTCAATTGGTTCACTCAGTTGGTTCATCAGCTTGGTTCAATGAGTTGGTTTAGTTCAATTGGTTCAATGAGTTGGTTCAGTGCAATTGGTTCAGCTCAGTTGGTTCAATCAGCTAGTTCATCGGCTTGGTTCAGTCGGTTGGTTCAACGAGTTGGTTCAATGTTTGGTTCAAACGGGTTAGTTCAAGCAATGGTTCAATCGGAAAGTTCAAAGGAGTCTTCCAAAAGCCCGAAGGACAAGTGCCCTTGCGGAGGGCACTTAGGCGACAAAAGGACCTTTGCGACTTTTCCGAAAGGCAATTTTAGAGGCCAAACAACCCTTGCGGAGGGCAATAAAGCACTTGGAAAGAAGGCCGAAAGGGTAAGTTTTCATTCGGAAAAGTGAACAAGGCAGAAAAGTTGGAATTCCTTCAGATTTGTTCAAGGCAAGAGATGGAGAATTTCTTCGGGCAAAATGCCCGAAGGAATTCCTTCGGACATTTTGTCTGAAGAAATCCTTCGGAAGAAAATCCCACGGCAATAAAAAGACTAAGGCAAAGGCAGGAAATGATTTCCTTCGGACAAAAAGTCGAAGCCGCGGGAAAAAAACCCGCAGAAGGATTCCAGAGGTCAAAGTAAGTGATCGAAATAATTCTTGCGGACATTTTGTCCGCGGGAAAAATGGCCGAAAGAAAAGCCGACGAAAAAAGGGTAAGCGAAAAGCATAAAGGAAACATATCCTTCGGACAAAATGTCCGAAGGAATTGAAAGATGTGACTACCAAAAGGAGCCCGAAGGACCCCGAAGGACCCCGAAGGGCAGGTACCCTTGCGGGGGACTCTCGGCCAAAAATGAAAAGACACTTCTCCAAACCCGAAGGGACACCTTCCCTTCGGGAGGTTCCAAAGCCAAAAGCTTGAAGGAAAGGAAACAAAAATCCGAAGGAAATAAAGCCGGAGGAATTGACCAAGGGGTGACGGGCCCGTGGACGTCAAAGTTGGGCACCATGAACTAGCCGTTGGAAATCCAGACGTCTGGTGACATCCTTGAAGCCATCAAATTCATGGCAATGAAATAGCCGTTGATCTTTAAAGGCTTGAGCGCGGATCCGAATGCATTCAAAGGCCTTAAGGCCAAAAGGAAGAACCACAGAGAGAAAGAAACAAAACCCAACAAAAGACAAAACCAAGAAAAGATGACACTGGGAAAAGACAAAGTTAAGAATGAACTCAGTGACCTGCTAATGAAAGAGCCCAAAGAGCCAAAGCAGTAGCAGAAGATAGCCCTCGAGGGCCGAAAGAGACAAAAGAGACAAGTGCAGAAACGGACAAAACAGTCCAAGTGGCAAAGGAAGGCGTCGACTCAAGGAGTTACTCCAGCGGTTGGAATAGTGCCTGCCAAGTTGTCATCAAGGGACGTGAACAGTGAACGACGCGACCCATTTTTCTCCACTTTGCATTGATGAGCAGACAAACCGCGTAAATGCCTTTAAGGAGCGGTCTTGAAATGGTGCGGCCTATGTTTTTAAATGCCTGAAGTCAAAATCGGAGACGACACAGCATTATCTTTCAGCGGCTTCCCCTTCCCAACGCTTTCAGCACACGTGGGCCACTTGTCAAAGGGCGCCAAAAGTCTTTTCCAAAATGGGCGCTTTTGTTTTCCTCTTCTCTATATATATTGTAACTTCTCATTTGAGAAAGGGATCTCTCATATTGTAAGGCGAAGCCCTGCCATTTTTCACCTGGAATCAATAGAATACGCATTTTTACCTCTATTCTGGTTGGATATATCTCTGAGTGTGTCTGAGTGTTAGTCTTGTGTTCAGTCATTGCTTCCTAATGCTTTCATAGGCTTGATACCAATACACCTGGTATAGACAAAGCGCCATTCCTGCAGGTGACAAGAAGAGTTGTATTTGGAGCGCAGAGGTAGGAGGTTACTAAACAGTGTGCTTTCCCTACAACGCCTATGGTAAGTTTTTTCTCTGTGTGTTTTCATTAAAGCCTCCTTGTCAAGCTTCTTGCAGTCTAGTTCTTTTACCAATTAAAGTGTATGTGTTCTTATGGTTCAGAGTGTGAGTGTGAGTAGATCAAACTTGTTTGGTGCATCACCCTCTTAGATTAGGTTCTGTTTTTCAGTAATCCTTCTCCCTTTTCACCCCCCCATTATTATTTTTATATATATATATATATGTATGTATTAGCAACTTGCTGGAATAACTCAGATGCATCAAAAGGAGCTAGCCCTTATCTAGAGACTCTCCCCCCAGTTTTGCTAGACCCACAGGCAAGATGGGAGTTTCAATTGTGATGTGTGGAAGAGAAGAGCTCAATCTCCTATCAAGGGTGCAATCCACTGCGTCAACAGGTACCTTGGCTTTTCCTTTTTTTTTTTTTTTGGCAGACTTTTGGATTCTCCGAAGTATTCCTTCGGACAAAAGGTCCGAAGGAATTACTTCCTTTGTCTTAGGCTCTTTCCTTTGTTATTTCCTACGGACTTATGTCCTTAGCACTTCTCCGAAGTTATGTCCTTAGCAAAAGCCTTCTTTGGTGAACCATTCCTTCAGACAAAAGTCGTCCGAAGGAATTCCTGTTGTAGCAAAGGCCCTCACAAAAGAAAAACAACGTATTCTTCCCAATGAATTCCTTATTTCCTTGGATGGAGATGTGAATTTTCCGAATGGCAAAAGACAATCTACCCTGTGGAAGAATTGTCAACAGTTATGAAGGCAGATCCGATATTTGCATTAAAGACCAATTTAAAGGGTGTAAACAAATATCAGATTTGGTTGTGAAGTTTCAGAATCTTTTGAGCTATATGAATAGAGAGTTTGGAGGGCCAAATCAGATGTTTATTAAGGTCAAAATTTCACATTTTTTGAACACATTACAGCCTCTAACCAATTCTGAAAATGTCATTGCAAAGTCTGAATTTTCGTACTCAGAAAATTCTGAGTTGTTGAAACAAGTTCAGCCACTTATGAAGGACAAAATATGTGATTTTTTAGGCATACTACAGCCCATGGTAAGTCCTGAAAGTGTTTTTGCAAGGTCTGAATTCTTATACTCAGAAAATTATGAGTTGTTGAAAAAAAGTTCAGCCACTATATGAGAACAAAAATGTTAAATTTTTAGGCATGCTACAGCCCATGGTGAGTTCCGAAAAGGTATATGCAAGGTCTGAATTTTATTACTCAGAAATTTTTGAGTTGATGAAACAAGTCCAGACACCTATGGAGGGCAAAAAGGTTGAAATTTGGAGCAAAATACAGCCCCTAACAAGAGGGAGAAGTACACCTTATTACTCAGAAAATTCGGGGTTGGGGACTATTGTTTATCTCCAAGGTATGTTTCCTAAGAAAACCCTTGTTCTTTTGTTGCAAGATTGGAGAAGCCTACCATGGCATACAAGAGTGATCAAGGGGTTGTGGAGAGGTAACCACACTAGTATGCACACCAAGAATGAAGATCAAAGGACTTTTCCATTTGGGGCAGCAAGGTATCACTTTCCAAACATTTTTATTTTGGCAGCCCTAGTTCCTTTTATATGAAGTTTGTGTTCTTGTGGACATCCTCCAAGTTCATGGATAACAATGAGGGGCAATCTTCTTGATGAAGGGCCTATGGACTTTGGTGGCAATTTGGAAACTTCCAGCCCTTAGGAGGCATGTTTGGGAAGTCTTGAGGCATGTTTGGGAGAGTTGGGGGCATGGTCATGAAGGTTGTAAGGTATGGTATGAGGAAACAAAGGTAAAAGGAAGCTGAAACATCTCTTCTTGTCATACTTGCTATGACAAATTCAGTTCTTCTAAGGGAAAACATGATTCCAATGTTGTTCTTCTTAAAGTTGCAGACATGTTTAACACACCAAGGGGCAAGAGGAAAGTGAGAAAAGGGATCTTCAAGAACAATTGCATGGCTGTAAGCTGCAATTGCAGCCCTTTGATCATCATGCATAAATCTCTTTGCAAATCACCCCATTCTAATATCGAAGGGTCTAGGAGCATGAGAACCAAGGATTGGAAAATCACCTTGTGGAGAGGATTTCCAGCCCATAGAAGACACCACAAAACACAATGGAGAACTTTTATTTTGACTAAGTGTTTGCTTCTTGTGCAAGTGTTGATATAAGGGCAATCAGAGTCCAAATATTTGAAGATCACATGGCTGGAACACATTTTTCCAGCCACTTTGATAATGCCAATTCTGAAAATTTCATTGCTTTCACCATTTTGTTGGCAATTTTGAAGTATATGGGCTCAATAGCAAGAGGAAAGAGGATACGGTACTACTGTTTTTGCAATTTCAGCTTGCATAAACAACAAATAATCCTCATGAACAGCAGTAGAAGGCTTCACTAAGAGGGTTCTGCCAAATGGGATGGACCAAAGTTCAAATTGTGCACGAAATCTATGTTGGGCACAGCCCTATGGGTACATCAATTGCTTGAGGACAAACAATTTGGGCAGGGAGGATTGTCATGTCCCTCTTTTATTAGGGACATCATTGAAGACCTTTAGCCTTAACCATTTCTTAGGGGCTACGGGAAAAGTAAGAAAAGAAAGAAAAATAAGTGATTTTGAATGAATATATGTAAAAGGTACTTTATGTTTTAAGATTCATTTAAGTTGGGGCCCTTTAAGGGTCATGAGTGTTTTAAAAGTAATCTTCCTTTTGATTTGAATTTGTATTTCCCTCCCATCTGGGCGTACCCCTTGGGGGAAGTGGTATAAAAAGAAATGAAGATTTCATTCGGAGGCATGTTATGTTTGATACTCAAATTATTGGCCATTAAGCATGAAAACGCTTGAGCCATTGCTTTGAAGATGAAAACCTTCAAGAAAAGGAATGTGGACACAAACCCTCATTTCTTATCTAGGGCACCTTCATCTTGAGGTTGTGCTTGCGCATAATATTTAGAAAAGACAAAAATATTGCATTTGGAGTGGGGAGACTAGGGTTTGGAGCCTTGGGGGTTACTTGGATAGGTCGAAGACCCCTCATTGTAGGGCTGCGTGGAATTGGTTGCTGGAATTGACTATTTCCAACTAGGGTGACTTGGTTTTAGAGCTAGTTTGTAGGGTATTGGGGCTTATTTTGAGCCAAAACACATTATGATTTTATTCTAATATTTCCGTAGTGTGGTGACTTGTCTTGGGAGCATGTTTGGCATGTTTTGAGGGTCATCTTTGCCCTAAAATATTCAATAAATATTTTATATATTTTTTCAACTTTGGCGAATTGGTTTGAGGGGCTTTGTGGCTCCAAATACATTCAAATTTTTCATAATAAATTATGCCTATTAATTAAGTATTTTTTATGCAATTTTATGAGGGTTTCACTTGATAGATCAGCTGCAAAGTTTTAATATTTCAGCTTGGAGGCGTCTAGGGTTTGAGAGTTATTCTCTGCTTTTGAAGGGATAAATTGCTTGTTTGGACCAACGATTTGTTGCTTAGAGCTTAGCATAATTTTGAGCTAATTTTGAGAATATTTGATAGTTAGGGTTTGTTAAGCACAAGTTTATACTGAGAGGGGGGGTGAATCAGTATAAGATATTTTTTTGCTTTCGACTATTAATATTAAATGCAAAACCTCAAATTACTCCACAATTAATATATTCAAAGCAATCAAAGAATACAATGCAAAACCACACAATGCAAATAGACATAGATTTGTGTGGAAACCCTTTCGGGAGAAAACCACGGAGAAATATTCCTTTTATATATATAACTCTTTTACAATGTTTGCAGGCACCAATCTACTGGAGACACCAATCCCCAAACCAAGCACCAACTCGGTCAAATTAGTGAGCACCGACCCACAAGAGCACCGACCCACAAGACTATGAGGCACCAACCCCAAGCCAAATCGATTCCACCGTTTGTGATTGCTTCTTCAATCGAATGATGGCTTTTCTTCTCTTACACTTTCTCTATCACTGATTTTTTTATATACTTTCTGCTCTCTTCTCTTTCACAATTCCGTTCACTTTTGGCAACAATTCCGTTCACTTCCGAACACTTCCATTTACTTCCGGCAAGACATTTCCATTCATATCCGTTACAATTCCTTTAACATCAATGACAATTATTCCAACAATCTCCCCCTTTGTCATTGATGGCAACCTTCCAAAAACATCTTCTTTTCTGCAACTCCCCCTTGTAACTCCCCGTACTGCCATTCTCCCCCTTGACATCAACGGCAAAGGGTCATTCAAGGAGCTGAAAAAAAAATTTAGCTCCCCCTTAACTAATTCTTCTCTTGATTTTTAATGAGTAGAAGCAAAGGATATTACTCCCAACTTCTGTCGTAGGTACTCAAATGTTTCCTTTGGAAGTGGCTTAGTGAAGATATCTGCGATCTGTTCAAATGTGAAAACATATTCCAATTTTACTTGTTTTGTCACCTGATCCTTGGACCTGACCTTGATGATTCTCTTCATGGCTTTCTTGTCATGCAACATAGCCAAGACCCAACATGCATCCACCATGTTTCCTTTTTTTGTAAAGTGTCTCCTTGAAGCTTAGAAGAGACACCCCACACAAAGGGTCCTAGAAAAAAGTGAACCTAGGAGATGCCCACAACTCCCTTGCTACTTCCTTGATCCTCTTGCATCCATGAGACTGATTTCTTTCTCTTAGAATCCATTTAGGCATGTCTAACTTATTTGACTCACTAACCTCAAAATCCATGATGTTGTTTGTTTTCTCAACTCTTGCAACTATCTTACCTTCCAATGTACTATCATTAGAAACTAATAATAGGGAATCTTGACAAGGCTCATGCTCAATTGTAACAAGAGATTCTCTTTGATCTGCAGCCTGCTTAGGACTATTATTCACTGTCTTTTCTACAACTCCTGATAACAAGAGTTTCACACAATCCTTCCTATCTGATTCTTTTTCTACTGTAGAAAGTAATCCATTTTCACTCTTAGACTCAATCTGATCAACCTTTATTGCCTTAGGTCTCCAAACCTGAGTTTGGCCCTTCTCATATCTTCTAGGGGCTCCATAGCATTTGACATACCTTGAGGATCTTTTTACTCCACTTGGACATAATTTAGCAATATGGCCAACCTTATGACACCAAAAGCAAGCAACATTTCTCATACCTTTTGCTTGAAGGTGACTGAGATCTGTCTTTGACAGATTGCTTCTCCTCAAACAGTCACTTGCCCTATGTCCAACATGATGACAAAAAAAACAATGGCCATGAAAAGAATTGGAAAACCTGAAAGCATTGGGCTGCCTGATTGGCTTCTTCAAATTGCCCTTAAAACTTGCATCCTTCTCACCTTGGACTGATATCTCATGATCTTTCTCAACCTTGATTATGAGCCTCTCATGCTTATCTTTCAAAGAACCTAACTCAGTCATCAACTGATTACACTCTTCTTCTTTCATTTGTAGCTGACTTCTCAAATCTTCCTCAACTTGTTTAACTTTTTCGATTTGATTTTTCAGAGTAACAATTACCTTGTTTGATTCCTCAAGGACTTGTGATGTCTTCGCTTTGAAGTTTCGATTCTCTTCTTCATATTTTCGGAGCTGTAACTTCAATTTCTGATTCTTCTTCTTAAATGCTTTCATTTCTTCCAACGCACAAATAAGTTCTTCAAGGTTCACTTCACCTTCTTCCATGTCTTCATCTTCCTCCAAATTATCTTTGCTGGTGGCAGCATTTTCTTCTGTGGCCATGAACAAAATCTCTTCATTATCACTCTCAACATCACTTTCTTTGTTTTCTTTGGATGAGCTGTTGTACTGTTGACCATTTTGGTCCTGCAGGTCAAAATCGGTCTCCTTTCCCTGTTGTCCTGAGCCAATTAATTTTTTGATTTTGCACAAGTCTTCATTTCTACGGACTCTGCGGACTATTTCTATGGACTCTATAGGCTGTTTCTACAGACTCTGCAGGAAGATTTCTAAGGACTCTGTAGGAAAGAAACAAGTTCTCAACACTTAGGTACAAAATGGACCATTCCAAGTGCCCTTTGCGGAGGGCAGGGAATACTTTCAAAGGGACCAAAGAGAAGGCCGAAAGGTTAAGTTTTCTTCGGGAATTTTTACAAGGCAAAGGACGAGAATTTCCTCGGACAAAATGTCCGAAGGAATTCCTTCGGACATTTTGTCCAAAGAAATCCTTCGGAAGAAAATCCCGTAGAAGTGAAAAGATTAAGGCAAAAGCAAGAAATGATTCCTTTCGGACTTTTGTCCGAAGGAATTCCTTCGGACAAAAAGTCTGAAGGAATTCGGAGGAAGAGCCGCAAAAGAAAAGCCAACTGAAAAAGAGTAAGCGGGGAAAAAACCCAAAGAAAGTTTCCGAATGTCAAAGTGATCGAGACAATTCTTGCGGACATTTTGTCCGCGGAAAAAATGGCCGAAACAAAGTCCGACCAGAGAAAAGCCGAAGGAAAGGAAAAGACCGAGGAAATTCAAAGGAGTGATGGGCCCAAAGACGTCAAAATCAAGCACGGCGAACTAGCCGTTGGAAGTTCAAACGCCTAATGACGAGTGCACAGACGTCAAATTTAAGGCGGTGAAATAGCCGTTGATTTCGAAAAGCTTAAGGACAGGCCGCGAGTGAACTCAGTGACCCGCCAAGAAGATAGCTCCCGAGGGCCGAAGGAGCCAGAAAAGACAAAGCCAGGAAGAGACAAAGCACAGAAATGGACAAAACAGCCCAGGTGGCAAAGGGGAGGCGAGTTACTCCAGCGGTTGACACAGTGCCCGCCAAGTGGTCATCAAGAGGCACAAATAGTGAACAGCGCACCCTATTTTTCTCTACTTTGCATTTATGAGCAGACAAACCACGTGAATATTTTAAAGGAGCAGTCTTGTTGCAGAAAAAGAGGCGCAGACCGTGCTTTCACATTAATGTCTGAACGCCAAAGTCAAGACCGGCGATTACACAACATGGTTCTAGCTGGCCTCTTCTAGACGGATGATATCAGCAACAATGACTTCCTCTTCCCGATGCTCTCAACGCACATGGGCCACTTGTAAGAAGGGCTCCAAAGTCTTTTCTAAAAAGCGCCTTTACTTCTCTCTATATATTGTAAACTTCTCATTTTTGAAAGTAATCTCTTAGCCCGTAAGGCAAAGCTCTGCCCAAAAATCTCTGGGTTTGTAAGGCAGAACTTTGCCGGATTTTATCTTGAATCAAGACTTAACAATTTTTACCTCCATTTGAACTTGCTCTCACGCATATGTCTATGTTTTTCTTTTGTATTAAGTCATTTTCTTTTATGCTTTTCACAGAACGATTCCAGCATGTCTAGTGCATTGTGAAGTTTCTTCTTCTGCAGGTCTACCAGAAGTGTCCCTAGAGTATTGTAGGTGCCTGCGAATAGGCTGCCATAGTGTGTCTGAGGACGCCTCTGGTAGTTTCTTCCTCCCTGTATATCCACGGACCACTAGCTCACTGATGCAGAAGCATTCCTTGTGTCAAATGAAGTGTATGGGAGCTTGTTCTTGGTGAAAAGTATATGTTCGAGCTGAGTGGATCAACTTTTTTGGTGTATCACCTTTTAGTTTAGGTTTAGGTTCTGTTTTCAGCATCCTTCTCCCTTTTCAACCCCCGCTTTTTTTTCATTTATTTGTTAGCAGTAGAAATCCAAGACCTAAAAGATACATCAAAGGGAGCTAGCCCTTATCTAGAGACTCTCCCCCTAGTTTTGCCAGGCCCACAGGGAAGAGGGGAGTTTCCATTGTTGCGTGTGGAAGGCAGGAGCTTAGCCTCCTGTCAAGGGTGCAATCCACTGCGTCAACATGTACCTCTTGGAGTATAGGCTTTTCTTTTGTTTCGCAAATCTTTGCTTGTCTTTGCTCGGCTTGAATCCCCTTTTGTACTTTGTTTTGTTTCCCTCATCATCGCTATTTCCTTTATTTGGACATTTGGCTGCAAAATGACCAATTTTACCACAATTAAAGCATTTAAATGGTAAGTTTATTTTATATTTGCCCAATCCTTTCTTTAGCTTCTGAATGAATAGAGATTCATTTTCATCTTCTTCACTACTTGAAATTTCACTTGATTCTGGTTCTTTGATCTTCTCTTTCTTCAAGACTTTGAATGATGCTTCCTTCTTCGACTGTCTCTCAGATTCGGTTCTCATTTCGTATGCCGTAAGAATTCCATGGAGCTCGTCCATTTTCACGTGTCTAAATCCTTTATTTCTTCAATGGCAAAGACCTTCGCATCAAATCTCAAAGGTAGGGATCTCAGGGCTTTCTAAACGATTACAGATTCTTCAATTTTCTCTCTGAGTCCTCGAATGACATTAACAATCTCATCGACACGAAGAAGATACCTAGCAATGTTTTCATCATTATTCATTTTTAAACTTTCAAATTGCCTCTGGTGGGTTTGGAGTTTTGTTTTTCTCACCTTACTATCATAAATAGTGTTGAGTTTATCCCAAATCTCTTTTGCAGATTCACAATGCATAACCTTAACAAACTCATTTTTTGAAAGCCCGCATAAGATTGCACTCATAGCTTTCGCATTGTTATCACTGGCCTTTTTTTCGGTGGCATCCGTTGGTGCTATTTGTGGCGTTGTGTATCCTATTACCACTGCTTGCCAAATATTGAAACCTAGGGCCATCAAGTAAGTCTTCATCCTTATGCTCCAAAATGCGTAATTCATTCCATCGAACAAAGGAGCCTTGTTAGTGGAGAAACCATCCAGCACTTGAGAACCTGCCATATGTGCTTTCCAAGATCTACCTTCTAGCAGTTGTGCTAACACCGAAGGCACCGGCTCTGATACCAATTGTTAAGCACAAGCTTATACTGAGAGGGGCGTGAATCAGTATAAGATATTTTTTTGCTTTCGACTATTAATCTTAAATCCAAAACCTCAAATTACTCCACAATTAATATATTCAAAGCAATCAAAGAATACAATGCAAAACCACACAATGCAAATAGACACAGATTTGTGTGGAAACCCTTTTGGGAGAAAACCACGGAGAAATATTCCTTTTATATATATAACTCTTTTACAATGTTTGCAGGCACCAATCTATTGGAGACACCAATCCCCAAACCAAGCACCAACTCGGTCAAATTCGTGAGCACCGACCCACAAGAGCACCAACCTTTAGACTATGAGGCACCGACCCCAAGCCAAATCGATTCCACCGTTTGTGATTGCGTCTTTAATCGAATGATGGCTTTTCTTCTCTTACACTTTCTCTCTCACTGATTTTCTTATATACTTTCTGCTCTCTTCTCTTTCACAATTCTCAAATGATATTCTTCATTGAAATAAATCTATCGTTCACAATTCTTTTCTTAAGAGATTCTATTTCATTTTCTACTCTACTCTTCTCTTCTCTTCTCTCTCACACTTATTTGATCTTAAATCAAATCGAAATGTTTGTTATACTTCCACATCTCTTCTCCCTTATATAGCCTTTAAAGGATGTGTCCCATCCAAGAGATACCTCTTCACCAAAAGATGTGACCGTTGACATTTCCGTCGACAATTCTGTTAACATTTCCGTCGACAATTCCGTTAACATTTCCGTCGACATTTTCGTTCACTTCAGGCAACAATTTTGTTCACTTCCAACAACACTTCCATTCACTTTCGGCAACAATTTTGTTCACTTTCAAACACTTCCATTTACTTCTGGCAACAATTCCGTTTGACATTTCCATTCATATCCATTACAATTCCTTTGACATCAATGACAATTATTCCAACAGGGTTTGTTAGAAATAAAAATCAGATTTGACTATTTACCTAGGGTTTTGCAAAAAAATCAAAATTCAAAAAAATCCCTAATTTGGGACATTTCAGTCCTGTATGATAATATGTCTATGGAATCTAGGACTCCATAAAATCCTCTTTATCCTTGTCTTTATTTTTCTGTTGGAGGCTAGCAAATATATTGTTGTTGCTACTACCCAGATTCTCCTAAACAATTTTCCTATTTTTTTTCTTTGGAACGATGAAATCGTCCTTGGGCTTTTCTTCCGAAGGAGGCTCTAGAAAGCGGACAATCTTTCACCAGGTGGCGATGCTCATGGCAAACACGGCTGCGGAAGGGTATGTTTTCACAATCCACCCCCTGATCCCATTGATCATCCTCAACTACCATAAAAAATTTAGTTGGCAAGGGTTTACTAAGATCCATCAACACACAAAGGTGAGCATAGATCAGTTGTTCTAGTTTTGGTGAAGAGTCAACCACCATCATAAAGGTGCCAAGAGTATTTCCGATCTGAAATATTCCGAGCCAAAATTTTTCAACTTTTCAAATTGCAAGTTACAACCAAAGCACCCGTTAAGGTTAGCGGCTAAACCAAAACGATGCTGAAGCAAGAACTCTAACCAAGAATGCGCCGGCGAACGACGAGCATATGGTCAAAGGATCCCTACAATCTATTATACTGAAAGCACACTCGACACCAAGTATGTGCTACTCAATCCAATATGGAAATGAGGCGACCATATGGTGGAGATAACAGAAATTACAAAACAAGGAACTCTACGTCAAGTATGTGCTACCCAATCCAAAGCGGAGTAAGGGGCTACCATATGACGGAGTGAAATTAATAACAATGCTTTAATTGAAAATACTGAAGAATGAAACTACTCCACACCCAGCATGTGCTTGCTAACCCAGAAGGGAAAGTAGCTACCATAGGGCGGAGCTCTGCACCCAGAATGTGCTTGCTAACCCCAATAGGGAAAGTAGCTACCATAGGGCGGAGCTAAAAAATTAATACAATAACTTCATAAACTGAACTTTTGAAATCAGATTTGAACAAATAAAGAATGGCTGCCAGTACTACTGTCAGCGTACAAAATAAGAAAAATTTGCTCTTAGAAAGAAGAAAAACCAGCCACCTATTAAATTCTTCAGATGTTCATAACTCACAAAATTTGCTCAATCTTCCTGATTTCTGTTGCAAAGTCTCTTCCTTAAGATGGCGCCCAAGCTAGCACCCAAGATCTGATTCAATCTGCATCCAATAATTAATACACGGATTCCAATGCAAACCCCAAGGGTGTCTTGGCTGAATGGGGTGATTTGCTCTAGAAAATAATTGCAAGCTTCAAAAATTCTGAAAATATGAGAAAAGGGGTGCCTAAGCCTAGGCAAGACCATGAAATAATGCCCAGAACCTTTTTCTTTATTTTTTCCGATTTATGATTAAAAACCTAGATCTGTCATATACAGAATACAATATCTGAAACAATAATAATACCAAATAACTGATAATGAAATAACTGAAATCAATACATAAGTAAATACAAATATCAATGACCGAATTCACCACTAGATGCTGTCTTGCAAGCATGAAATGATGCCCAAGCTAGGAGGCCTTCATTCCCTGAAGCAGTTCCAGAGCCAAAGCGGCAGCATAACAATGTCTAAAACCAAGATGTTCAAATGAGACCCCAATGCTTTCTTTTATAGGCTTCAGTTGACCTCCTTTGAAGCCTTAAAAGGTGGCGCCCTTTCCCAAGCAATGATGGCGCCCCCCTTCAAGTCCACTTTTTTTTAAAATAACATTAAGTTATTTTGACTAGGCCAAGGTCATAATTTTAGAATATAATGTTATTATTTTTTTTATTTTTTATTTTTAAGTGAAATTCACTTATTCCACCAAGACCGAATTCTGAAGCCCAAAACTGAATGAGTCAACTTAAAAAGGAAAGTTAACTCCTGGTGACAATCCTGCTAGCTGCCAAAAATAGAATTTACTAAAAATAGTAAATTCCTGGAAATGCTCAGAAAACTGAAACAGACATACCTCCGCGAAGCTCTCGAAAAACCCAAAAAGAATTTGCCATCAAAACTTCGAACAAAGACATCCTAAAAAATAGGAAACCCTCATTTGCACCTTCCGAATAGCCTACGGATTTCTAGGAATAGGCCAACGGTTATTATGAGATTAGATTCAAGATGGGGTCATTACACGATCGCTGTGAAAACATTATTATTCCAGTATTCCATGGGAAGTCCAAACATTCACACCCAAACAAGGGCTACCAAAAGAAGTTCTTCATCTACCTTAAACATCGGGTGCCAGGGTTTCATAAGAGACCTGCTCATCCAAAAACCCATGGCCCTCCTTGGAAGATGAATTCTTTGTCCTCAGTTGAAGCAAAGAAAATGAGAAAATAACAATTAGGGTAGACAGATATCGTAAACTCACCTTTTGTATGCCAAGATTTTCTGTTCCAATCTTTGAGAGTGGCCAAAGGATGGAATCCAAGAAAACGAACAATCAATTTCCTGCTCTCAATAACATCGATTCCATCTTGCACATCAGTTTTCTAAAGTCTAACCACTAGGGATCCATCTGCTGATTTCAAACATCCATTTTCATTTTTCCTAGGATCAATTTTGGGCATCCTCAGAGGTTGCTTTTGGAACTTTTTACTTGACATCGAGGTTTTCGAATCTCCTCTAAGCGCAGCGATGAAAGACGAATTGGAAGGGTTTCCTAAATCCATTGAGATACCAGATTGAAAGCCTTTCAAAACATTATTTTGAGACATTGCGGGTCCCATATGTTTGCCCCACAGGGCAAACATGGAGAGGAAAAGGGGGCAAAGGGATGCAAGAATCACAACAACAAGCAAAATACGTCACAAAAAAACACGGCTCAGGGACAAGGACCCGGACAAGACGCTACAACCAAAAGACACAAGACGCTAGGTCAATGAGGAAAAAGATGGCACACAAGGAGCAAATCAATAAAAAAATGGGTGTCAAATGACCTTGAGATTCGCACAAGTATTCATGGGCATCAATCCTCAACACAAGTAATACTTTTTAAGAGTCGCACCAAAAGAATATTATAACACGAGCATATAGTTGCATTTGATTCTTCTAGGAAGAGAAGGTGAAGCCCTAAATCTTACTTGGGAGGGGATTTTAGTCACATGCACTAGAACTACATTGAGACTGATTCTAGGCGTGCAAGATATGTAGTTGCAACTCCTTGAGAGGTTTCATCAGTCGACAAACTTGCACATACTCTTTTATGCATAATTTTGAGGGTTAGGTCAAAATCAAAGGAGAAACAATTCAACGACAAAGCCACAACCCTATTCATCATCAACTTGTGCACCAATCTAGATAATTTCATAAGGTAGAAATTGATAGACACAATCGGCACCCAAGTGCAGAATTGGCAGCAACATGGGGACAGAATCAGCCACTTACCAATTCTGACTAGGACAAAACCGACACTCTGCCGATTTTGACCCAATAGCATAACACAATCAGATTGACCAACTTCCCATGAGGCGGCGACAAAGTCCGCTAAGGAGAAGTGGAGAAGTAGTTGTGGCTGTGATAGCGACTTCACTAGTGCCCAGGAAGAGAACCATGAGGTGGGTGGTCCGAGGGAATGCAACTCGTAGTGTACAAAGCACTCCCCATTGGTTGAGCAACTCATATAAGTGCTGAAATTCAAGCACCACCTTCTCATCTTGAGCTTGAATCTCCATAAGCACTGAAGAGATAACAAATAGTTGTTTCTATTTTTTACAAAGGTTGTCCACACCGAAGGATTTACCACTAAAAATATTTGTATTTCTTTCGAACTAAATGAACCATTGAATAAGGTTTATGGCCAACATTGTATAAATGGTGAAGTCTTGGCCAAAAACTGGGAGGTCTTATGTGCATTTACCTTGGAGTTATATCATTTAATGTACATTGATTTCATATCAGTATAATTATTGTTATATATATTTTATGTGCTATTATTTATTTCAGCATTGTTTTTTATCATGCTACAACTATCTAACAATCATTGAATATTCTAGTAAGGTGATCAACATTTGTATCTTCATTTTGTATACGACCTAAGTTAGGTAAAGTGACATACATGAAAAAAAAATTCTCACAGAAAATTCAACCATACAGAGTCCAACCAAGGATACGAAGACCGCCTAGCAGAGGACTCCTTATGGAACATTGTCGTGCACAAGGACATCAAATAAGAAGATAACGACTTGCAAGGTACAACAGCCCTAGTAGAAGATAGTTTCAGTTTCAACAACCCCATATATAGACTCATTTCCAACCTACCTAAATTCTTGGCCCACCACTACTAGATTTTCAAAAATGTGTGTTAAGCGAAAGAGCATAGATCTTCAAATAATACAAGGACATATTCTACCAAGAGGAACATCAATGAAACAATAAATGTGGTCTAAAAGGCAACCAACAAAAAATAATGGAATGGTATGATCGATGCCTATGAGTTTAGGAGGGAAAATAAAATAGAAGCCCCAAGGAGAGAGGGTACAAGTATGAAGATCTACAAGTATAACGAAAAGAAGGATGCAAAACATGGGGATCTTGGAGGTAGCCAAGAGATTGCCACCTAGAGAGATTGTTTCTAGAAGAGAGATGTCGCTTGAATAAAACAAGTACGTTTCCCAATACAATGGTACCTAGTTAGTGGCACACAACTTTACTTTGTCTTATGTATTGTTGACGCAGTGGATTGCACCCTGCGCAGGAGGCCAAGCTCCTGCCTTCCACACGCAACAATGGAAACTCCCCTCTCGCCTGTGGGACCGGCGAAGCTGGAGGGGAGAGTCTCTAGATAAGGGCTAGCTCCCTCTGATGTATCTTTTAGGTTCTGGACTTCCTACTGCTAACAAATAAATGAAAAAAGGGGGGGTTGAAAAGGGAGAAGGATGCTGAAAACAGAACCTAAACCTAAAATAAAAGAGGTGATACACCAAAAAAGTTAACCCACTCAGCCCGAACATACACTTTTTACCAAGAAGAAGCGCCCATACACTTCATCTGATGTGGGAAACTCTTCTATATCAGTGAGTCAGGGGTCTGTAGAGATACAGGGAGGAAGAACTGTCAAAGGTGTTCTGAGACACTTTGGTAGCCTGCTCAAATGCGCCTATATTCCTGCTGTAGACACTTCTGGCAGACCTGCAGAAGAAGAAACTTCACAATGCACTAAACATGCTGGAATCGATCTGTGAAAAGCATAAAAGAAAATGACTTAACACAAAAAGAAAACATAGACATGCGTGAGTGCAAGTCCAGATAGAGGTAAAAATTGCTAAGTCTTGATTCAAGGTAAAATCTGGCAGAGTTCTGCCTTACAAGCCCGAGAGATTTTTGGGCAAGAGCTTTGCCTTACGGGCTAAGAGCATGGATCCTCCTCAAAATGAGAAGTTTACAATATATAGAAAGAGGAGAAGAAGTAAAGGCGCCACTTTTGAAAAGACTTTGGCGCTCTTTGACAAGCTGGCCCATGTGCGTTTGTGAGCATCGGGAAGAGGAAGTCATTGTTGTTGATGTCATTCTTCTAGAAGAGGCCTGCTGGAACCATGCTGTGTAATCGCCGGTCTTGACTTTGGCATTCAAACATTAATGTGAAAGCACGGGCCGCGCCTCTTTTCTGCAGACAAGACTGCTCCTTCCAGATATTCACGCGGTTTGTCTGCTTGTAAATGCAAAATGGAGAAAACAAGCCGCGCTGCTTACTGTTTGCGTCGTTTGATGACCAACTGGCAATAACTTGCCTCCCTTTTGCCACCTGGACTGTTTGTCCGCTTCTGCACTGTCTTCTTCCTGGTTTTGTCTCTTTCTGGCTCCTTCGGCCCTCGGGGGCTATCTTTTGGCGGGTCGCTGCGTTCCTTGGGCTTTTCAAAATCAACGGCTATTTCACGAGCCTTAAATTTGACGTCTGTGCACCTGTCATTGCATTTGAACTTCCAACAACTAGTTTTCTGTGCTTGATTTTGATGTCCTCGGGCCCGTCACCCCTTGGACTTTCTTGCTTTGAACCTTCTCGAAGGGAAGGTGACCCTTTGGCTTATGGAGAAGTGACCCTTGTTTTGGCCGAGAGTCCCCCGCGAGGGCACCTGCCCTTCGGGGTCCTTCGGCGGCCTATTTTCTTCGGAACCTTTTCCCGCAGACTTTTTTCCACAAACATTTTCCCGCGGACAAAAAGTCCGCAAGAATTGCCTTGTCAGCTTCTTCGAAAACTTTCCTTTTCGGGCTTTTTCCCACGGCCAGTTTTCCCGCCACTTTGCTTTCCTTCGGAAATTCTCTTTTGGGCTTTTCTCCCCAGCTTCCCCGAATTTCTTCGGACTTTTTGTCTGAAGGAATTCCTTCGGACAAAAAGTCCGAAGAAATTATTCTAGCCTTTGCCTTAGTCTTTTCGCGGGATTTTTGTTTGTGGCCCTTCCGAATTCCTTCGGACTTTTTGTCCGAAGGAATTCATTTGGACAAAAAGTCCGAAGGATTTCTTCCTTTGCCTCTTCGATTGCCTTTGAAAAGTGCCCTTCGGGAAAATTGGAAACGACCCTTCCGAAGGGTACTTCCCTTGCCTTAAACAAACTTCCGAAGGAAACTTACTTTTGCAGCTTTTCTCTGTGGCCTCTTTTGAAAGTGTTCCCTGCCCTCCGCAAGGGCCTCTTGAAATGGTCCATTTTGCGCCTAAGTGGGAACTTGCCTCTTCCTGCGGAGTCCGTAGTTTTCCGCCTGCCGAGTCCGTAGAAATTCATGCCTGCAGAGTCCGTAGAAATGGCCCTACAGAGTCCGTAGAAATGGACCTACAGAGTCCGTAGAAATTTCTGCAGAGTCCATAATAATTTCCGGACTTGTGCAAAATAAAAAAATGTACTGGCTCAGAATAGCAAGGGGAAAAAAGGGGGGATAGATTTTGGCCTGCAGGACCAAAAATGGTCAACAAATTGGCGACTCCCAGGGGAAGCATGCCTACTATGCTTAGAGACCAGTTGCCTTAAAGTCCATTGGGCACGGAGTCAGAATGCAACTTTGAAGAAACATTATCAACAGCCTTGATAGATCCCAGAATCAATCATGAAGCTTTTACCCCACATACCAAGGAAAACACACACAAGGCTAAAAACACTACTTGTGCAAACTGCACTTAGGGAAAACAGGAAAAAAAATTGAAAGCAAACTACTATGTACAGCTAACCAGGTATATTTGCCTCCCTCCTAGATCAAAGGGAAAACTTCTTAAGTCCCCTTCCTGGCAAGGAAACTTATGGTGCCAGACAAGTGGCTGAATGAAATGGAGAGTTGGTGACCTGCTCCTCTTGCCTGCCACCTTGGTTGGCTTGCATCCGAGTGGATCAGAATGAAACATGCTTCCGACATATATGTACTCTTCTTGTTCTTGGAAGCTTGTTGAATGCTGGTCCTTCATGCTAGTGCATCTCACCAAGAAATCTGTGGTTGTTGGCTCGTCACCATAAGCCCTTTGTTGTGCATGGTCCCTTTGCAATGCATCATGGTTTGACCCGTTCCCTTCTGCTTCGTTGAAGATCCTGTCAAACTCATCCTCTGCTCCCTCTTGGCCTTCTTGAAGAAGGGTGACTGTTGTGATGTTTGAAATGGAATCACAAACTGATTGCTCATCCCACAGAACATCACCCTTTTGTTCAAAGCTCTCTTCTTCAAGGCTTTCCTCAAGGTAGACAGACCTCTCCTTTTCCTGCTCAAGGACTAGAGTTTCTAGATGTTCAAAGACATCCATCTGATCCTCCTCCAACTCAGGGTCCATGGCATAATCATCCTCCTCATCAAAGCAACAAGGAAGTTCATCAAACAAAGGGGAAGAGAGCTCACCATGCTTATGTTCCTCTTCGTATTGCTGGAACATTTGCATGTATGCGTGACTTGAGTCTTCACCATTGCTAATGGTGTCTTCAAAAGGAGCATTGATGATGATTTCTTCTTCGTTGTCACTCATGATAGCCTCTTGAAAAGCTGCAAATTGGATCTTTTCTTACTCACTTGCCTCCTACAAAACAGGTTCCTCCTCGAGAAGGGGTGAAGTGAAAAAACCATGTGGAAGAGGAGGCAGTCCTTGAGCTAGAATCGAATGATTCTCCTCTTTCCACTTGGTGAGTACTTCATCTATATCAGGTGTGGCCTGATAGCTCTCTTGGAAGTGTGTAGATGGAGTGTGTTCAGACAGGTCCATCACACGTTGGCTGAGGAATCTCTCTCTGGATTCCAACTCTGCAATTCTCTTGGCTATATTTTCTTGGAAGAGCCTTTCTTGGAGATCATAGGATTCATTATGAACAGAAGCAGGTTCGTCCTCTTCAAGGTTTTGAGCAAAACCTTTCTTCTCCTCTTTCCTGCCCCATGATTCCACTGTTTCCTTCCAAGTTAGGATCTTGCCATCAGGATTAGTGACTTGAGGGAGTTGAGGAAGACTAAGAAAGGTTTGTTGATGCATAGGAAGAGCTGTTTCAAATGAAGGTGCATGTTGGCGTGTATAATCCATTGCTTAGGACCATGTACCTTATATTTCTTCATATGTTTTGGTCAAACTCAAGATTTTCATGAAATCACCCCAAACAGCTCTCTTGGTTACCCTTCAACAATGAGGGAAGTAATGCCGGAGTTTGAGATGATTTCATAACAACCTAAGCTCGACCAAAGCTATACAAAAGTGATTTCTTGATGGCACCTGGACTGCTTAACCAGTTGATTCAACTCGGAGTCGCCATTGGTGTTGATGCAAAAGCCTCCAAAGGCTGGTTGGTTGAAGAACACACCAAAAATTCTTCAACTCTTTGGACACAACTTGTCCTAGTTGGTCCCACCGGGTGTGCCAAAAACTATTGACGCAGTGGATTGCACCCTAGGCAGGAGGCCGAGCTCCTGCCTTCCACACGTAACAATGGAAACTCCCCTCTCGCCTGTGGGACCGGCAAAGCTGGAGGGGAGAATCTCTAGATAAGGGCTAGCTCCCTCTGTTGTATCTTTTAGGTTCTGGACTTCCTACTGCTAACAAATAAATGAAAAAAGGGGGGGTTGAAAAGGGAGAAGGATGCTGAAAACAGAACCTAAACCTAAAATAAAAGAGGTGATACACCAAAAAAGTTGACCCACTCAACCCAAACATACACTTTTCACCAAGAAGAAACGTCCATACACTTCATCTGATGTGGGAAACTCTTCTGTATCAGTGAGTCAGGGGTCTGTAGAGAGACAGGGAGGAAGAACTGTCAAAGGTGTTCTGAGACACACTTTGGCAGCCTGTTCACATGCGCCTATATTCCTGCTGTAGACACTTCTGGCAGACCTGCAGAAGAAGAAACTTCACAATGCACTAGACATGTTGGAATCGATCTGTGAAAAGCATAAAAGAAAATGACTTAACACAAAAAGAAAACATAGACATGCGTGAGTGCAAGTCCAGATGGAACTAAAAATTGCTAAGTCTTGATTCAAGGTAAAATCCGACAGAGTTCTGCCTTACAAGCCTGAGAGATTTTTGTGCAGAGCTTTGCCTTACGAGCTAAGAGAATGGATCCTCCTCAAAATGAGAAGTTTACAATATATAGAAAGAGGAGAAGAAGTAAAGGTGCCACTTTTGAAAATACTTTGGCGCTCTTTGACAAGCTGGCCCATGTGCGTTTGTGAGCATCGGGAAGAGGAAGTCACTGTTGTTGATGTCATTCTTCTAGAAGAGGCCTGCTGGAACCATGCTGTGTAATCGCCGGTCTTGACTTTGGCGTTCAAACATTAATGTGAAAGCATGGGCCGCGCCTCTTTTCTGCAAACAAGACTGCTCCTTCTAGATATTCACGCGGTTTGTCTGCTTATAAATGCAAAATGGAGAAAACAAGCCGCGTCGCTTACTGTTTGCGTTGTTTGATGACCACCTGGCAGTAACTTGCCTCCCTTTTGCCACCTAGACTGTTTGTCTGTTTCTGCACTTTGTCTTCTTCCTGGTTTTGTCTCTTTCTGGCTCCTTCGGCCCTCAAGGGCTATCTTTTGGCGGGTCACTGCGTTCCTTGGGCTTTTCAAAATCAATGGCTATTTCACGAGCCTTAAATTTGACGTCTGCGCACCCGTCACTACATTTGAACTTCCAATGGCTAGTTTGTCGTGCTTGATTTTGACGTCTTCAGGCCCCTCACCCCTTGGAATTTCTTGCTTTGAACCTTCCCGAAGGGAAGGTGACCCTTTGGCTTATGGAGAAGTGCCCCTTGTTTTGGCCGAGAGTCTCCCGCAAGGGCACCTGCCCTTTGGGGTCCTTCGGCGGCCTATTTTCTTCGGAACCTTTTCCCGCGGACTTTTATCTGCAGATTTTTTCCCGCGGACAAAAAGTCTGCAAGAATTGCCTTGTTTGCTTCTTCGGAAACTTTCCTTTTCGGGCTTTTTCCCACGGCCAATTTTCCCGCCATTTGCTTTACTTCATAAAATCTCTTCCGGGCTTTTCTCCGCAACATCCCCAAATTTCTTCGGACTTTTTGTCCGAAGGAATTCCTTCGGACAAAAAGCCCGAAGAAATTATTCTAGCCTTTGCCTTAGTCTATTCGCGGGATTTTTGTTTGTGGCCCTTCCGAATTTCTTTGGACAAAAAGTCCGAAGGATTTCTTCCTTTGCCTCTTCGACTGCCTTTGAAAAGTGCCCTTCGGGAAAATTGGAAACGACCCTTCCGAAGGGTAATTCCCTTGCCTTAAACAAACTTCCGAAGGAAACTTACCTTTGCGGCTTTTCTCTGCGGCCTCTTTTGAAAGTGTTCCCTGCCCTCCGCAAGGGCCTCTTGAAATGGTCCATTTTGCACCTAAGTGGGAACTTGCCTCTTCCTGCGGAGTCCGTAGTTTTCCCCCTGCCGAGTCCGTAGAAATTCATGCCTGCAAAGTCCGTAGAAATGGACGTGCAGAGTTTGTAGAAATTTCTGCAGAGTCTGTAGAAATTTTCGAACTTGTGCAAAATCAAAAAATGTACTGGCTCAGAACAGCAAGGGGAAAAAAGGGGGACCGATTTTGGCCTACAGGACCAAAAATGGTCAACATGTACTTTGGCTTCTTGGATTATGTTTTGTTGAACTTTCTATTGTTAACGGTTGTATCCTCGAGTCCCATTGACCTACTTTTGGTCATCCGTGGACATTACTATAATTTCATTCTTTTTAATTCCTAGCATGTACATTCCCAGTGCAAAAGTCCTTAAACGTGGTTCCGTAGTTAGCACTCTGAAATATTGAGCCAACACTATTTTATGAACATATTAGTATATTTGCAAGCTAACAGACCAAAAACACCCTATAGTATCCTTCCATGTAACCGTGGAATTCCTACAATCACAAATCCATTTCTAAATTCTTGAAAACCTCAATAATAACTAATAGTCAGAAAGATAATATCATAGTCTGTCAGTTGATAGACACATAGTAACTACAACTGTTAGAGGGGTAAAAATATTTCAAGACAGTAACTTGAACTCATGGCAGTAGCTAGTCATTAGAAGTACAGAAAAAAAAATTCCCACAGGGAGAATGCACCATTGTGATTTTCTCATCGAGATGATAATTTTAATAGGTATTTCAAATTTTTGGAAAAAAATAAAATAATTCATACAATTATTTCACCTACAGCCCCAAGACCAAAATTTTCACCCTTGTGAAAATTATACCATTGTGATTACCTTGTCGAGCCAATCATTTTAACATATAACTTCAGTTCGCATTTTTCGGCACCCTCGGATTCCTCTAGTCAATGGTTGTCACCTATGGGGGAAGCCAAGCCATGACACAAAACATTAAAGAACTCCAAGATGAATTCCAATCTTAGCTTGACTCCTGACTCACTGAGTTGAATGAACAATTACACGGCATCAATGCACAAAAAACCAATGGTCTCCAATAGACTTAATGATGACTGGCATTCTGAAGGAGGATTTATATTATGAACCATGTTGCGTGGCCCTAAATTGGACTTTCCAAAATTTGAATAGTATAGAACTAGCCACCTGGATTAACTGTGCACAGTATTTTAGCTTGCACAATACATTGGGAATAGACAAGGTACCCATTGCATCATTTCACTTAAAGAAGGAAGTTGTACAGTACCAATGGTATCAAAACTATCAAAAAAATCCACTTGGGATAATGTTGTCAAGCTTTTGTTAGTTCACTTTGGTCCCAGTGCTTATGATGATTTCATCAGATCCCTGACCAAACTATGGCAAACCAGAATGGCTCACGAGTATTACCCTGAATTTGAAAAGTTGGCCAACCAAATTGAAAGATTAAATGATGACTTTTTCAAGATTTGTTTCATCAACGGACTCAAATACAATTCACGTGGAGGTTGTCATGTTCCCCTTTGGGACATAGATTGAATAAATACCCTTAGCCTTGTTTAAGATTCTCAAAGGTTAAAGAAAAAAGAAAGAAAAAAGGAAACACTCGAGGGTTTCTAAGGGCAATTGCAAAAGTACTTTATTTTTCTAATTTTCAATTAAGTTGTGATCTTTTAAGGGTCATGGGCACCCAAGGACTTAAGAAGTGGGAGTTTGTAATGTCCCCAATTAGGGACAAGCAAGCAATAATGGGATTGGGCACAAACCCCAATCAAATAATATGAAAATAATAAATAGACCAGCCACTCTAGGTGTATCAACCAAACCAAAATACTCCCCAATGTAATCCAGATGCTAGATGCCACTAGGGCAAAAATTAATCCACGACTACAGCAATAAATAACCACTCCAAATACTGAAAATTCACTATGAAAGCTGATGCAAACTGCTGCAATAAATACCTAGGTTGATGCTCACACTAGCTGGAAAAATATACCAAAAACCAGCAAACCCAAGCCTTTTTTCCCACTCGCCAAACCTATTGTAAAACTCCTTGAAAATAGTTTGTATAATTAGGTAAGACCAACGATTAATCTCAGCCAAAAAAATCTGAAATTAGGCCCCCAAAATGGACACTATACAAGAGAAAATCAGATCACCAATCTTCACAAGCAAGCTAGAAAATTACCAAATAATTTCACCTTATAATATTGTGAACATCAAGTGATTGATGAGGTCAAAACCCTCAACCAACAAGTTGGAAAAATATAAAAAAAATATCACAAATATTAAGGATAATATTTGCTCAACAATTTAGGGCCTACAAGCACCCCAAACCCTTGCAAATTCCCCTTCAAGTGAATCGCCCAACTTCTGATTTTAATTGCTAAAAATTCTAGAATTAATATCTTCACCTTAACTCCCCAAAATCTTTCAAAACCTTGTGATTTTATTTCAAATAAATAAAAAATAATATTAGAACTTTACCTTCCCGAATTAAAGTCCAAAAGCCCTCCAAAAAGACTTAATCCTTTCCCAAAACAATTCGCGACTCTCCCAAATTAATTATAAAATAAATCAGAATATTTTATCTCAGCAATTGTTCATCAAATGACCTCTTATGATGCCCTAGGCAAGTCGCCCAAGTGAGAGAATTTCACCAATAAATCCTCAAACCCTCAAAGGGGTCTCATGTAGTGCAATAACCCTCTCAAAAGGGGTCTTCCACTTGATCGAATCAACTTACCACCCAAGGGAATGGCTCCAAACCACGCTAACAACCTCTCAATGCAAGTCACCAATCTCTAAGACCTGCAATTTATTTGAAACCAGCTCTCTATAGGGATTGAAACAATCTTTAATGAAGGTGGTGTCCAAAAACACCCTTATAGATCTAATTGCATGAAACCATGCATATTTGAAGCACCATTACAGCCCTTAGCTGTCTTGAAAGTAGGAATGGAGGTTTTCGCCCCCAAATCCTTAACACACTTGAAGGTTTTCATCTTCAAAATGTGATGAACAAGCTTGACATACTTGATCAATGATTCAATATCCAAGTTAGCATCATCTCCAAATGAATCATCAACTGTTTTTTATAATCATCCTCCAAGGGTGGCGCCCATGTTGGAAGGATGTGTCTTTTGAATCATAAGCAACTTTACCTTTTTTTTAAATTCCTTTTTGAGGGTTCAGGCTCTCATGACCCTTAAAGATCCCCCGCTTAAGTGAATTTTTATATCAAAAGCACTTTTTACATAACTCAACTGAAAATTAGAATACTTAAGTACTTTTCACTTTTTGGCGCTTAGAATAGCCCCCTCATAATTCATTTTTCTTCCTTTCCCTTAGCCGTGTGGGAATAAAACCAAGCTAAGGGTCCATAATCAAGTTATGCTAAAAAGGTGGATATTACAGTCCTCCCCACCCAAAATTGCTTATCCTCAAGCAATTGCAAAGCCATGGGGTTGTCCCCACATTTTTCATGATGCACCTACCAACTAAAATGACTTCCCACTGAAAAGAAGCTCCTATTTGAACCCCCAACTTGCTAAACCTATATCTTAGATGCTGTCTCCATGAGCTCAAGGTGTCATGACCACCTTTCAAGGATTCCTCATAACCCCAAAGAAATAACACATGCCCTATTGGTTTGCTTTCGATGTAGCCTCTCACGGTGGTCAATGTGCCCTCACAAGATGTTCCCAAAACTTGAAAAGAAGTAAAAATAATCTTATCTTGAAACATACCTTGGGTGAATATAGAACATAGATGCAACCTCTCTTGAGTGTGTCTCAAAACATGTGGCATGCTATTTCTCTGACTTCCTTCTATCACCTCCTTCATGCATAGTAAGAACATTAAATTGATCAAATAAAAGCCTCAACCAACCTACAAGATAGGATTGTACCTCCCATCCTTTATCAAGCCAAAAACGTGCCTCATCATGAACATTTCCAAAATACACCATAGGCTGGAATTTATTTTAAAAAAATGAGAATTTTTGCTTTCTTTTTTGGATAAATACTAGGGTTGGTGGGTCCCTTGCCCATTGTATTAAAACTAAAAGTTTATACAAGATAGCCCAATAAACCAAATTACAAAAATATGCAGAGAGCCTACGGGAAACAAACCCGTCAAGTTGGCTACCAAAAAACGGTGCAAAGCACCAAACAAACTAATAGGACGATAAAACTAAATACTAAATACAATAAACCAGTAGACTACCAAAACACAACCATTAGACACAACCATCCTACTCCTCTTCCAATTTAACATTAGGAACCACTGCCATTTCCGCGCTCGCCACCGACTGACAAAACCTTCCTTTCAGCCCTCCAACAGACTGTGCAGCCCTATTACTCGCAAGACGGCCTTGCATTGCCACAGACACCACCTGACGAGGGACACGGATGAGCCAAGGAGGAACAGCACACAGAGGTTTATCCACCATCTCACAAAGAAACAACACCGCCTCTACTCTTTCCCGACATTGACACGCTTCATTCACTAGTGATGGGACACTGAATCGTCTCCCAAGGAGGAAAGGAAATGGTTTGCCCTCCAACCAGTGGAGGATGGCGGAGCTTGTTCTTTAGATTCTTGACAAATCCCATCAGAGAAACAAACCTAATTTCTAGGTCCCTAAAAACCGAAATAGGAAGATATCCAAAATCATTATTACCTAAAAATGGAAGCACTTGGAATGGACCTGCATTGAAAATTACCAATTACTTAGCCAAACCCTTTCTGTGCATTGGTGCCACGAAAACTTCCATAACCCTACCAACCAAATTCTTGTCCTTCTCCACTACTAGGATGTTAGAAACGAACAGAGCGGCTATGTCCGAATTTACTCTGCTCACCACACTTTCCACAACAAATTCTTCACCCAGGGCGAAAATAATTGTCTGCATGATTTCTTCAGAGGGAGCCCAAAAGATTTACTTCAGCCAAGCTCTAGAAGCACCTCCTTAAAACGCTAATTCCCTGACATTGTTGCCCCCAAGAATAGCAGGTAACCTGAGAGTAGACGTGATATTATGGTCCATACCTACCTTCTACATGCATGAAAATCAAAGCCCGATTGTAGCTTTAAAAAAGGATAACAGGTCTTTTGAAATGAAGCCAAAGAAGCCTCTCGAGCCTATGGCATCATTAATGCTGATCATTCATCCATACGCGTGCTTCGCCGCCATCTACATTTCACACGTGTGAGAGCCAACTACTAGGAGCTAATCATGACCATTTATGTTCCAAGGATTATATTAGATAGGCCATCAAAATTCTCCCATGCCCCGCTATGATTATCGACAATGTAAGGGGTGGTTTAATCCACACCACAATTTGCGAGAAAATTAGTAGCAACATTTGCTTCCCTGAAACAATGAAATCCTTCCCACGCTACAAAATCTTGAAGACTTCCCCATGCTTGAGTAAGGATGTTATCCAGGTTCCAAGAAGTTGCTGAAGACTTCTTTGGAGCTGAAATGATGATTTGTGAATCATCCTCCACTTGGAGTTTCCCAATGCCACACTAAGAAGCGAGTTCCAAGCCAAGCACCAAGGCTTGAAATTTGGCTTCATTGTTAGTACTATCTCTCAATTTCTTTGATACAACCTTGATAAGGGAACCGCTACAGTCTCTGATGATGCAACCAGCCCCAGAGGCCCCAGGGTTGCCTCGAGAAGCTCCATCGAAATTCATTTTAAACCACCCAAGAGGTGGGGGACACTAGTCAACCTTTTTGCTTTTTTCTTTTGTTGTTACTACAATAGACTTGTTAACAGGAAGAATTTTTGCTTTCTACATGCTGCTGTACCTCCTCTTTAGAATCAGAATTTTCTGAGTGGTTAATTTCAGAATGTACATTGGCATGTGTCTTCCCCATCATGGGTTGTAGCATGCCCTTTTTGTGCAAAATTATAATCCTTTTAGTTGGCAGGACTTGTTTTGTTGACTCAGAAAATTTTAAACCAAAAAATTCAGATTTGAAACATCTTTTCGCGATCAGCGGATATTGGCACATCTGCTCCAATCTGACCCTATGAATCTCTCAATTTATGAAATGTCTCCAAATTGGACAAATTCTCTGAAAAACTGATTTTATGTCAAACCCTAGCAAAAGAAGGAATTCTGATTTTTAGAACAACAAACCCTACCTGATCTAATATGCCAAAAATACAATAAATTACACTAACACCAATGCAATACTTGGACAACTCAAACTTGCCATAATAGTCCTTCAAAGGGTAAATTGAAATTCCAAACCCTAGGTGTTCCCCTCTAGAAAAAATCAGATTTATTTCTTGCTGATTATAACCACTTCCAGAATAATATATTGCTCCAAAATGACCCAAAATATTATTCACATATTCAAGAAATATTCTAGAAAATTCAGAATCATGTAAGGGTATAAAAAGATCTTCAAACCCTACTAAACCACCTCCAAATCAATTCGCCATATGCTGAAAACATATATAAAATATTTTAGGGCAAAGATGACCCTCAAAACATGCCAAAAATCCTCCCAATATAAGTCACCCAAGTGCAGAAAAATTATAAATAATTCAGAATATTATTTAGGGCACAAAATCACCTAAAATTGGTGCAAATCAGCCACCAACCAATCGCCAACCTTCCCAAGTAGTTTGTTGCCCTAGAAAAGAATTTTCCACTGAAAATATGAATGTTTAAACACAAATACAGCCCTTGGATATAGCTGCCCTATGAACAAAGATGGAGGTTTTCGTCCCCAACTCCTTTGTGCACTTGAAGGGTTTTGTCTTCAAGTCACGAATTTAAGCTTGGCATACTTGAGCATAAATTTCCCTATCAATATTAGCATGCCTCTAAATGAAACCTTCATTTGCTTTTATACAACTCCCCCCAAGGGGCATGCCCAAAAAGGAGGGAAACATATATTCAAATCATAAGGAAGATTGCTTTTAAAACTCTTACTTTAGTCAAGTGATGCCCTTGACCCTTAAAGGGCCCCAACTTAAGTGGCTCTTATAACATAAAGTATCTTTTACATGTATTCATTCAAAACCACTTATTTCCATTTCTTTTTTTCTTTTTCCTTAGCCCTTGAAAAACAAGTGAGGTTAAGGGTCTTCAATCGTTTCATATCCAAAAGGGGAATATGACAATCCTCTCCACCCAAATCTGCTTGTCCTCAAGTAATTGCAAGATCCAAGGAGCTGTCCCAACACTCCTTATAACACAATGTCTACCTGTAATTGTTTACCAAGGAACACCATCTCTAAACTCTCCTTGTTGTTGTGCCTGCTGTTGTTCGGCATGGACCAGATGTAGTCATCCTCAAAATCAGACACCAACCTCATTCTTCTTTCACACCGATGGCTATGCTAGATGTAGTTTTCCATGTGGAACCTGTTGACAATTCTTCCACAGGTCAGGATTGTCTCTTGCCATTCGGAAAATTCACGTCTCTAGCCAAAGAAGAAATAATACATTGGGTAAGAGGTAGACCAATTGAAATAACTCATTTGTAAAGGACTTAAGTCCACGGGAAATCAGACAAGGATAAAGGGCCAAGGAGGAGCCAAAAAATCAAAAGGGCAGGGTTAGAAATGCACAAGAAAATGAAGACAAAGGAAATTAGCCAAGAGCAAAGGGAATAACAAAGGAAAGAGTCTCCAGCAAAGGAAGTAATTCCTTCGGACTTTTTGTCAGAAGGAATACTTCGGAGAATTCAAAAAAGAAAAGTTAGCCAGCAAAAAGATCCACAGCAATAAAAATCCAAAAGGGAGATAACAAAATTTCCGACGGAAAATCAAAAAGGCAAAGATGAACCTAGAAATATAACCAACGAAAAACCCAGAAATAAAGGCTAAGGAGATAGCCAAGAAATCCAAGGAAATATAGACAAAATACATCCAAATATAGAATCCCGCCAAAAATAGACATGAACAGGCAGACCAAAATAGGAGAAAATACATGCAAGCAAGGGCTATTTTCGATTGACTGGTCAAAGCTTCAGTTGACTGGTTGTTGAAGTCAAGCTCATCTATGGATCAACTCGTGTGCTTTCAAACGTTCCAACTCAGCTTCCAACGTTTCAATTAGAGTTCTAATTTTAGCATGGCATTGGATTTCATGCATGATATCTTCATCTCATACTTTCAAACGTTCCAACAGCTCACGTAGAAGGTAAACTTGACATTGGCATGGATTTCCATGCAAAGAGAGGTGGGCGGTTCAATAAACAAAAGACAAGTTCACTTCCTCAAGCGCAAAGAGCTTCATGCAAAGACAAAGGGAAAACATATTTTATTGAAAGGCCAAGTCAGCCTTGAGTTAATCTAAGTTAATCCTTCTCTTCAATTTTTCAATGCCAATCTTTGGCTTTTGTAATACTCTATAAAATGACTTTTCAGCCGTAGAAAAATCATCCCTCTCTTGGCAAGACCAGACTCTGCCATTGGTGAGTTGTGTAACCTCTTCGATCAATAGAAGGACTATACTTTCATATTTCAAGTGTTGGCATAGTGTATATTCATTCAGCAATTTGCATATGTGGTAGATTTCTCTCCCTTCCCAAATTCTGATTCGTACCTAGTTGCTAGCTTACCGTATTATGCAGGTCATGTTAAGTGTTCTTTATGTCTTTTGCTAAAGATGTAAGTGGATGCTAGGTGGCTGCAAAATGTCTTGTATCAGACCTCTCTCCATCATTTTTTCCTCATGTTTTGGTCATTGGATCGAACCTTCTCACGTAATACTTATGCATAGTGGTCGATTGAAATCAAAGGTCTTCCTTTTCCCTTGTTTGTTCAGTGTTCTAGGTTACAAGTTGAGTGGATCAATCTTTTGGTGTATCAGCCTTATTAGGTAGGATTTCCCCTTAAAGTTTCCTTCTCCCTTTTCCATGGTAGTCCGCAGCATAGAGTAGAGATCCTCATTGATACATCTTACAGGATGAAAGATCCCTTATGGATCTCTTTTGCTGATCTGCTGTAATTTTTGTTATTTTAAATTGATTTTTCCTTTTTATTAATATTTTCTTTCAGAAATAGACGGAAGTTGCAAAAGGGTTTGATTATTTTTTTCTTTTGATGATTTTTCAGCAAGTAATTAATGAAGTACAAGAACATGAACAATTTCTGAAATTGAATACCAAATATAGCCAAACAAATTTGCTTCCAGGCAAAATTCCGGATATAAAACTAAATATGTAACTAGATGCAAATTTCCAATAGTTTCAGGAAGATTACAATCAAGAATAAACCCAACTTGAAGGCTGAAGGAGAAATGTAACCCAGAAAGAAGTTGTGGCAAGGTTCCAGCCCTCTAAGTGCTGCACGTGGGAAGGAAGATGGCTGCCAGGTACAGCTGTATAGTTGCAAAGTACTCTCAACTGAAAAGAACTCCCAAATCCACGTTGAACTCTATCACAATCACTGCGCCCACCAGAAGGAATACTGAACAATCTCCAAGATGCTAACGAGCAAATCCAAATCAACAACCACTGTATTGGGGGCTACGTCCCAAACAGGGAAGGCATTGGGGTTGGCGTCCCAAATGCTGAAAGCTCTTCCAAAGCCAAATCGCAAATCCCAAGATATAAAATGTCAAGAATGAAATAGAATTTGGTCTTGACCTCCTTATAACCCCTTCACACTTAGCTCGAACCCTAAAAGCAACTCAATGTGGCGTTGAGTGATAAAATTTTATATTTCTCATTTTTAAGTGGTCAAGTACATAGAAAATGACCATTTTTCAAACAAAAAGAAATCCGTTCACCGAAAGGATCTGAGTCAAGAGAGAAATATTTAGAAAATTCCAAGACCTTTCTAATGAGCTATTACACTATGGGATACGCATCCAGATGAGGCCAAAAACCCCTTATTACTCCAAAATGGCTATAAACTTAGCCTTATTTAATTAATAAACGCTAACTTAAGAAATATTAAAAATATAACCCAAATAGCGACAAAATGCTCCAATGACACCACAAACCAAAAAGTCACCCTGCCACCTGTCTGTGATTGAAGTCGGAAATCAAGGATTCACTGGCAATCTCATCCCTAAAATCTAGGGATGCTCCTAGAAACTAGGAAACAAACCCTATTCCTCTGAAACTGAACTCAAGGAATAATCTCATGGAGACCCAACCATGGGTATGATCATACCCTCCTAAAAAGTAGGGATAACCCCCATAAATTTAGGAACTGCCTCCTAAAAATAAAGAACTTCTCCAAACTGCTCAACGACTGCCAGAACACCAAATCCCCAACACTGTCAGCTTACAAGACCCCATAATAAGTTGACTCACATGTCTATGCTAGACCGAGCTAAAGAGGGGACATGACAGTCCTCCCCTCTCGAAGATGCTTGCCCACAAGCAACTGTAATGCTGGATGTTGTAAAATGCTCTCACCCTCCCAAGTGGCATCCTCTATGGGAAGATCTCTCCAACGTACCAAATACTCTCAAATCACCCTACTTCTCAACCGCCGTTCCTTCACCTCAAGAATCTCATCAGGAACCAAAATCAATTTACCTTCCTCATCCATGGGAGGCAACTCGGGTGAAACTGTAATATGCTGTCCAAGGGCCTTTTTCAGGCAAGATACATGGAATACATTATGTATTTTACTACCAGGTGGTAACTCAACCTCATAAGCAACCTCTCCCACTCGCTTGAGTACCCTGTATGGACCATAAAAACGTGGTTTGAGCTTCTCAGCTCCCCCCTTTTAAGGGTGCTTTGTCGATATGGTTGTAAGCGCAGAAAGACCATATCATCCACCTCAAATGCTCTCTCAATCCTGTGCCGGTCAGCGTTTATCTTTTGCTGATTCTGAGCCTGCTGTAAATTCTCCTTGAGAGATCTCATGACATCCTGGTTCTGTAACCAACCCTGGGCCAAAGGAACTCTACTGTCACTAAGTGCCAAATCAATGAAAGATAATGCCTCATATCTATAAAGAGCTCTGAAAGGCGTCATGCCAATGGACATATGATGCGTGGTATTATAACAATACTCGCCCAAATACAACCAACGTACCCATGTTTTTTGCTGCCCTGACACATAGTTACGCAAATATTCCTCAACCCACTTGTTGACTATCTCGGTCTGTCCATCAGTTTGAGGGTGGTAACTAGTACTAGGTGTCAACACAGTGCCTGTTAGCCTGAAAAGTTCCTGCCAAAAGGAACTCATGAACCTGCTGTCCCTGTCACTCACTATGGTCTTGGGAAGACCATGAAGTCTAAACACCTCTCTGAAAAATAACTCAGCCACCTGAGATGCTGTAAAGTCTGTTGCAATGGGAAAGAAGTGGGCATATTTTGTTAGCCTATCCACCACCACATAAATACAATCCTTCCCTTGCACCCGAGGAACACCTGTAATGAAGTCCATAGAAATTCTAGACCACTTTTGTTCCGGTATCGGCAAGGGTTGCAACAATCCAGCAGGGTAAGTATGCTCCGACTTGTTCTGCTGACAAGTCATACACTCACGGACATGCCGCAAAACATCATCTTTGAGACCCTTCCACGAGAATCTCTCTCGAACCGCCGTGTATGTCTTAACATAACCTGGATGCCCTGCAATAGGAGTATCATGGGAAGCATGCAAAATTTGTTCCTTCAATTGTGAACCCAAAACAAGATAAAACCTGCCCTTGTAGTAGATAATATTATCTACTACGCTATATCTGTCATCCACTATCAAACCCTCCATGATCTCACAAGCATGCTGATTTTTGGAGTACTCAACTAAAAGTTGAGCTTTCCAATCTGCGGAAAATCTCGCTCAATGAACATAGGGTAGCGAATGAGGGTTTCCTAGAAAGTGCATCGGCCATAGTATTATCCTTCCCCTTTATGAATTCGATATCGAAATCATAAGCCATGAATCTTGCTCATCCATTTTTGCTGTCGATCATTGAGCTCTATTTGATCTAGGAAATATTTCAAACTGTTGTGGTCAGTCCTTACGACAAATTTGCTGCCAACAAGATACTGTTTGAACTTGGCTAGAGCATGCATAATAGCCAACATTTCCTTATCATAGGTAGAGTACAACCTTTCATTATTTTGCAACTTCCTGCTCTCATAGGCAATGGGGTGTCTGTTCTGCAACAACACGGCTCCTATACCCAAGCCTGAAGCATCACACTCTAAGACAAATGGCTGCGAGAAATTAGGGAATGCCAAAACTGGACAAGTGCTCATAACCTCCTTGAGTCTATCAAAGACTCCCTATGCCTGTTTTGTCCATCTGAACGCCCCTTTCTTTGTGAGATCTGTCAAAGGTGCTGCCAATTGAGAGAAACCTTTCACAAATCTTCTATAATAAGCACACAAACTAAGGAACCCACGTAGCTCAGTAATGTTTTGAGGGCTGGGCCAATTCCGAATTGCCTGAATCTTCTCCTCATGCACCTTCACCCCATCAACACTGATCACATGGCCCAAATATAAAACCTTCCCTAAGTCCAAACTCACATTTGGATAGCTTAGCAAATAGAGACTGGCTCTCCATTATGCTAAGTACCTCTTCAACATGTCTGAGATGGTCCTCCCAAGTACCGCTGTAAATCAATATGTCGTCAAAGAACACTAGAATCGACTTCCTCAACTGCTTGTTGAAGATATGGTTCATACAGGACTGGAAAGTGGCTGGTGCATTGGTAAGGCCAAAGGGCATTACCAGAAACTCATAGTGCCCATAGTGACAACGGAAGGCAGTCTTGTGTACATCTTCTGTGCGTACACGTATCTGATGGTACCCTGAACGAAGATCAATCTTAGAGAAGTAGATAGCTCCATGAAGCTCATCCAACAACTCATCAATGCGTGGAATAGGATATCTATTCTTGATTGTCTTCTTGTTCAACGCTCTGTAATCTACACACATCCGTAGAGTCCCATCCTTCTTCTTAACAAGTACTACAGAAGAAGCAAATGGGCTAGAACTAGGCCGAATGAAACCCATATTCAACAATTCATGAATAGTCTTTTCAATTCCATCCTTATAGGCTTTAGGATGACGATATGGGGTAGTAATCACTGGCTTTGCTCCATCCTCCATCTCTATACCATGCTCAAAACCTCTATTTGGAGGTACTCCTGAAGGTATGTCACCAAATACTCTCCCATGACGGTCCATCACTGACTGAATATCAACATGAAATACCCGGTTATCTTGAGGTGTGGGTGTTTTGGACTTAACCAAACAATGTGTAGCCCAAATCACATCATTATGTCTAATAATAGTCTCCATCCTGCGAGACGACACCTCCTTAGGTCCACCATCTAATGCTGCCCTCAAGATAGTCTTCTTTCCCCCAGAAAGGAACTCTAACTGCATACGGTGGTGATCAATAATGTAACGCCCAATACCCTGCAACCACTGCATGCCCAAGACCACATCATAATCCTCTAAGGGAAGCACATAAAAATCATCGGTCAAAGTATAATCCCCCATCTGAATACTAAGCTGTGAAATCCGTTTGGTACAACCCAAAACTGCGCCATCTGCCACCTTTACTCCAAAACCACCAAACTCCTCATATTGTAATCCACGCCTCTCCACTAACTTCTGGGCAATAAAGTTATGCGTAGCACCTATGTCTACCAAGCTCATGACCCGCTTGCCCTTAAGTGTACCTTTCAACCAAAAGTCATGAAATTTAGGATAATTGGAGAGGGTAGCCATAGTTACTTTGGCTAACGCCATGGGCTTAGAGGTATCTAACTCCAACTATGTCTGTACCTGCGCAACATCTTCCATGCTATCTTCAATATCAGTGTCGGGTACCCCCTCATCCCCTAACTCAGATGTCACCTCAATCAAATGAACCTTTCCTTTACCCATACAACGGTGGCCGGGTTCCCAAGGTTCTTTGCAGGAAAAACATAACTTTTTCCTTCTCAATTCGTTCCTCGTCTCCTGATTCATCCAAGGGGTTCTAGAAGATGACCCTCCTTTATTCTGTGGCGTGTTGGCCTTCTGTGTAGGCCGAGAGTCCCTGAATGGTTTCTTATCTGCCTGATAAGAAGTGGGAACAATATCCAGTCTCAATGTCACATCAATGGCCTCCTTAAGAGTGGCTTGTTGGAAAGCACGTACCAGACCCTTAAGTCTATCATGTAATCCCTCAATGAATAACATCACACTCTGCCTCTGGGGCATATCATGTACCATAACCGCAATACGCTGGAACTCATTAATATAAGCTTTTGCGTGACCAGTCTGTTTAAGATGGGCCAACTCTCTATAGTAGAGCTCTGTGTCCTTACGATCAAACTGTGTAATGAGTCGCTTAGTGAACTCAGCATAGGAACGTACCAAGGCGTGATCCTGGGTGACCAATCCATGGTGCCACCAATCATATGCAATTCCCTCTAAATGCGACACAGCAAACTGAATGGCCTCACGCTCAAGCATGGGCCGCAAGGATAGATATATGTCCAGCTTGTGCACCCAAGCTCGTGCACTCGTATCACCTGAGCCATCATATGTAGCCAATGTGATCTTCCCAGTAGCTCTATTGAGGTCAAAGTTCTGCTGCTGGGGTGGTCTATAACCACGATCTCCCCTGAATCTAGCTGTATCTCTACACTGCGCACAATATTGGGGAAGAGGGAAAACATACTTAACCTCCGGGGGTAGAACTCTCCACTCAGCTGTCGCTGACAAAACGGACTCCTGGAACCCAACCTCTGGTGGCTCCACCTGTGTTGGTTATTCACCTGGTACAAACTGAGGAAGCAACGGTCTATTCGTAGTAAGTGTACGATGGTAATTCTGCCTAGAAGAATGAAGGGAGCTCCCAACTGAAGAATGGGACTGATGGCTATGCTGACTACCTGCCACTGAAACTGATCTACTCCACCTGCCTCTGTGTCTATCCACCTCTAAACGCTCCAAGGTATCCTGTAATCTGTCTAAAGCCTGAGCGATCCTGCGCTGAGTAGTGATGAGTCCTCACCATCTCTCTCTCTTCCTCATCCTGATTTCTTTGAGCATCCACCTGTTCTTCTGCCATAATAGGTTCCTGTTCTGTTCCAAACTCACGCTCGTACTGAGCTCTTCAGTGTGTATAATACTTATTTATATCAACTCTTCCCGGATGCATAGAAATAAAATATATTCACCCCTACAGGCTGGCAAGAAGCATAGCTTTGATACCACTGAAGGATCCCTGATGGATCTCTTCTGCTGATCTGCTGTAATTTTTGTTGTTTTAAATTGATTTTTCCTATTTATTAATATTTTCTTTCAGAAATAGACGGAAGTTGCAAAAGGGTTTGATTGTTTTTGTGTTTTGATGATTTTTTAACAAGTAATTAATGAAGTACAAGAACATGAACAATTTTTGAAATTGAATACCAAATATAGCCAAACAAATTTGCTTTTAGGCAGATTTCTGGATATAAAACCAAACATGTAACTAGATGCAAATTTCCAATAGTTTCAGGAAGATTACAATCAGAAATAAACCCAACCTGAACGCTGAAGGAAAAATGTAACCCAGAAGGAAGCTGTGACAAGGTTCTAGCGCTCTAAGTGCTGCACGTGGGGAGGAAGATGGCTGCCAGGTACAGCTGGTACAGTTGCAAAGTGCTCTCAACTGAAAAAAATTCTCAAATCCACGCTGAACTCTGTCACAATCACTGCGCCCACCAGAAGGAATACTGAACAATCTCCAAGATGCTAGCTGAGCAAATCTAAATCGACAACCACTGTATTGGGGGCTACGTCTCAAACAGGGAAGGCATTGGGGTTCGCGTCCCAAATGCTGAAAGCTCTTCCAGAGCCAAATCGCAAATCCCAAGATATAAAATGTCAAGAATGAAATAGAATTTGGTCTTGACCTCCTTATAACCCCTTCACACTTAGCTCGAACCCTAAAAGCAACTCAATGTGGCGTTGAGTGATAAAATGTTATATTTCTCATTTTTAAGTGGTCAAGTACATAGAAAATGACCCTTTTTCAAACAAAAAGAAATCCGTTCACCGAAAGGATCTGAGTCAAGAGAGAAATATTTAGAAAAGTCCAAGACCTTTCTAACGAGCTATTACACCATGGGATACGCATCCAGATGAGGCCAAAAACACCTTATTACTCCAAAATTGCTATAACCTTAGCCTTATTTAATTAATAAACGCTAACTTAGGAAATATTAAAAATATAACCCAAATAGCGACAAAATGCTCCAATGACACCACAAACCAGAAAGTCACCCTGCCACCTGTCTGTGACTGAAGTTGAAAATCAAGGATCCACTGGCAATCTCATCCCTAAAATCTAGGGATGCTCTTAGAAACTAGAAAACAAACCCTAATCCTCTGAAACTGAACTCAAGGAATAATCTCATGGAGACCCAACCCTAGGTATGATCATACCCTCCTAAAAAGTAGGGATAACCCCCATAAATTTAAGAATTGCCTCCTAAAAAAAGGAACGTCTCCAAACTGATCAACGACTGCCAGAACACCAAGTCTCCAACACTGTATAACCATACTGGGTCTTTATCCAACATTGTCGGCCTCCAAGATCCCATAATAAGCTGACTCACATGTCTCTGCTAGACCGAGCTAAAGAGGGGACATGACACAAGGCCCAGCCTTCTCTGGAGGTTCTTCTCACCATTGAGGCACCCACCCTCGTGAGAAGATCCCATTGTTTCAACCGGATAGAGGATTGGCCATTTCATGCACGTCTTCAATTCAGGGCACAACTCCAGGTTGACAACAGACCCTGTTGACAATTCTTCCACAGGTTAGGATTGTCTCTTGCCATTCGAAAAATTCATGTCTCTAGCCAAAGAAGAAATAATACATTGGGTAAGAGGTAGACCAATTGAAATAACTCATTTGCAAAGGACTTAAGTCCACGGGAAATTAGACAAGGATAAAGGACCAAGGAGGAGCTAGAAAATCAAAAGGGCAAGGTTAGAAATGCACAAGGAAATGAAGACAAAGGAAATTAGCCAAGAGCAAAGGGAATAACAAAGGAAAGAGTCTCTAGCAAAAGAAGTAATTCCTTCGGATTTTTTGTCCGAAGGAATACTTCGGAGAATTCAAAAGAGAAAAGTCCGCCCAAAAGCAAGAAAAGACCAAGGAATAATTCCTTCGGACAAAAGTCCAAAGAAATCTGAGAGAGAAGTCAGAAAATTTGAAGTAATAGAACCCCTAAAAAAAGCCTAGGTGCCCTACAAAAAACCAGGGTGCCCTACAATTTTTTCGAAAAGGGCACAGATGAAGGACAGAAGCCCTTGCGGAGGGCACTTGGTCGGCGACAGGACCATTGCGACTTTCTCGAAGGGCACAAAGGAAGGACAAAAGCCTTGAGGAGAGCACTTGGTCAGTGACATGACCTTTGCACATTTTTCGAAGGGCATTCTCAACAAGGTAAAGGCAAAGACAAAAGAAAATACCTTCGTATTTTTTGTCCGAAGGATATCTTCCTTTGTTATTTCCTTTGCTTTGTTTTATTTTGTCGGGTTTCTTTTGTCTTTTGAACTCTCCGAATTTCAGACTTTTTGTCCTAAGGAATACTTCGGAGGATAAATAGAGACAAAAGCTCGCGAGAAAAGATGAGGACAATTCAAGTAGACAATTTGTCCGAAGGAAATCCTTCGGAGGGTAAAGCCAAAGGCAAAGTCCGAGCACAGATAAAGCCGAGGGAAATAAAGCTGCGGGAGAAGTCATAGACAAATGCCGAAGAAAAGGAAAGCTCGAAGAATTCCTTCCAAAGATCGAAGGAGATAAGCCCGAGGGAGAGGGACAAAACATAATTTCGAAGGAATAAAGGCGAAGGAAATGAGAATGAACATAAAGCCTGCATAGAATAAATTCAGAAAAATTGGCAAGACAGAGATCCGAAGGAAATCCGGGGACATAAAAGTCAACAGAGAAGTCAATTGAAATAATAAACCAATGGAGAAGTCAACGGAAAATTCTGAAAAAAATTCAAGGCTAAAATAAAACCAACGAAAAACCCATAAATAAAGGCTAAGGAGATAGCTAAAAAATCCAAGGAAATATAGACTAATATAGACAAAATACATCCAAATATAGAATCCCGCCAAAAATAGACATGAACAGGCAGACCAAAATAGGATAAAATACATGCAAGCAAGGGCTATTTTGGATTGACTGGTCAAAGATTCAGTTGACTGGTTGTTGAAGTCAAGCTCATCTTCGGATCAACTCCTGTGCTTTCAAATGTTCCAACTCAGCTTCCAACGTTTCAATTGGAGTTCTAATTTTAGCATGGCGTTGGATTTCATGCATGATATCTTCATCTCATACTTTCAAACGTTCCAGCAGCTCACGTAGAAGGTAAAATTGACATTGGCATGGATTTCCATGCAAAAAGAGGTGGGCGGTTCAATAAACAAAAGACAAGTTCACTTCCTCAAGCGCAAAGAGCTTCATGTAAAGACAAAGGGAAAACATATTTTATTGAAAGGCCAAGTCAGCCTTGAGTTAATCTAAGTTAATCCTTCTCTTCAATTTTTTAACGCCAATCTTTGGCTTTTGTAATTCTCTATAAAATGGCTTTTCAGCGTTAGAAAAATCATCCCTCTCTTGGCAGAACCAGACTCTACCATTAGTGAGTTGTGTAACCTCTTCGATCAAGAGAAGGACTATACTTTCAAATTTCAAGTGTTGGCATAGTGTATATTCATTCAACAATTTGCATATGTGGTAGATTTCTCTCCCTTCCCAAATTCTGATTCGTACCTAGTTGCTAGCTTACCGTATTATGCAAGTCATGTTAAGTGTTATTTATGTCTTTTGCTAAAGCTGTAAGTGGATGTTAGGTGGCTGCAAAGTGTCTTGTATCAGACCTCTCTCCATCGTTTTCCCTCATGTTTTGGTCATTGGATCAAACCTTCTCACGAAATACTTATGCATAGTGGTCGATTGAAATCGAAGGTCTTTCTTTTCCCTTGTTTGTTCAGTGTTCAAGGTTCCAAGTTGAGTGGATCAATCTTTTGGTGTATCACCGTTATTAGGTAGGATTTCCCCTTAAAGTTTCCTTCTCCCTTTTCCATGGTAGTCAGCAGCACATAGTAGAGATCCTCATTGATACATCTTACAGGAACTAGCCTTGTTTGGAGGTTCTTCTCACCATTGAGGCACCCACCCTCGTGAGAAGATCCCATCATTTCAACCAGATAGAGGACTGACCATTTCATGCAAGTCTTCGATTCAGGGCGCAGCTCCAGGTTGACAACAGTTTTTGGCACACCCGGTGGGACCTATTTCAGCTGGGCTTGATGAAATTGCAGTTGTAGCAGTGTTCTTCAAGAAGTATTTGGTGATTCCAAGCTCAAGCAATTGCTTTTAATAGTTCAGCATAGTTTCCATGTAAGTCTATTTTTATTGCATTATCGTGAATGATTTTTGATGGTTGTGTGTGAAGAAAATTCCTATGCTATGTTTCGTTATCAGCCTAATGATGGATCATACCAACCTGGTCATGATACCTATGAGCCTCTTTATGAGCTTAATCAGCGTTATCAAGAGTATTATCAAAGCTATGTTGAGCCTTATCAAGTTTCTCATAATGAGCCTTATCAAGTTTCTCATAATCAGCGTTATCAAAAGCATGAATCTTACCTTCCTGGTAAGCCATATTAGTCTCAGAACCAGATTTCATCTTTCCCATATGGCTATGATGTTGCATTTGAGCAGTCTTGCCTTCAAGAAAGAATAAATGAAATAGAGCTCAGAATACTAGCATATGCAAGAAAGGTTTGTTCTAACTCTCAGTATGAGGAAGTGAATGGTCTATTTCGAAATGTGTCCAATGATCCAGGAGAGATAAATGGACTATGTATTCTTGTATTGGAAAAGATGGAGGCTTGGGAAAGGCAGAAAATCGAGTTAAACCAATTGTCTACAAAGGGCTATTGTGCTTCTTAATCTCATGAAGTTCTTAACCATGCCCAGTGTGAGCCAAGGGAGCTTCCTAGTTGGAGTCAAGAGCCTGTTCAAGTGACTATTCATGAGACTAAACCTTCCTATAGTCCCCTTTCCTCACCAATCATCCCTCAAGCTCAAGTTGTCCAGGAAGACAAGCAGATTTCAGAGTTTGATGAGGTAATGGCCAAGTGGAAGGAACAAAATACATACGTCTTTAAGAGTTTCTCTTTCCCTCCACTCCAAAACTTTCTAGATAATTCCTTTTTCCTCAAGATTCCAAAATATGATCATGATCGACCTCCCATGCTTCATTTTCCCTCTCAAACAAATGAATTTTATCACCCTCCCGCCATCCCCCTTCCTCAGGAGGATCCTGTTCTTTGGAGTATTGAGAAAGAGGTTGCAGCTACAAGACAAGTTCTTGCAGAGTGTGTAGAGGATGCTTCAGGAGTGTTTGAGGAAGAATTTCCTATTGATACTTCACTTTGAGGTTGTAATTGAGCATCCAATTATAGCTGAGAGTGGGAAGACTGATCTTGATGTAGAGGAACTTCAAGAGGAGTTGATACAGATTGAAGTTATAAATGAGTTACAGGTATCTACTATTGAGAAGGATCCAGATAGCCTTACAGCTGATCCGGTTCAAATAGATCAAAATGAGGAACAAAAAGATGATTGGCAGTTGTACCTTGAATCTCTACAAGATATTGAAGAGCTTTGTATGGATATGTTGGCTATTGAAGAGCATGTTTATGAAAAATTTGATCAAGAATCACCTATTCAAGGTCACAGTGAAGATTGGGTTGCCTACTAAAAGCTCCTTGAAGAGCTAGATGAACTTGCAGCAGTCAATAAGAAGGATGTGGTCACCAAAAAACCATGCATAGATGAGGTATCACTTGACAAGGTGGTAGATGACAAGCAATCTGAAAAGATCAAGAGGTACTTGATGAGTTTGTCTTTGTTGCTGTTGATGACTCATTTGAGAAGATGCTAATACAGTTGGTGGACAAGGAAAATGCCTCATCAAAAGTTATTACTAATAAACATCCTACTTTGCAACTTGTATCATCTCTTGGAAGGAGTGATTTCAAGAATTTTCCATTTGATCCAGGCGGATCATGCTTTATCATGGTTAGCTAGGTTCCTTATTTGTTTTACTTTCCTCCAAGTGCTATTCAAGCACAGTTGGTCCTTTAGTTTTGTTCCAATAAGTGCTTGTTCGCACATTTACTTCTTAGTTAGTTTTTCTGCTTTCATGTGTTTCCCTTCTTATTTCGAAGGAGAAAATGAGGTTACTTCAGCCATGATCAAAGGAGGTTTTAAGTCAAAAATCAGATTTATCATTGTTTTGGGAGTTCAAATAGTATCTATATGGTCTAAGTTCTCAAGCATAGCAGGCATGCTAGGCCAGCTGAGCTGCCAGAAATGTTGACAATTCTTCCACAGGTTAGGATTGTCTCTTGCCATTCGGAAAATTCACGTCTCTAGCCAAAGAAGAAATAATACATTGGGTAAGAGGTAGACCAATTGAAATAACTCATTTGCAAAGGACTTAAGTCCGTGGGAAATAGACAAGGATAAAGGACCAAGGAGGAGCTAGAAAATCAAAAGGGAAGGGTTAGAAATGCACAAGGAAATGAAGACAAAGGAAATTAGCCAAGAGCAAAGCGAATAACAAAGGAAAGAGTCTCCAGCATAGGAAGTAATTCCTTCGGACTTTTTGTCTGAAGGAATACTTCGGAGAATTCAAAAGAGAAAAGTCGGCCCAAAAGCAAGAAAAGACCAAGGAATAATTTCTTCGGACTTTTTGTTCGAAGGAATTCCTTTGGACAAAAGTCCGAAGAAATCCGAGAGAGAAGTCAGAAAATTCAAAGTAATAGGACCCCTGCAAAAAACCCGGGTGCCCTACAAAAAGCCTGGGTGCCCTACAATGTTTTCGAAAAGGGCACAGATGAAGGATAGAAGCCCTTGCGGAGGGCACTTGGTCGGCGACAAGACCATTGCAACTTTCTCTAAGGGCACAGAGGAAGGACAGAAACCCTTGCGGAGGGCACTTGGTCGACGACATGACCTTTGCACATTTTTCGAAGGGCATTCTCAACAAGGTAAAGGCAAAGACAAAGAAAATACCTTCGGATGTTTTGTCCGAAGGAATTCCTTTGGACAAAAAGTCCAAAGAAATTCGGAGAGTTCAAAAGACAAAAAAAACCGACAGAATAAAACAAAGCAAAGGAAATAACAAAGGAAGATATCCTTCGGACTTTTTGTCCGAAGGAATACTTCGGAGGATAAACAGAGACAAAAGCCCGCGGGAAAAGATGAGGACAATTCAAGCGGACAATTTGTCTGAAGGAAATCCTTCGGAGGGTAAAGCCAAAGGCAAGGTCCAAGCACTAATAAAGGCGAGGGAAATAAAGCCACGGGAGAAGTCATAGACAAATGCCGAAGAAAAGGAAATCCTGAAGAATTCCTTCAAAAGATCCGAAGGAGATAAGCTCGAGGGAGAGGGATAGAACATAATTCTGAAGGAATAAAGCCAAAGGAAATGAGAATGAACATAAAGTCTGCATAGAATAAATTCAGAAAAATTGGCAAGACAGAGATCCGAAGGAAATCCGCAGACATAGAAGTCAATTGAAATAATAAACCAATGGAGAAGTCAACGCAAAATTTCGAAGAAAATTCAAGGCTAAAATGAAACCAACGAAAAACCCAAAAATAAAGGCTAAGGAGATAGCCAAGAAATCCAAGGAAATATAGACAAAATACATCCAAATATAGAATCCCGCCAAAAATAGACATGAACAGGCAGACCAAAATAGGAGAAAATACATGCAAGCAAAGGCTATTTTCGATTGACTGGTCAAAGCTTCAGTTGATTGGTTGTTGAAGTCAAGCTCATCTCCTGATCAACTCGTGTGCTTTCAAACGTTCCAACTCACTTTCCAAAATTTCAATTGGAGTTCTAATTTTAGCATGACGTTAGATTTCATGCATGATATCTTCATCTCATACTTTCAAACGTTCCAGAAGCTCACGAAGAAGCTAAAATTGACATTGTCGTAGATTTCCATGCAAAGAGAGGTGGGCATTTCAATAAACAAAGACAAGTCCACTTCCTCTAGCGCAAGGAGCTTCATGCAAAGACAAAGGGAAAACATATTTTATTGAAAGGCCAAGTCAGCCTTGAGTTAATCTAAGTTAATCCTTCTCTTCAATTTTTCAATGCCAATCTTTTGGCTTTTGTAATTCTCTATAAGTTGGCTTTCAGCCTTGATTAAAATTATCCCTCTCTTGGCAAGACCAGACTCTACCATTGGTGAGTTGTGTAATCTCTTCAATCAATAGGACTGTACTTTCAGATTTCAAGTGCTGGCATAATGTATATTCATTCAACAATTTGCATATGTGGTAGATTTATCTCCCCAAATTCTAATTCGTACCTAGTTGCTAGCTTACCGTATTATGCAGGTCATGTTAAGTGTTCTTTATGTCTTTTGCTGAAGCTGTAAGTGGATGTTAGGTGGCTGCAAAGTGTCTTGTATCAGACCTCTCTCCATCGTTTTTCCCTCATGTTTTGGTCATTGGATCGAACCTTCTCATGAAATACTTATGCATAGTGGTCGATTGAAATTGAAGGTCTTCCTTTCCCTTGTTTGCTCAGTGTTCAAGGTTCCAAGTAGAGTGGATCAATCTTTTGGTGTATCACTTTTATTAGGTAGGATTTCCCCTTAAAGTTTCCTTCTCCCTTTTCCATGGTAGTCCGCAACATAGAGTAGAGATCCTCATTGATACATCTTACAGGAACTAGCGTTCTCTGGAGGTTCTTCTCACCATTGAGGCACCCACCCTCGTGAGAAGATCCCATTGTTTCAACCGGATAGAGGACTGGCCATTTCATGCATGTCTTCGATTCAGGGCGCAGCTCCAGGTTGACAACAGACCCAATGACAGTTGTTAACCTTCTCCAAACCATCTTCCAAGTTGGTCATTTCAAACTCCATATGGGCTGAAAACTTCCTCATAAGGACTGTCATTAAATCCTTCGCCCCTAAACTCAATTGACCTTCTATCAAGAAGAGGATCATCCCAACAACCACCCTATACTTGCTGATATGTAGGTTGTATATGCGATGTACAGCCATGAAATTACCGCTAAAAGTCAGCAAATTCAATACTAAGTTGACCTTCCATGTGCTCTCCATATCCACATACTTCGAGGATGCCAACATGAACACAAACATCATATAAAAAGAGCTAGAGCTGCCAAAAGAAAAATATTTGGAAAGTGATACCTTGCTGCCCCAAATGGAAAAATCCATTTGATCTTCATTCATCGTGTACATACTAATATGGCCACCTTTCAACAAACCTTTGGTAGCTCCTACATGCCATGGTAGACTCATCCAAGCTTGTAACAAGAGAACAACAAAAAATTTCTTGGAGGACATACCTTGGAAAACACTTTCCACATCTTGCCAACCCTCTTGAATGATTCTCTGCATGTGTGCCACATGTATCATAATTGGCTGCCCCTCTTCCACATTCTCATGCATATGTGGAACCAAATGTGAATCCACAAAGAATTCATTATGATAAACAAAAGAGTGTTGTATCGTACCTTCATCCTTCACCCTCCCTTCATGCAAGTGGTGCCCTTGAACATAAATATTTTCAGAATTTGATAGCAGCTGTAAATGGACAAAAAACTCGATTTTTTCACCTTTATGAGGTGGCTGCAATTGCATCCAAAACTCATAATTTTTTGAGTTACGAAAATCAGACTTGGTAGGTACCCTTCTCCTCTCACTGCAGGTTGTACCTTGCTTAAATCTTTAGTTTTTTTAGCCTTACTAGATGGCTGGAATCTGCTTACCAACTCAGAAACTTTTTAGTGAGAAAAACCAGTCCTTATACATGTATTTTCAGACTTGACTGTGAACTGGTACATGCATGAAAATCAGTCCTTATAGAGACTTTTTCAACACTTTCCATGGGATATAAGGATCTAAGAAAATAAGCTTTTAGGCCCCTGTCATAGAGCTGTTCTTGCCTCATCCAATTTTGATTTTCTGAGTGATAAAACTCAGATTCCTTATGTGCCTTTTTGCAAGTGGTTGCTTGATGGATTGCTCTCAAAGATTCAGGATGTGTACCTGTGAATGATGGCAGTTTCGGCCACTCAAACTCAGAATTTTCTGAGTGTACCTTAGGCTGATTATTCAAACAAAACTTCCTTCTATCTTTCCCTTCCAATGCACAACAAAATTCAAATTTAGTCATACTTACTGATTTAGTAGAAGGCTGAATTTCCTTTGAAGTCATTGGCTGCCCATGATCAAAATTTGCAGCGTCTTGCCATGGCCTAAAAATCACACTTGCATCCCACAACAATTTGAAACCTTGATCTACCCCCTTATCCATTTCAAACAATGGATTGTCCATAGTACATAGTGTAATCTCTTGCATTCCACAACACATTTGATCTTTGATCTTCTTCAATATCCATTTCAAACAATAGAAATCTCTTGCATTCCACAACAAGTTTGAACCTTGATCTTCTTCTATATCCATTTCAAACAATGGATTGTCCATACAATGGTCAATTTCTATCTTTGTAACTTTTGGGTTTTTCGGAAAGCACCCCAAATCAATGTCTTCTTGGAGCCTAAGGAGCTCATCAATCACTTGTTCAATTTCCTTAGCGCTTGCCTCCTCCTCTTGTTCCCTCAACCGCTTTTCCACTTCAATCGGTTGTCCTTGTTTGGAAATCACCACATTCCTTGCATTGCTCTTGGCTTATGCAATTGATCTCCCTAATGCTCCTATACATGGAACAAACAAATTAGTAAAAACCATGGTGTCTAACAACACCCTTTTGATTCCCTTGTCAAACTTTAGGATCATGAAGTTGTATTATCCCACCCCCTTGTTGAGATATTTGCTAAGCAACTGTTGTGACTGATTTGTTTTTTTTTTCGGAATAAGATGCCAGGAAATGCAGAAAAAACTTCTAAAACTAAAGCAATAAGGTAAAATACTAGAAAGCAAATACTTCTTATTTTCAAATCAGATTACAATGCCTTTTCAAAATCATTTGAATCATACCCAGAAAAAGAAAGACAAATAATGGAAGTCTGAAACTTTTGTATCAGCAACCTGGAGCCTCATAAATCCCAACGCCCAGGTCCAGTCAAGGTCTTCTCCACCATAAAATCAATAGCAAACTGTTCCCCAAGATTGGACGCCCCTAATGGTGACACAAACCCTCCAAAACCCTAGGCGTTTCAGCCTAGAACTCAAACGCCCCTCCTGTAGATGCTGTATGGTCTGGCAAGTCTGATTTGTATGGCCTGATTTGTTGGATGGTACGGCCCAACAATGATCAAACAGCAATAAGTGCAACAGCAATAAATGTCCTGATTTCCAATGATAATCTCTTCAAACCCTTTTCAAAAAACTCCTCAATCTGCTCAAATATGACCACTGGATGTAGCCCCCTGTGTAAGCAACCTTCAGATGATCTCACACACCCTCAGGGAGCTGAATCAAGAAGATGCTATGCTCTCCAAGACTCCAAATGCTGAAAACCCCTGGTTTTTTTATCTTCTCCAAAATAAGATCTCACAAAATGCACGTGTAGAATCCTAAAAATGAATCTCCAAAACTCTTTTAATGCTCTCCTCTAGAAAAGCACGACCCCCAAGGCACAAATCATTAAAAATATATTTTAAAACCTTTGCTTGATGTGACTGTTGACCATTTTTGGTCCAGCAGGCCAAAATCGGTCTCTTTCTTCCCTTGCTGTTCTGAGCCAGTTCAAATTTGGTTTGCACAAGTCTTTCGGCAGAAGATGAACCAGTTCAAAGAATACAAGGGCTTTTACAAAGCTTCTTCAGACATTTTGTTCGAAGAAATTCACAAGGAAAGAGAGCGAAAATGATTCAAGACACTTTTCCTTAAGGTTGGAAAAAGTGGTTCAACGTCGAGGTTCAATGACATGATCTTCCAAGAGTTTTTTGAAATTTGAACCTTGAACCATTGAACCGTTGAACCATTGAACCATTCAAGAAATGGTTCAATCGGTTGGTTCACTCAGTTGGTTCAATCAGTGCGTTCAAGAGTTGGTTCAACGAGATTGGTTTAGTCGGTTGGTTCAAACGAATGGTTCAAAGCGGTCGGTTCAAGCGGTCAATTGAATGAGCAAAACACAGTATTGAACCATTGAACCGTTGAACCATTGTTGGTTCAATCAGTTGGTTGGTTCAATCGAACGGTTCAATCGGAAGGTTCAAAGGAGTCTCCCAAAGCCCGAAGGACAAGTGCCCTTGCGGAGGGCAGGGAACACTTGCAAAGGGATCAAAGAGAAGGCCGAAAGGGTAAGTTTTTCTTCGAAAAAGTGAATAAGGTAGAAAAGTTGGAATTCCTTCGGATTTGTTCAAGGCAAGAGATGGAGAATTTCTTCGGACAAAATGCCTGAAGGAATTCCTTTGGACATTTTGTCTGAAGAAATTCATAAGGCAAAAAACAATGTCTTTCGGGAAGATTTTCCGCGGCAAAAGACAGGACGAATTCTTTCGGACAAAAAGACCGAAGGAATTTGTCCGAAGGAATTCGTCCAAAAGAAAAAGCCCAAGGGAATAAGCGGGAAAGACAAAGGAAGAAATCCTTCGGACAAAATGTCCGAAGGAATTCCTTCGGACATTTTGTCCGAAGGATTTGAGGACCAAGGAGCCCGAAGGACCCCGAAGGGCAAGTGCCCTTGCGGGGGACTCTCGGCTGCCAAAAGGAGGATCTTTCTCAAGGCCCGAAGGGACACCTTCCCTTCGGGAGGTTCCAAAGACAAAGCCGAAGGAATTGACCAAGGGGTGACGGGCCTGCGGACGTCAAAGTTGAGCATCATGGACTAGCCGTTGGAATCCAGACGTCTGATGACGTCCCCGAAGATGTCAAATTCAAAGCAATAGACTAGCCGTTGGCTTTCAAATGGCGACGGGCGCGCAGACGTCAACTTTGCAGAAATGAAATAACCGTTGGTTTTTTAATGAAAGGCGCGAACTCGAAGGAATTCAAAGGCTTAAGACCAAAAGGAAGAGACCGCCGAGAAGGGAGCCCAAAGAGCCAAAGAATTAGCAGAAGATAGCCCCCGAGGGCCGAAGGAGCCAGAAAAGACAAAGCCAAGAAGAGACAAAGTGCAAAAATGAACAAAATAGTCCAAGTGGCAAAGGAAGGTGTCGACTCAAGGAGTTACTCCAAAGGTTGACACAGTATCTGCCAAGTGGTCATCAAGGAGCGCAAACAGTGAACGGCATGACCCGTTTTCTTCACTTTGCATTGATGGGCAGACAAACCGTGTGAGTGCCTTGAAGGAGCGGTCTTGTTTGCAGACAAACGACGCAGCCCATAATTTCACATATGACGTTTAATATATCTTAAACACCTAAAGTCAAAACAGGAGCCGACACAGCATTATCTATCAAGCGGCTTCCTCTTCCCAATGCTCAGAACGCACATGGGCCACTTGTAAAAGGGCGCCAAAAGACCTTTTCTTCCTCTATATATTGTAACTTCTCATTTGAGAAAGATATCTCTTGGCTTGTAAGGCGGAGCTCTGCCAGATTTTACCTTGAATCAAGACAGCGTTTTTACCTCCATTTGAGCTTACGCTTTTGCATATGTCTATGGCTTTGTTTTGTGTTAAGTCATTTTTCTTTTATGCTTTCATAGAACGATTCCAGCATGTCTAGTGTATTGTGAAGTTTCTTCTTTTGCAGGTCTGCCAGAAGTGTCTACAACAGAGTATAGACGCATGTGAACAGGCTGCCATAGTGTGTCTTAGAACACCTCTGGTAGTTCTTCCTCCCTGTATCTCAAGAGGACCCCTAGCTCACTGATGTAGAAGGGTTTCTCATATCAAATGAAGTGTATGTCAGCTTGTTCTTGGTGGAAAGTGTAGGTTCAAGCTAAGTATATCAAACTTTTTGGTGTATCACCGTTTAGTTTAGGTTCTGTTTTCAGCATCCTTCTCCCTTTTCACCCCCCCCATTGTTAGCAGTAGAAAATCCAGGACCACAGAGATACATCAAAGGGAGCTAGCCCTTATCTAGAGACTCTCCCCCCAGTTTTGCCAAACCCACAGGGAAGAGGGGAGTTTCCATTGTGATGCGTGGAAGACAAGAGCTCAGTTTCCTGTCAAGGGTGCAATCCACTGCGTCAACAGTGACTTTATAATATATCACCAAGGTGGGTGCTCAAACAAGGTATTTTATAATTTAACTTTTTAATCATTAATGACCCCCTTTATTATAAAGTCACTCATCATTATAATATCCACTTATAATAATTAACTATTATTAAAGTATTACTTTAATAATAATTAAAAATATCACAACTCCAATAATTAACTTTTATCAATTTTGTATGTGCCAAGGGGTAGCCCACTGTGTTCTCTACTCACCTGGGTGCCTTACTAAAATTAGTAAGGTTGGCCCCCAATATCCATTGACTTACTATAAATGGTAAGTGCCTCAAAAAGGACCCATAAATCTTTTGAATGACAACCTCTGAAAGAGCCAAGGAACTGGAGATGATAAACTTTGCAAACTACTTCCTTGAGAACCAAATAACTCCCAAACTAGGCCCTCTAATCATCACAATAGCCTACGAGGTCCCGATGATAGGCTAATCCAACATAAAACTGAGACTGGCTAAGAAGGGGACATTACATATGTGCATCCTTTCTTGATGCCTTGATTCTTCCTTGCAACTCCCTCATATTCAGAATTCAAAAGATAAGTTCATGTTACTCTTGACAATGTTGTAGCAACTTCTTTCCCCTCCATTTTTTCCCTTATAGTGGATGGACATCCACTCATACACGTGTGAACCATTCCCATGGTGTTGAGGTGTAAGAGGCACACCTTCTTGTTGACCATTTTTGGTCCTGCAGGCCAAAAATCGGTCTCCCTTCCTTCCCTGCTGTCCTGAGCAGTCAATCTTTTGTTGTATTCACCTTACTGCAATTGTGTTTCTCCCTTTGTAATAGACCTGTTTCTATAAAGAGCCAAGTGACTTGGGCCTTGTAGATGTTTCGGGTTGATCTGGAGGCTTATTTCTCTTTGGGCAATTAGTTTGCACAAACCTTTCGGCAAAGGAATGGGCCAGTTTCAAAGGAATATGAGTCTTTCACAAGGGTCCGAAAGACAAGTGCCCTTGCGGAGGGCAATCAGGTTGCAAACGAGACCATTCAAGTAGGCTCCGAAGGGCAATTTTGGACCCAAGGTGCCCTTGTGGAGGGCAGTGAGCTCCTTCGGAAAAGAGAACAAAGGCAAAGAATTCCTTCGGATTTTCTGTCCGAAGGAAATCCAAAGAAAAGACAAGGGATTCCTTCGGACATTTTGTCCGAAGGAAATCCAAGGAAGAACCAAAAGGTGAATTCCTTCGGACAAACTGCCCGAAGGAATTCCTTCAGACATTTTGTCCGAAGAAATTCACAAAAGAAGAAACCAAGGCAAATTCCTTCGAACAAATCCCTGAAGGAATTCCTTCGGACTTTTGTCCGAAGGAATTTATCAAAAGAAAAGACCGAAAGAAAGGGCCGAGACTTTGAAGGAACGATTTCCTTCGGGCAAAATGTCCTAAGGAATTGAGAAGACAAGGGAGCCCGAAGGGCAAGTGCCCTTGCGGGGGACTCTCGGCTACCGAAAAGGGACTCTCTCCCCTTTTTCGAAAGATCACCCTCCCTTCGGGAGGGTTTGTTTTGCAAAAGGCCGAAGGAATTACCAAAGGGATGATGGGCCCGAGCACATCAACCTTAACATAGTGAACTAGCCGTTGGAGTTCAAACGTCCGGTGACGGACGAGCAAACATCAAAATCAAGGCAGTGAAGTAGCCGTTGGTTTTCGAATAGTGACAGGCGCACAGACATCAATTTTGATGGGATGCGTCGGCCGTTGAAGAGAGACCAAAGAGACAATTCCTTCAGGCAAGTGCCCGAAAGAACTCGATGACACAAACCCGAAGGAATTCAAAGGCACAAGGCCGCAAGGAAATTCAGCGACCCGCCGAGAAAGGAGCCCGAAGAGCCAGAAGGAGACGAAAGATAGCCCCGAGGACCAAGTTGCCAAGAAAAGACAAAAGCCAAGCGAAGAAACGAATGGAATAGTCTAGGTGGCACACAGAAAGCGTCGGCAGAGAAGTTATTGTTACGGATGAAACAGCCTCCGCCAAGTGGTCATCAAAGCATTCAATAGCGCAACCTGTTTTTCTTCATCTAAGCTTCGATAAGCAGATAGTTACATAAGTTTCATAAAGAGGGGCGGCCTTGTCATCCAAACAATCAAGCGACCCATGCTTTTGCAGTAACATTTAATGTGATTTAAGCACCAAAGTCAAGACTTGCGACAGCTACAGCATGGTTCCTTCAGCGGATTTCCTCCTCCCTAGGTGTTTAATACAGTATGGGCCGCCTGTTGACCATTTTTGGTCCAACAGGCCAAAAATCGGTCCCCTTTTTTCCCTTGCTGTTCTGAGCCAGTACATTTTGATTTTGCACAAGTCTGAAAATTTCTACGGACTCTGCAGGTTTTCTACAGACTCTGCAGAGATTTCTATGAACTCTGCAGAGATTTCTACGGACTCTACAGGTCTAGTTTCTACGGACTCTGTAAAGAGATTTCTACGGACTCTGCAGGTCCATTTCTACGGACTCTACAGGTATGCATCTCTACGGACTCAGCAGTGAAGTTTTCTACAGACTCAGCAGGCAGAAGGCAAGTTCCAACACTTAGACGCAAAATGGATCATTCCAAGTGCCCCTGCGGAGGGCAGTTCGGGATTCAAAAGCCCTTGCGGAGGGCAGGGAACACTTTCGAAAGAGGCCACAGAGAAAGCCGCAAAGAGGTAAGTTTTCTTTCGAAAAATTTTCTAAGGCAAAGGAAATGCCCTTCGAAAGGGTCGTTTCCATTTTTCTCGAAGGGCACTTTCAAGGCAGTTTGAAGAAGCAAAGGAAGAAATCCTTCGGACTTTTGGGAAACAAAGCCGAAGAAAAGCAAGAAAAGACTAAGGCATTGAACGAATTCTTTCGGACAAAAAGTCCGAAGAAATTCGGAAGGAGGCTGCGCCAAAATGCCCGGTGAGAATTTCCGAAGGAAAGCAAGTGGCCGAAACAATTCTTGCGGACTTTTTGTCCACGGGGAAATTGTCCGCGGGAAAAAGTCCGCGGGAAAAAACCCGAGGGAGCAACCCGCCAAGGAGATAGAAGACTGCCCAAAGGGTATGTGCCCTTGTGGGGGGCTCTTGCCAAATGAAGGATGCTTTCCAAAAGCTGAAGGGTCACCTTCCCTTTGGGAAGGTTCAAACAAGAAGTCTACAAAAAAGGCTGAAGCAAGAGAAAGGCCGAAGAAAGTCCAAAGGGTGACGGGCTCGAAGACGTCAAAGTCAAGTACGGTGAACTAGCCGTTGGAAATTCAAACACAGTGACGGGCTCGCGAACGTCAATTTTACACCAGGAAAAGCCAGAGGGCGGAAGGCGCCAAGTGGCAACCGCGGAAGGCTTTGACATGTTTTCTCTAAAAGAAGCGAAAGCCACCACGTGTCCTCTTCCGCAGGACCTTCAAAGGGTGCCTAAAGCTTCTATGAGTCAAGCGGATGCTGCCACGTGTCCTGCCCGTTTCACAGCGGAACGCGCCACATGTCACTTATTTGAAAAATGCGGAAAGTGGCCAAGGCAAGCAGAAAAGAGCCCAAGAAACGCAACGACCCGCCAAAAGATAGCCCCGAGGGCCGAAGGAGCCAGAAAGAGACAAAACCAGGAAGGGACAAAGTGCAGAAGCGAACAAATAGTCCAGGTGGCAAAGGAGAGGTGTCAAATCAGGGATTTACTCCTGCAATTGGAACAACGCTTGCCAGGTGGCCACCAAACGGCGCAAACAGTAAGTGGCGCGGCTTGTTTTCTCCAGTTTGCATTTATAAGCAGACAAGCCGCGTAAATGCCTTGAAGGGAGCAGTCTGTTCGCAAAAAAGAGGCGCGATCCATGCTTCCTCATTAATGTTGGAACGCCAAAGTCAAAGCAGGAACCGACAATCAAACGGCTTCCTCTTCCCAAGGCACAGAACGCACATGGGCCACTTGAGATAAGAGCGCCAAAGTCTTTTCCAGAAAGCGCCAAGTTCCCTTTTCTTTCTATATATTGTAAAATTCTCATTTTGGGAAGGGGCCATATCTCTCAGCCTTAAGGCAAAACTCTGCCCAAAAATCTCTCGGGCTTGTAAGGCTGAACTTTGCCAGATTTTACCTTGAATCAGGACTTAGCAATTTTACCTCTATTTGAGCTTGCACTTTTGGATGTGTCTATGCCTTTGTTTTGTTTTAAGTCATTTTCCTTATGCTTTCGCAGGGTGATTTCAACATGTCTAGTGCATTGTGAGTTTCTCTTTTGCAGGTTTGCCAGAAGTATCCCTAGAGGAGTGTGGGTACCTGTGAATAGGCTGTCATAAGTGTGTCTGAGGACGCCTCTAGTAGTTTCTTCCTCCCTGTATTTCTACGGACCCCTAGCTCACTGATATAGAAGGATTTCTCGTATCAAATGAAGTGTATAGGAGCTTCTTCTTGGTGAAAAGTGTATATTTGGGCTGGGTGGGTCATCTTTTTTGGTGTATCACCTTTTTTAGTTTAGGTTTAGGTTCTGTTTCAGCATCTTTCTCCCTTTTCATCCCCCCCCTTTTTTTTCATTTTATTTGTTAGCAGTAGGGAATCCAGGGCCTAAAAGATACATCAAAGGGAGCTAGCCCTTATCTAGAGACTCTCCCCTCCAGCTTCGTCGGTCCCATAGGCGAGAGGGGAGTTTCCATTGTTGCGTGTGGAAGGCAGGAGCTCGGCCTCCTGTCAGGGTGCAATCCACTGCGTCAATACCGCCTATTCTTGGAAAGCACCAAAACTCTTTTTCTTAATGTTATATATTGTAACCTCTCAGCAGGAAAAGGATATATCTCACTTGTCTAAGGCGAAGCTCTACCAAATTTTACCTTTGAATCAATAAGAATGCGTTTTACCTCTGACTGGTTATACTTTTGAGTATGTCTGTGTATCAACTCTGTGTTCAGTCATTTTAGCTTGATGCTTTCATAGTGTTGACACAGTGGATTGCACCCTGGACAGGAGGCCGAGCTCCTGCCTTCCACATGCAACAATGGAAACTCCCCTCTTGCCTGTGGGCAAGGCAAAACTGGGGGGAAAGTCTCTAGATAAGGGCTAGCTCCCTTTGATGCATCTGAGTTATTCCAGTAAGTTGCTAATACATACATACATATATATATATATAATGGGGGGGTGTTGAAAAAGGAGAAGGATTACAGGGAAACAAAACCTAATCTAAGAGGGTGATGCACCAAATAATTTTGACCTACTCACACACACTCTGAACCATAAATACACATACATACACTTTAACTGGTAAAAGGACCAGGCTGCAGGAAGCTTGACAGGGAGGCTTTAATGGAACACACAGAAAAAGGACTTACCATAGGCGCTATAGGAAAAGCACACTGTCTAGTAACCTCCTTCTGCCTCTGCGTTCCAGGTACATCTCTTCTTGTCACCTGTAGGAATAGCGCCTTGTAGATACTAGGTGCGTTGGTGTCAACCCTGTAAAAACATTAGGAAGCAATGACTGAACACAAAACTAACACTCAGACACACTCAGAAAAATATCTAACCAGAATAGAGGTGAAATGCGTTTTTTATTGATTCCAGGTGAAAAATGCCAGGGCTTCGCCTTACAATGTGAAAGATTTCTTTCTCGAATGAGAAGTTACAACATATATAAAGAAGAGAGAACAAAAGGCGCCCCTCTTGGAAAAGACTTTTGGTGCCCTTTTACAAGTGGCCCATGTGCGTTCCGAGCCTTGGGAAGAGGAAGCCGCTTGATAGATAATGTTGTGTCGGCTCCTACTTTGACTTCAGGCATTTAAAAAGATAGGCCACGCCGTTTTTCTACAAACAAGACTGCTCCTTGAAGGCACCCACGCGGTTTGTCTGCTCATAAATGCAAAATGGAGAAAAATGGGTCGCGCCGTTCAATGTTTGCGCCCTTTGATGACCACTTGGCAAGCACTGTTCCAACCGCTAGAGTAACTCCTTAAGTCGACGCCTTCCTTCGCCACTTGGACTGTTTTGTCCATTTTTGCACTTGGCTCTTTTGTCTTTTACTTGCTTCGTCTCTTCTGGCTCCTTCGGCCCTCGGGGGCTATCTTCTCAGCCTTGCTGGCTCCTTGGGCTCTTTTATTAGCAAGTCGCTAAGCTCATTCTCAACTTTTGTCTTTTCCTAGCGTTGTCTTTTCCTGGTTTTGTCTTTTGCTAGCCTTTGTCTCTTAGCTCTTTGGACTCTTTTCTAGTTGGCGCTCAAGCTTAAAGATCAAACGGCTATTTCCTTGTCGTAAAAATGACATTCGCAGGCCCGTCACCGTTTGAAAACCAACAGATAGTTCGCCGTGCTTGATTTTGACGTCTTCGGGCCCGTCACCCCTTTGAATTTCTTCGGCCTTTTCCTTTGCTCGGCCTTTTCTGTTTCTTTTCCTTCAGGGTTTTGCTTTGGACCCTCCTAAAGGGAAGGTGACCCTTCGGCTTTGGAGAAGTGTCCATTTTGGCCGAGAGTCCCCTGCAAGGGCACCTGCCCTTTGGGGTCCTTTGGCTCCTTGGTCTTGAAATCCTTCGGACAAAATATGCCCGAAGTAATTCCTTCGAAAATTTTTGTCTGAAGGATTTCTTCCTTTGCTTTTCGCTTATTTCCCTAGGTTTTTCACTCGGCCACTTTTCTCGTGGATAAAAAGTCCGCGAGAATTGTTTTGATCACTTTGCTTGACCTGCGGAATTTCCTCGGGTTTTCCTCCCGCGGCCTTTTCTCTGAATTTCTTCGGACTTTTTGTCCAAAGGAATTCCTTCGGACAAAAGTCCAAAAGAAATCATTCTTGCCTTTAACTTGCCTTAAGTCCTTTCTACTTGTTTTCCTTCAGAATTTTTTGCTCGTAGCCTTGCCGAATTTCTTCGGACTTTTTGTCCGAAGGAATTCCTTCGGACAAAAGTCCGAAAGAAATCTTTTCCTTGTCTTTTCCTTGCCTTGTCTTTTCGCAGGATTTTCTTCCGAAGAATTTCTTCGGACAAAATGTCTGACGGAATTCCTTCGGACATTTTGTCCAAAGAAATTCTTGTTGACGCAATGGATTGCACTCGGGGCAGGACGCCTAGCTCTCGCCCTTCCACACGCAACAATGGAAACTCCACTCTCGCCTGTGGGACCGGCAAAGCTGGAGGGAAGAGTCTCTAGATAAGGGCTGGCTGCCTCTGATGTATCTTTTAGGCCCTGGTTTCTCCTACTGCTAACAAATAAAATGAAAAAGGGGGGGATGAAAAGAGAGAGATGATGAAAACAGAACCTAAGCCTAAAAATGAAAAGGTGATACACCAGAAAATGTTGACCCACTCAGCGCGAACATACACTTTTCACCAGGAAGAAACACCCATACACTTCATCTGAAGTGGGAAGCTCTTCTGCAACAGTCAGCTAGGGGTCTATGGAAATACAGGGAGGAAGAAACTACCAGAGGCGTCCTCAGACACACTTATGGCAGCCTATTCACAGGCACCTACATTCTCATAGGAACACTTCTGGCAGACCTGCAGAAATGAGACTTCACAATACACTGGACATGCTGTAATCGATCTGTGAGCAGCATGAAAGACAATGACTTTAACACAAAAAAAGAAAACAGACATACTTTAAAGTGTAAGTCCAGATAGAGGTAAAAATGCTAAGTCCTGATTCAAGGTAAAACTGGCAGAGCTTTGCCTTACAAGCCCGAGAGATTTTTGGGCAGAGTTTTGCCTTAAGGCTGAGAGAATCCCCTTCTCAAATGAGAAATTTTACACTATATAGAGAAAGAGGAAGCGAACTTGGCGCCTTTTTTGCAAGCTGGCCCATGTGCGCTCTGAGCCTTGGGAAGAGGGAGTTGTTTGATTGTCGGTCCCTGTTTTGACTTAGACATTCCACATTAATGTGAAAATCATGGCCGCGCCTCTTTTAATCAAACAGACTGCTCCCTTCAAGGCGTTTTCACGGCTTGTCTGCTTATAAATGCAAAAGGGAGAAGATCGGCCGCGCCGTCTACTGTTTGCGCCGTTTGGTGACCGCCTGGCAAGTGTTGTTCCAACTGTAGGAATAAATCCCTGAGTTGACACTTCCTTTCGCCATTTGGATGCTTTGTCCGTTTCTTGCCTTGTCTCATCCTGGTTTACCTCTGCTAGTTCTTCGGCTCTCCGGACTTTAGTCTTTAAATTCCTTCGGGCTCACGCCATTTGTTTGAAAACCAATGGTTATTCATTCCTGCAAAGTTTGACGTCTACGCGCCCGTCGCTTTGAAACTCATAAAACACTTTGAAACGCGGATGCCGACGCGAGGCGGCTTTCGCTGAGTTTATGATGGGACACGTGGCAGTATCCGCTAAATCTATAGAAGCTTCAAACACCTTTGGAGTGTACTGCAGAAAACGACGCGTGGCGGCTTCCACTCTCTTTAGTAGTTCGTCGGGGCCCACCACTTTTCTTCGCGGGACAAGAGAGAGACCGCGGATGTTTGACACTTGTTGGCTTCCGCTGAGCCTTGCAGGGGACACGTGGCATGTTCTGCTGCTCCTAGAAAAGTATGTCAAAGCCTTCCGCGGTTGCCACTTGGTGCCTTTCGCACTCTGGATTTCTCAGTGTAAAATTTTACGTTCGCGGGCCCGTCACAATTTGAAAACCAACGGCTAGTCTATCTTCTTAAAGTTGACAGCTTCCGGGACGTCACCGTCCTTGGCAAATTCCTTCAGGCCTTTTCTGCGGGCTTTTTTCCTGCGGACAAAAAATCCGCAAGAATTGGCCGCTTTGATTTCCCTGGGTCCTTTCTTCGTGCTGGCGGCCTTCCTCTGAATTCCTTCGGACTTTTTGACCGAAGGAATTTCTTCAGACAAAAGTTTGAAAGAATTCAAAGCCTTAAGACTTTCTGCGCGCTTTTGAAAACCTTCGGCTCCCTTCGAAGTGCTCCCTGCCCTCCGCAAGGGCTTTTGAACTCAGAACTGCCCTCTGCAAGGGCACTTGCCCTTTAGCTTTTTGGGACGCTCCTTTGAACCACCCGATTGAACCAAGCCATTGAACCGACCGATTGAACCAACAATGGTTCAACGGTTCAACGGTTCAACACTGCGCGCCACTCCATTGTTGAACCAAGCCTTTGAACCTGCCGCTTGAACTAAGTGTTTGAACCGTTCCTTTGAACCAACCACTTGAACCTAAAATGGTTCAACGGTTCAACACTGCGCGCCATTCTCTTATTGAACCAAGCCTTTGAACCAAGCGATGAACTAAGGCCAATGAACTTGAGCTTTGAACCAAAGCGTTGAACTTTGCCGTTGAACCAAAGCGTTGAACTTGAGCAATTGAACCAAGGCCGATGAACTTGAGCTTTGAACCAAAGCATTGAACTCGAGTGATGAACTTGCCGATTGAACCAAGGCGTTGAACCAAGGCATTGAACCGATTCAATGGTTCAATGGTTCAAAGATGCCAACCTTCCTCGTGAATTTCTTCAGACAAGAGCCCAAAGAAGCCTTGTAAAACCCAGCACTCTCTGAACTGATTCTTCATGCACCAAAAGACTAACCTGCAGAGTCCATAGAAATGGACTTACAGACTCCGTAGAAAACCTGCAGAGTCCGTAGAAATTGCAAGACTTGTGCAAAATCAAAATTACTGGCTCAGAACAACATAAAAAGAAGGGGGACCGATTTTTTGGCCTGTTGGGCAAAAAATGGTCAACAAATTGGCGACTCCCAGAGGAAGCATGCCTGCTATGCTTAGATACCAGTTGCCTTGTAGTCCATTGGGCATTGAGTCAGTATGCAGCTTTGAAGAAAGGTTAGAAATAGCCCCAAAGATCCAAGAATCAAACATGAAGCTTTTTACACCAGACACAAGGGAAAGCACACACAAGACTAAAAACACTACTTGTGCAAACCGCACTTAGGGAACGCAGGAAAGACAACTGAAAGCAAACTACTATGTACAACTAACCAAGTGTATTTGCTTCCCTCCTGGATCAAAGGGAAAACTTCTTAAGTCCCCTTCCTGGCAAGAAGACTTATGGTGCCAGACAAGTGGCTGAATGAAAAGGAGATTTGGTGACCTGCTCCTCTTGCCTATCACCTGGATTAGCTGGTATCCGAGTGGATCAGATTCGAACATGCTTCCAACATATACGTACTATGTTTGTTCCTAGAAGCTTGTTGAATGCTGGTCCTTCATGCTGGTGCATTTCACCAAGAAATCAATGGCTGTTGGCTCATCACCATAAGCCCTTTGATATGTATAGCTCCCTTGTAGTGCATCATGGTCCGACCCGTTTCCTTTTGCTTCATTGAAGACACTGTTAGACTCATCCTCTGCTTCCTCTTGGCCTTCTTGAAGAAGGGTGATTGTTGTGATGTCTGAAATGGAATCACAAAATGATTGCTCATCCCACAGAACATCACCTCTTTGTTCAAAAAACTCTTCTTCAAGGCTTTCCTCAAGGGAGACCAGCCTCTCTTTTTCCTCCTCAAAGATCAGGGTCTCTAGATGTTCAAAGATACCCTCCTGATCCTCCTCCAACTCAGGGTCCTCAGCGTAGTCGTCCTCCTCATTGAAGCAACAAGGAAGTTCATCAAACAAAGGGGGAGAGAGCTCACCATGCTTATGTTCCTCCTCGTATTGCTGGAACATCTACATGTATGCATGCCCTGTGTCTTCTCCATTGCTGATGAGGTCTTCACAAGGAGAATTGATGATGATTTCTTCTTCATTGTCGCTCATGATAGCCTCTTGGAGAACTGTAGATTGGATCTTTTGCTCCTCACTTGCCTCTTGCAGAACAGGTTCCTCGAGAAGGGGTGAAGTGGAAAAACCATGTGGAAGAGGAGGCAGTCCTTGAGCTAGAATCGAATGATTCTCCTCCTTCCATTTGGTCAGTACATCAATATCAGGGGTAGCCTGATAGCTCTCTTGGAAGTGTGTAGATGGGGTGTGTTCAGACATGGAATGTGCGGTTGGGTCTGAACCGTCCATCACACATTGGCTGAGGAATCTCTCTGGATTCCAACTCTGCAATTCTCCTGGCTATGTTTTCTTGGAAGAGCATTTCTTGGAGATCATAGGAATCATGGGTAGGCGCAGCTTTATCTTTTTTAAGGTTTTGAGCAAAACCTTTCTTCTCCTCTTTCCTGCCCCATGATTCCACTATTTCCCCCAGGTCAGGAGGTTGCCATCAGGGCGAAAGATCTCGGAATTGGAATTTTCCCTTTTGGTTGAAGGGCAACTAGGAGGGCTGCTTGAGGGGATTGCATGAATGTTTTGAGCTTGATCATGGTAATATGAAGGAATACAAGGCCCATGATTCTGTGCAAAGGAATTATACATACAAAATGTGATTTATGATGGCACCAGGCTACTTAACCAGCTGATTCAACTCGGAGTCGCCATTGGTGTTGATGCAAAAGCCTCCAAAGGCTGGTTGGTTGAAAAACACATCAAAAATTCTTCAACTCTTTGGACATAACTTGTCCTAGTTGGTCCCACCGGGCGTGCCATAAACTGTTGACGCAGTGAATTGCCCTCGGGGCAGGACGCCTAGCTCCTGCCGTTCCACATGCAACAATGGAAACTCCCCTCTCCCCTATGGGACCGGCGAAGCTGGAGGAGAGAGTATCTAGATAAGGGGTAGCTCCCTCTGATGTATCTTTTAGGCCCTGGTTTCTCCTTCTGCTAACAAATAAAATGAAAAAGGGGGGGATGAAAAGAGAGAGAGATGCCGAAAACAAAACCTAAGCCTAAAAATGAAAAGGTGATACACCAGAAAATGTTGACCCACTCAGCCCGAACATACACTTTTCACCAGGAAGAAATGCCCATACACTTCATCTGAAGTGGGAAGCTCTTCTGCAACAGTCAGCTAGGGGTCTGTGGAAATACAGGGAGGAAGAAACTACCAGAGGCGTCCTCAGACACACTTATGGCAGCCTATTCACAGGCACCTACATTCCCATAGGAACACTTCTGGCAGACCTGCAGAAAGGAGACTTCACAATGCACTGGACATGCTGTAATCGATCTGTGAGAAGCATGAAAGACAATGACTTAACACAAAAGAAGAAAACAAACATATACTTTAAAGTGCAAGTCCAGATAGAGGTAAAAATGCTGTCCTGATTCAAGGTAAAACTGGCAGAGCTCTGCCTTACAAGCCCGAGAGATTTTTGGGCAGAGTTTTGCCTTAAGGCTGAGAGAATCCCCTTCTCAAATGAGAAATTTTACAATATATAGAGAAAGAGGAAGTGAACTTGGCGCTTTTTTTGCAAGCTGGCCCATGTGCGCTCTGAGCCTTGGAAAGAGGGAGCCGTTTGATTGTCGGTACCTGTTCTGACTTAGGCATTCCACATTAATGTGAAAATCATGGCCGCGCCTCTTTTCATCAATCAGACTGCTCCCTTCAAGGCGTTTTCGCGTCTTGTTTGCTTATAAATGCAAAAGGGAGAAGACAGGCCATGTCGTCTACTGTTTGCGCCGTTTGGTGACCTCCTGACAAGTGTTGTTCCAACTGCAGGAATAAATCCTTGAGTTGACACTTCCTTTCGCCATTTGGATGCTTTGTATGTTTCTTGCCTTGTCTCATCCTAGTTTACCTCTGCTAGTTCTTCGGCTCTCCGGACTTTAGTCTTTGAATTCCTTCGGGCTCACGCCATTTGTTTGAAAACCATCGGTTATTCATTCCTGCAAAGTTTGACGTCTGCGTGCCCGTCGCTTTGAAACTCATAAGGCGCTTTGAAATGCGGATGCCGACGCGCGGCGGCTTCTGCTAGGTTTATGATGGGACACGTGGCAGTATCCGCTAAATCTATAGAAGCTTCAAACACCTTTGGAGAGTACTGCGGAAAACGCCGCATGGTAGCTTCCGCTCTCTTTAGCTGTTCGTCGGGGCCCACCACTTTTCTTCGCGGGACAAGAGAGACCGCGGATGTTTGACACTTGTCGGCTTCCGCCGAGCCTTGCATGGGACACGTGGCATGTTCCGCTGCTCCTAGAAAAGCATGTCAAAGCCTTATGCGATTGCCACTTGGCGCCTTCCGCACTCTGGATTTCCCGATGTAAAATTTGACGTTCGCGGGGCCGTCACAGTTTGAAAACGAACGGCTAGTCTATCTTCTTAAAGTTGAAGGCTTCCGGGACATCACCGTCCTTGGCAAATTCCTTCGGGCCTTTTCTGCGAGCTTTTTCTGCGGGCTTTTTTCCCGCAGACAAAAAGTCCGCGAGAATTGGCCGCTTTGATTTCCGAAGGTTCTCTTTCCATCTTTTCCTCCGAAATGTGCCCTTCGGCTTTTCAAATGTTCCCTTCAGGTAATACACAGAGGTACTGTCGCCGACCAAGTGCCCTCCGCTAGGGCATTTAGCTCTCCCTTTGTGCCCTTCGAAAAAATTGTAGGGCACTTGGGCTTTTTGCTAAGGCTTTGAATTCGTTCCTGTACCTTCTCGAAGGGTAGGTGCCCTTCAGAAATGTTGAAAATGACCCTTTCGAAGGGTACTGGCTTTCTTTCTTATTTGGGTGGACTTTTGGATTCTCCCTGTTTGGCCTGCGGGTGTTCTCTTTATAATTTCTCCGAAGTATTCCTTCGAACAAAAGGTCCAAAGGAATTACTTCCTTTGGTTTTTGTCTTGTGGACTTTTCTTCTTAGCACTTTTCTGAAGGCTCTTTTCCGAAGTAAAAGCCTTTTGATGAACCATTCTGAAGGAATTCATCCTTTGTAGCAAGGAACCTACCAAAACAATGTACTCTTCTTCCTTGGCTAGAGACGTGAACTTTCTAAATAGCAAGAGACAATCTGACTTGTGGAAGAATTGTCAACAGTTATCTCGCTAATGGGGTTCAATGTGGAATCGTGCCATGGGTTCAGCTTTGATCGAGACCTTAGTCCCATACCTTGTTCTGAATGCCATGTAAGACCAATCTGCTGCAAGGTAACCCCCAATCTTGGCTGTGAACTCTCTGGAAAGACAACGCAAAGCGAGGAGTGACATTTAGGATCAGTACGTCTTGCACCACGGACACGCTAGGACAAGCATGCAAGGTTAGACTTAAATTCCTGATGATACCTGATGGCTTTGTGGAAGAACCATCAAGCTGCAGGACCCCCTTGACGTGTGGCTCATACTTGAGGTTCAGCTGGTCAGCAATAGATTTTGGCATGACTGAAATGCTGGCCCCACTATCCACCGAGCAGTTGTGCACCAAGGAGTCACCGATGATTAATGAGATGTAGAATGGGGGGGGTGGCTTGGTCACACTACTTGACCTTTCTCCCAAAAGACTCTTGGCTGCATTGGTGAAAAGTTCAGCTTCCTTGCTTGGTTGCTTACTTGCAGCTGTAGAAACACTCATCCTAGACAAACCTTCCTGAAGAATGTCTACTTGGCCTGACATGGAAAGCATGTCCCACATTGGTATGCTCATGTTGGATTTCTTCATTTGCTCCACAATGTTGGTTGACGTACCCCTAGCGTTTGCTTGGGTTTTGGGAGCAACTACTGCTGGCTTTGTTAGTGAAGGAGCGGTGATAAGAGGCTCTTTGAAAGCTTCCTAATTGTCACCCATATTCCTTCTCTTGAACCTTGTGTTCACTGAGATTGGGGTGTGGGCCAAACTGGGAGTAGCCTGTTGATTGGATGCATAGCACTCCTCTTGTTCACTGATGACCATTGAGACTTCCAGATGGTTTGACCCTTGATCCGAGCCTTGTTCTTGTGGAGGCTGCTCTTGCTTTGTCAGCGTGGGCACCTCTATGCTTTGGGCCATAAGAGCCTAGTTATATCCATAAGCAACAACCTGTTGCCATTGATCATTGAATGCTTGGTTGGAGCCATTAGTTGGGACAATGGATTGTCCAAAAGAATGATTCCAAGGCATTGTCCCTTCAGCCTCTTGAGCCACGTTCTGAACTAAGACCAAGGAGTTGGAAAGACCTGCAGCGTTCGGAGTATAATTATGCTGCCTAGCATAGTTAGGTTGCCCCTATCCTTGAAAACCTCCTTTTTAGGGTGGCCTATTAGCTTGATAAGGCTATTGTTGAGGTTGATACAGAGCTTGATAAGGCTTGTTGTAAGCCTGTTGCCTCTTGAGATTGACTACATCATTCCCCAAGGATTGGAGCATGCTTTTCAATTCCAAGTAATTGTTCTGCTCTTGAGAGTCATTGGATCCACTAGTAGAGGTCTTCTCTTGCTTAGGTGAAGGCACAACAATAATTGTTGGCATTGGAAGTATAACATCAAGTGGAGGAATGACTGCAGGAGGTTGTCTGATTTCTGGAAAAAGAGGCATTGAGGGTTTGGGAGTAAGCTTGCTAGCCTGAACTAGGCAATTTTCTGCCTTGATGGCCACTTTGTATGCATCTGACAGTATGTCTCCTCCCATAGACTGAATCATTACAGTTGTCGCTGTTGAGAGCCTTCAAGTAATACAAGAAAGCAAAGTTTGAAGATAGTCTAACAGCTGCTAGAATTCTATCTTATGCCTTCTGAAATCTCATATTGAAGTCTTGCATGACGTCATGAAGAGCTCTCTTGATTGTGGTCAGCTGCTCTGCAAGTGACAAATGATCACTCTTATCTGTAAACCTTTTACACAGGGTTATTCCCAGCTTGTCCCACGAACTAATAGAATTAGGAGCTAGGCCCCTATACTAGTCCAATGCCTTTCCTTTGAAAGATACAACCAATATCCTAACAACCACGTTCTCCACTGTGATATTGTAAATGTTGCAGAAGTTGTCTATGTCCGTTATATGCTCAGTAGGAGTTACAGCTTGGTCTCCTGTGTAATAAAGAACACTTTTGAGGGCTGCTACTGGCTTAGGATCATATTGTGGTAAGTTCAAAGGGCTTTGGCCGCTGAAGCCCACAAAATCTCTTTGGGGAATCATAGCGGCAAGAGGGCATGATAAAGATCTTCTTGCGTAGGTATACTTTATGACAGGTTTAGGAGGATAGCCTCTTACGTAAGGGTGAGTATGGGCGAACCTTAACCTTCTTGCTGAGTTTAAAGGTAATTCAACAAACTCAAAAGGAATACCTGTAGAAGTCGATCTTGTAGTCACCTTTGGCATGAAAGACAGCTACTGCTCTGCCACCAGATAGCTAGGTGTTCTTTGGAGTCGCCAGATGCGGAAGGATGAATGCTATCACTACTGTGAAATGATCAAAATAGCATCAAATTTGACCAATCTTTCATGAAAAATGAAAATAAAATGGTAGTGTCCCACCGGGCGTGCCAGAACTGTTATAGCTGGGAATTGCACCCTTGTGAGAGAGTTCTTCAGGGTCCCTCACTTCCAGCTACAAGCATGAGAACAACCTCAGGATGTGGGTATCCTATGGTGAGGTTGAACCTTTAAACTTTTTTATGAGGCTAGTTCCTCACATGCTTCACTTCAGCTCTTGATCTCACTCTAAAATCTACTATTTGCTAAGGAAAAGGGATAAGAGGATTACTTGAAAATAAATCTAAGCTAAGGGGGGTGATGCACCAAAAGAAGTGATCCACTTGGTCTGGGAAAAGAGCCAACTACTGATGAATCCAAACAGGACATAGGCTATTCTGGTTCTATCTCAAGGCCATAGGCATGGAGCTTTTGTGTGGACGCTGGAGAGAAGCCTTACACATTGAAGGATAACAAAATAGGTCTAAAGGAGACACTATGAACTGATAACACTTCAGAGGAGCTCAACACAGAGACTACACGCAATCTTGCATAGAATTGAGAGGACTAAAAGCCAGGTGCTGGACGAAATCACAGGTGATGAATAACAATCATACATTCTGTAAAAATGAAACCAAATGTGCACACTTGTTTTAACTAGAAACAAAGAAGTCTTCCTTGTATTCCTTCAAAAGAGTCTTTTACAAAGCGATTTTTGCAGAGTGATTCTATCGCCAATCCGGGGATCATTTGCTTGGCTCCAAGGCCTCTATATATATAGAAAGGGGGAAGAGAGAAGTTGTCGATGGCGAGAACTTTGACGTTGCACTTTCTTGTTCTCCCTAAATGTGCTGCTTAGGATCACTCAACAATCCTCTCGAGCCCCTCCCGTCTTTAAGACTTTATTTGGCGCATTTGAAAAGTCATGTTGTGAGTAGCTGGAATGTTTCTTCTTAGCATGACGCATTTAAGCGTCGAACGGCGATTGCGGGCAGTGAACCATGGTGGATGAGAGCCCTCATAACTTCCAGCTACCAGCCGCTCGGACTCTCCCATGTTTATTGAACATCCTTGTGCCACTTGTCTTTTACTAATTGGGCCTTTCTGCTCCAGTTATGCCACGTGGAAGCCTTCCATTCGTTGCATCATGATTCTCGTGTTGTTGGACCAAGCTTAAGTCAAGCCCTTGGAGAATCCCGATTTACTCTATGCAAAGTAATTCGGGTTCTTTGGCCTCTCCAACTTCAGACTTTCCCAGATCCTTCACTTATAAAGCCTTTTAAGTAGAGTACTTGGAAAAACCCAATTGACTCTATGCAGAGTAATTTGGGTTCTTTAAGCCTACTTACTTTGGGATTGTCCATCTTGAAGTCTTCTCACTTTGTTGTTTCCCAAGCCTTAAGACTTCGGGCTTTTCAAACCCGATTACTTCCAACGGCTAGTCGCTTATCCTGAATTTGACGTCCATTGCCCTGTCATTTCCTTTGGACACTTGGTCTCGGGTTTCTTTTTCGGCTTATTTCTTTTGGGCAAATCTCTCGAAAGAATTTCTTCGAACAATTTGTCTGAAGGAATTCCTTCAGACTTTTTGTCCGCATCTGTCTTCAAAATTACCCGTCGGGCTTTTCACAATGGATTTTCTCGAAGGGTACGAGACCCTTCGGGCTTTCTGTGTGTCCCTTTGGACTTCTGCGAACGATCCTCCCAAAGGGAAAGATACCCTTCAGGAATTTTGAAATGGTCCTTCCGAAGGGTAACATACCCTTCGAGAAAATTGTAACTGTCCACTTGGAGAAGAAAAAACCCTTTGAAAAAATTGAAGTGTACCTTCGAAAAAGTTGACTAGTCCCTTTTGCCCTAAAAAGCCTTTTCGGATTTTGAAAGTGCCCTTCGAATTTTTTGAAAAAGACTCATCCCTTGAAGAACCCGAGAAGCACCATTTTTCAAGACCAAATCGAGTTTGTCAAGCCCCTTTACTTATTTCGGGCTTCTGACTGCTCACAACTTATGAAGTAATCAAGTAGTGCTCCTTGGAGAACCCAAAATACACTATCTATGAGTAGTTCAAGTTTGTAAACTTGAATTACTTTTACTTATAAAACATTTAGAAGTTAAGCACTGCTCGAAACCTGATTTGCACTGTGCCTTCAGAAACTCGAAGTTGTCACTGCTGAAAAACCTGAAGTCCTCCCAAAGACTTATCATTTTCTTGCCTGAAAGCTCCCTTTTTCATACTTAGGCAAACTTTGATATGTGGGCCAAAAAATGGCCAACAATGCCGAAGGGTTCATTCAATTTCCAAAAGGTCATTACAATAATCATGAAGGGTATGTGTCCTTCGTGAAGGTTCATTGCAGGAATCCCAAAGGGTATGTGCCCTTCCAAAAAGTCACTACAAAGAAAGGCACAAGTAGAAATAAAAGGGTGCAGACTTTTTGTCCGAAGACAAAGGTGATAAGCAAAAGACCGAAATAATTCTTTCGGGCAATTTTCCCGAAAGAAAGGAGAGAGCAAAGTGGTAGAGCTTCGGACTTTTTGTCTGAAGACGAATATCCAAAGGGCTCGGAAGAGAGGGAAACCCTGAGAGAATTCCCACAGACAAATTGTCCGTAGGAAAAAAAGAGAAATGCATGGACAAATAGTCCAAAGGAATTCCTTCGGACAAATTGTCTGAAGGAATTCCTTCGGAAGATTTACACGAGGAAATGTACAAAGAAAGGCTTGGAAGGATAAATCTCGGACCTTTTGTCCAAAGAGAGAAGTCCAAAACAATTCCCACGGACAATTTGTCCGTCGAAAAATGAATTGACAGATAGTCTGAAGGGAGAAGGCCAATAGCCCAATGGATAAGGCCGTAGAAAGGGAACAATAGACAATAAGTCTGATAAAGATAAAGCCAAAAGAAATTCCATAGGAAAAATATGGCATGGACAAACAACAAAACATGAATAGAAACGAAGAGCCAGATAAAGCGAGGTATTTCAATAGTCAATAAACAGGTTAATATGCATGCAAACAACCATAAACGAGATTAGACATGTCCAAGATGTATAACCATTTTAAACACGACACCTTCAATTCTAAAACGGAGGCTCACTTTGCATGAAGAAGTCAAGGAGTTTAACGTTGGAGAGCTTAACAAGAAATTCCATGCATGCACTCTCGTTTGTCTCAAGCTTGCAACGTTCCAACAGTTCAAGTGTAGACCATTGGAGGTTGACTAGTCTTGAGCTCTAGTTGACTAATTGTCAAGTGCCACATCTACTCGATGTTTTCATGCAAAGGGAAGCCTTTCAAACGTTCCAGTAGCTCAAGAGGAGTTTCATATTTGGAGGTGGGCATAGATTTCATGCGTGTTAAAAAAACAATCCAAGATGAGCTCACCATCCATTTTCAATGCCAAAGTATTTTTCGTGCAAGACAAAAGAAAAGACAAATTTAGAAGGCTTTGTTATCTTGGCATAATGAAAATTGGACTTAGGCTAATGAAAGAGTTGTCTTCTTCTATTTTCAACGTCAACCTCTTGGCTGTTGTGTATTTTTTTATATAAGTTGGCTTTTCAACCTTGAATTGTATCCCTCTTTTGACAAGACAAAATTCTGTCAAAGATTGAGTTGTAACCTCTTTTCAGATTAATAGGTCTGTTTTCAAATTCCAGCAAGCTGGTATAGTGTATTTATGTCAATGATTTGCATAAGTGATAGATTTTTTCTTCCTTGCCAAGTCTTGATTCTTACCTAGTTATTAGCTGGTCAAATTTTGCAGGTCACGTTCTATGTTTAAGTGTCTTTTGACTGAAATTTTGGTGGATGCAAGTGGCTGATTAGTGCCTTCAATCAGGGCAATTCTTTTATTTCCCTCAAGTTTTAGTCACTAGATCAAACCTTTTCATGAAATACTTATGCATATTGGTCAATTGGAGTTGAAAGTTCAGCCTTCTTGTCTAAATCAGTATTTTTATGAGCTCTAATTGAGTGGATCAATAAAAAATACAGGTGTATCACTATCATTAGATAGGATTTCCGTTCAAGTTTCTCTCTCTTTTCCTATAGTTTGTAGTGTAGAGCAAAGATCCTAATTGTTACACCAAAGAGAGCTAGCCCTTACAATCTAGAGATTTAATCCAATGATTAGGTCACCCACAACCTAGGATTGTTTCCTTGTTTTAGCAGACTGTGAAGGCTTGAAACTACCTTCACAGGGGTGCAAGTCTGATTGACAACAGTACACTTGAAAGTTTTCGTCTTCAAGTTGTGGTGAACAAGTTTGACATACTTGATCAACAATTCAATATTCCAAATTAACATAACCTTTCAAATGAACCCTCAATTGCTCTTTATAATCACCCCCAAGGGTGGCGCTCAAATTGAAAGGATGTGACTTTTAAATCATAAGCAATTTTACCTATTTAAAATTTTCTTTTTGAGGGGTTAGGTTCCCATGACCCTTAAAGGTCCCCTAATTAAGTGAAAATTAGACCAAAAGTACTTTTTGCAACTCAACTGAAAATTAGAATACTTAAGTAACTTTCCACCTTTTTGCTCTTTGAATGGCCCCATTATCGTTCCCTTTCTTTTCCTTGTCTTGTGGGAACAATACAAGCTAAGGGTTTATAAGTAAGCTATGTCAAAAAGGGGGACATTACAGTTCTTTACGCCATGCAACTAAAAATACCTTTATGGTTGTCATACAAGTGAAGTGGCCGGTACTGCTATTGGCAACATTAAAAAAATTGGTACAACCGTTGTCATAAACGACACTCTTTGCCAAATTCAGCGATGTGAGTGATCTAAGGGTGTGCCACAACCCTTCTTGGACCGAAATTTCAACAATTATCTTCATGTAATTTGATTTCCACTCAACCTTTGAGAGATGATAGCCAATGTTCAACAAGGGTATTGAGTATTGATTCTTTATCATTGTGTTAGGGAGCCTACATAATTCCTAAGGATTGTCATGGACCTCCCTTCAAGCCAAATGCATAAGTTACAGAGTTCATTTACAAAAGTAGCATCGAACACTTATGAAATCTTACCCTTATTGTATCTCCCTAGAGCACCCAAATCCCAAACTTTCATGTAAAAGCAATTAGGAACAGAAATGAAAGAATCCATGCATCCCTTGCCACTCAAAGTGCTCTTCATTCTATCCCTGTTTTCATGTTGCTGCCCATGATAACCGCAGCCTAGCCATAATGTACAAAAGAACATCAAACTTGACATATGATCATTCTTTGTCATATGTTGCCCATGATGACAACACACCCTCAATGACATAGTAAGAAGCAACAAATTCACAACACTTTCATACCCTTGGCTGTCCTCAATTTGTTTACCTTCCCTTGCCGGATGGAGATTGGTTGGGATATCTTCAACACATCCCATCTTGGGATTTAGAATTACCTCATCTCTAAATCCTTTCAAACAACAAATCATGGTTTCTCCACAACTACAACCATCTTCATTTCTATTTTCTCCACCCTTCTTTTTAAGTACACATGATGTCTCTTTGTTCTCTTCTTCTACGTGGTTCTTTAGAGCCTTATCTTCAGCTGTACTTATACAAAAGTCAACAAATAAAGCATAAATGGAAGTTAGGATGCCCATTTTCTCCTCCCTTGTAGTGAATTCAGGTACCCCTTGCTGGGTCGAAATTCTCAGGGCTTCTATATTGGCTCTTTCAGAAACTCCTTCAAGTGCCTTAATTTATGCTATCTTCGCCATCTTTTCCATGTCCTTTGAAGGACAATCATATATGAAAAACTCAGCTGCAATTTTATTTTCATTGCATTTCTTCAACTTAGGTGCCCTTGGCATACTTCCATGCTCTTGCCCTTCAACTTCTTTTCTCATATCAAACTTGCCTCTAACTTCAAATGGCTGTGTCTTATTGGCTGCAACTTTCTTTGTCAGCTCAATTCCATCCTTGACTTTAAGCCAATTGATTTCTATTGCCCCTGCATACTCTTTGACTCTTTTCCTTTGCTAACATGTTCTTTGTAATGTCCCCATCATAACTTAAATTGAACTTACAGCCTACTGATTACAGTATTGCAAGCAGATGTATATCCTTCATGCCTTGGCCACTATCAAAAATTGTTATCTCGTGAGACCCCCTTTTTGTTGTTCTCGGAGTTATCTTGACACTGTACTTGTATGATTGTAAAACCTTGTATGGTGCACAAACAGTTACAACAAACAAAAAAATGCCATTTGGTAGAGGATTTCCAGTCAATATGTCCAGCATAGTCAACCTTTCTTTTTTCATCTTCAACTAACTTATGAATAGCATCCTCCTCCTTACATGTGTGAAAGAGGCCACTGTGCATTGCTCTCATTACGTTGGACTTCAGTATCAAGTGTGTCCATATATCCCCTGGGTCCCATATATCAAAGCAATTTGGAATTTGAATCGAAGTATCGTTATGCCCTTTGTTGCAAGTTGCATCCTTGACCCTATTATCCTTTTTAGCACGCTATTCGTGATAAGAAGAAATCTGAAATGGCATGGTGTAACACAACAATTATGAAGTATGACTTTCTTTCCCAATATCTTGGGTTGTATTCAAATAGCTTACCCTTCTCCTTAAATTCTTTTTAAGTGTTGTTTTCCTTGAATAGCTATCAATTTCGCCTCCTTCGCTCCCCTTAGCCAACCATCACACTTCTTTTGGGTCCTTATCACGTCTTCCGTGTTGGCTTGCAAAATAGTTGAGTTCCTTCCAACCCTAGGATCCACTTTTGTTGTGGATGGTGGAACATTATGTCCTGCCTCACATGTGTGATTTATGCCCTACTTTTTCACTGAACTCTTAGGGAAAGTAGCCAATGGCGCTTCCTCTTGGGCTGGAACATTTCTCCCACTACCTTTTTTCATGGTGGATGCCCCCATGCACTGTTCACTAACCTTTTTCAAATTTGAATTTTCTTGTTTTCTAATTCCTTCCTTGGAATTCTTATGAGGGTTTGACTTTCCCTCTTTCCAATTTTCTTTTTATTTTCTCATCACAATTTGGGAATTCTTCTCTTCCTTTTGCAACCTTCTTATGTAAGCACACAACCCACTTTTACTTCAGTCCATCGTTTCATGTAACTTCAAGAACTCATCAAAGGAGACTAGAGACTTAAGATGATCAACCATCCCTTGATACTCATCAAGGATTTTAGTGGCCTAAAAATTGTACCTTTCTTTGTCCGTTTGTATTTTTATCCCCACCTTTAGGATTGGATCTGTGTGCCTCCTTTTGTAAAAACTTAGGTCACCAATCCATTGTAGACAATTCAAACCCCACAGCTGGCCAATAAAAGGCTCTAATACCACTGTAATGTCCCCTTTAAGGCTGAATTTGAAAGATTTGGATTTTCCAACAAACCCTAGAAATGACACCGCAAACCCTAACACAACTTATGCAAATCCTGAATTTTAAAATCTCAAACCCTAGCCATAAATTACTGAATTTTGGAAATGAACATCTAGGACACAAATATCAATATTTCCAATCAAATATTCATCAAAATTACAGAATTATTACAACCCACAATAGAATTCTTAATTCTGATTTTCTTAATCCCTTCAATAGCTGAAAAAGATGATAAAAATACCAACAATGTATTGGTGCTTCCAAACAGAAGTTATGGCTTGAATAACCCTTGCAAAACATTATATCAAATCCCAAAGTGGGGCGCTGCCCTCCTAGATGTTGTTGGGTTGTCTTCAAACAAATCGTTGCTCCCTTATTGGGCTTCCAAACCCCTCATAAACCAGGTGTTGCCCTTCTAAGGCAACCCAAAATCCTTCTCTAACTTCTATACTACTGCGCCCAACCTCTTGATGACCTTGTCTATTGTATTGTACCTGAAAATGATGTTAAAATAGCTCAGACTGACCAAATATGCTCCTTGCAACCTCTGAATTGAAGCTGCACTAGCTGAATATTGAAGGGTTTCATCCTCAACGTCAGTTCCAATGAAGAGTTTCATATCCAAAGGATGTAAGCCAACCTTTTTCGTTCTTAAACTCACGAAATTGATTCACAAAAACAACATAATCCCCCAAAATAAACCTCCATCCTCCTTTTATAACCTTTTCCACAAAAAGCTCCCTCCCAAAGTGAGGCGCTCCATTTGGAGGGAAAATTTGAATATTTAAAAGCAACATCCTTATAATTTCCCTTAAGGGCTAACTTGCCCATGACCCTTAAAGGTCCTCTCTTTAAGTCAAAAATCAAAAATAGAAAAGGGGTGGCCGACATAAAGTCCCTTAGACATATTATTATATTAAGTATTTAGGGATACTTTTTATTGTGAATAATAATATTATTCTAATCTCAAAAAGGGGACATTACAACATGAATGTTCAAATATTGGTTAATGAATGCCTATTAAGTTCCTTTTCTGGTTTCATTAGTAGTTTTTAATTTCGTTAACACCCAGGGGATCAATTGGAGAATTGAACCCATCTTCATCATTATTTCAAAAACAATTGGGGAAAAAAAAGCAGTTTGTTTCTCAAAAACCGGTCAAGGAGTTGTTACATATATCTCAAAGAGATTCAATGAGAGACAACCACCAATTTTGACTCCAATAGTACTTTTGACAAAGTCAGAGAGTTTGCGAGCTGTCCAAAATTGACCATCAACCGTGTCTCATAGAGTCACATGAAGGTAATAATAAAGAGATCTGGGATACAAATAGCATGCAACCTCTAGAACAACAATTGTTTGGGTAGAGTCTAGGACCTTTTTAAAGTCTACAAGCCAGCTAATGATTCTCCTCAATGATAACTCGAGTAAAAAATGAGATCAATAGATTAGGAATCTCTCCTAAACCTACCTATCCTTGCACTCTAGATAAATCATGCTCTAACTGCTAAAAAATCCTAATGTCTAATGTCGTGACATAAATATTAGCAAAGGAAAATTTCATATGTTATGCTTTTAGTTGATATTTTATATATACAAGCATAATAATACCTTCATTTGCAATGAGTATGGAATGCAAATGAATATCAATATATATTCATTTGTGTTCCATCTGATTTTGGCATGGTGCTCAAATCATCGTCTTCAATTTTCTATGCCAAAAATCAACAAAGAACCAAAAAAAAATCTAATAAAAAAATGCCACAATATTCTGTAAAAGATCTGTTGTCTCGTGTCCATTAAATGGAGAGAATTGCTTCTTAATGAAGACAACACATGCATGTGGACTATAGCAGAAGAAAAGACTACACATTAAGGGTGAAGAAAGATGAGTACATCAGTTGCTTGTCGCTGAATCTCTTCAACTAGATAGGGCCCATTTCTTTGTGAGCTCCGCATATCTAATAGTTCCTGTCAGTGGTGAAGATAACATACAATTGAAAATATGTATAATTTAAAAACATAAATAATTATGGTTTTTCAAATATAATGGATTTAATGGACTAATTATGAGTAGGATATAATGGATATAATAACCTAATCTACAAACCAATTCATACATCAAATAGGCTAACCAGCATATACCTGAGCATAAGGAGCAGCTATTTTAGCAACAGAAAACTCTGGATTTAATACATAACCAATCCCTACAGAAAATTTTGCCAATAGTGAGCACGAATCAGCAAAACAATGGTCACCTACCCTTTTTATATATGTGTGTGTGTGTGTGTGTGTACACACACACACAAATTGTTATACGTCTTTGCAACTCTACTTATTGCTTACTCTTAAATAGATAAAATTTTATTTGAAGTTGTTTTAAACATGATCTGATATTTTGTTTCGTTTTATATATATATATATATATATATATATATATATATATATATAAAATGAAACAAAATATCAGATCATGTTTAAAACAACTTCAAATAAAATTTTATCTATTTATATATATATATATATATATATAAAACGAAACAAAATATCAGATCATGTTTAAAACAACTTCAAATAAAATTTTATCTATTTAAGAGTAAGCAATAAAAGACTTATATAACAATTTTTAGCTGGAACCAAATTGCTATATTTTTGTCAAGAACCAGCTTTTTTTTGGACAAGTTAAAAATCATTTCTATTAAGTACTATCAAAATTGTACATTTCTTTAGTTGCTCAACTATCATACCAGATGAGCACGTAAATACAAAAACCATACAAAGCTTACAAAAATTACAACAGATTAACCATCTCATCTAATACTGCATCTGATTGGGCGAGTAATTTATTATAATATAATCTAGTTAAATAATAACACTATTATGGAGATGCATGAATCTGGCTTGGAAACACGTTTTTTAAATGCACCCACACCCTATGCAGAGGTACTGGAGTGGATTCCCTGTGGGGCATATCCTTTGTGTTCATGATGCACCCCAATGGCCAGGTATGACTAGGTATGCACTCTGAGTTGACAGGGCATCCTGGTCCACACACCAACACACCTAGTGTTGCTGCACTTTAAAAATACAGCTTTTTTTAAATAAACAAAAAAGGATTTTTTAACTATTGGACTTTCCCTTAAGCAGTTTTGGCATGCACATAACATGATTTACACGAGGGGATTATTTTCATTGCAGCACCAGGGCTTTGACTGTTCTTAATCCAGCAATTGTCAAATTTGCAAATTATGGGTCTCCTTATAAACAAGGAATTATACTATGTTTATAACAACAGCTACCACATTTGCATATTTAAGGATAATTTTTACACCAACAGCAGTGGTTTTTACACCAGCAACCGTCAAAATAGAACATTTTTCAGTGAAGAGAGCTGCTGTTTCAGGGAAGGGAGGTGATAAGTGTTGACGTTTTTTGCCACACAGGGCAAAATTGTCAACCTTACTATTCAGAAGATGGTCTCGTGGGTACCATTTTGTCTTGTGAATCAGTTTCGGGTACTCAATAATGAAAAAGAAAAGGTTTTTTGCAAAGATCAATCAAGCCTAAATGCATATTTACAGCGACCCAAAGAGCTTGCAACAAAGGGAATAAGTAAAGGAAAGAGCCTACAGCAAAGGAAGTATTTCCTTTGGACTTTTTGTCCGAAGGAATACTTCGGAGAAATATAAAAGAGAAAGGTCCACCAAAATCAAAATAACCAAGGAATAATTCCTTCGGACTTTTTGTCCGAAGGAATTCCTTCAGACAAAAGTCCAAAGAAATCCGAAGGAATGAGCCTTATTATAAGTCCGTGGAATTGCAAGGGGTGTCTTTGGAAGGCAGAAAAGGGCAAAACAAGAAACCCGGAGGGCAAGGTACCCTTCGGAAGGATCATTTTCAACAATCCTGAAGGACACCTACCCTTCGGGAAGGTACACGTCAAATTCGGGACACCTGCAAAAACCCGGGTGCCCTACAATTTTTTCGACAAGGGCACAGATGAAGGACAGAAGCCCTTGCAGAGGGCACTTGGTCGGTACCTGGACCATGGCAATTTTTTCGAAGGGCATTTTGAAGATGCAGTCAAAGACAAAAGACAAGGAAGTAATTCCTTCGAACAAAAAGTCCGAAGAAATTCAAAGAGTTCAAAAGACAAAAAAAAAAAAAAACCCGACAGTATAAAACAAAGCAAAGGAAATAACAAAGGAAAGATATCCTTCGAACAAAAGTCTGAAGGAATTCCTTTGAACTTTTTGTCCGAAGGATTAATTCGGGGGATCAATCTTTTGGTGTATCACCTTTATTAGGTAGGATTTCTGTAAGAACCCCAAGTTCCCTCTGATTCTGACAACTGACGGTTTATATGTTTTTTCTGAGGTTTTTGAATTTTTTTATTGTTTTTGGGTTTTTTGCCACTTTTTGAAAGAAATGCGGATTTGCATAAAATGATAAATAAATCCTATAAAATTTACTGAATATCGAGAAGACTATTTTTTATTAAAAATAAAACCCTAGTTGCATGAGTTTACAAAAAAACTTGCTGTTTGGTTCAAGAAAAACTTGGACTGTTCGCTGCCCAATAAAACTGATGACTGCTGCCAAAAACCAGGCGCGGTACAGTCCGTACGGCGCCGTACGGATGCCGTCCGTACGGTGCGGACAGGTACAGTTTTTTTTTTTTTTTTTTTTTTTTTAAGAAAAAGCCCTGCGCCCTGCTCTTATGATATCTGTCCTTTGCTGTAGATGGTACGGCTGGAATAAAACCAGCAATTAATGCTGCTGTACGGCCTGTTCTCTGGCTATTTCAACCTCCAAAAATGGGCGCCTAAATGATCCCTGACTGAAGAAGGAATAACCCTGATGAAAAACCTGTGATGATAACCTCTGAAAATCAATGTCTTCTCCTGAATGAAGAAAACCCCGGCTGCAATAAATCAGGTGTTATTTCACACCCTCTGAATTGCTTCCAATGGAGATGGCACGTTCTCCAAGGAAAATGAACTCGAACCCCTGAAGCTCTAGCTCAGACAAATTTGATCAATTTTCAATTCTCCAAATGACATAATGGCGCTCCTCCCAATGCAGAAGTATATATAACTAAAGAGGTGCGATTTCCACTATAATAGGACTTTTTAATTAAAAATCGCAATTCTTTAATTATTTTAATATTTTCAACTTAGGCCAAATTTTATGATAATATTAAATTTGGCCCCTTCCTGATGATGGGCGCCCCCTCAGCATTAAATCACTTAAGTTATAATTTTTAATTATAACTTAATATAATAATCTCGAAATATTAATATTTAATTAATGCAATTAAATATTAATATTTCCCTCGTTACTCGCCCGATGACCGAACCGTCTGAAGCGGTCATATACTGGAGTGATTCCGAATGCTGTCAACCCATATTGCCAAAAATAGCAGGGGTCCCACACTGACCACCAAGAACTGCTAAAAATAGTAACTTCTGCCAAAAGTGTCCGATCGAGCCCAAACGAAAGCCAACTGATCAAACTCTGCCGATCTGAAGCATGTGCCAAGCTCCCAGATGACCCTCTATCCAAACGATCAGCCTACGAGGGTCGTATGATAGGCTAATCCTGTGCTCCGAGAGATGTCACTGAGAAGGGGACATGACAGTCCGCCCCTCCTGAAATTGCTTGTCCCCAAGCAATCTCAATGCCGGATGCTATAGAATATCCTCACTCTCCCATGTCACATCCTCAACAGGCAAATCTCTCCATTTCACCAGATATTCCCTGATAGTCCTCCTACGCAACTGTCTCTCCCTATACTCCAGGATGGACTCAGGTACTAAAATCAATTTTCCCTCATCATCTAAGGGAGGTAGAACTGCAAACGGTACCACACGATGACCCAACGCCTTCTTGAGGCGTGATACATGAAAAACGTTGTGTACCCTGCTCTCTGCTGGAAACTCAAGCTCGTAAGCCACCTCACCAACTCTCCTCAGGATCCTGAAAGGTCCGTAATAGCGCGGCTTGAGCTTCTCTGACCCACTCTTCCTAAGAGTGGACTGACGGTAGGGCTGCAGCATGAGGTAAACCATGTCACCCACCTCGAAATGCCTCTCCGTCCTCTTCTGATCCGCATACTGTCTCTGCTGGTTTTGTGCCTTAGCTATATTTTCTTTAAGAGCCCTCATAGTGTCCTGACTCTCCTGCAACCAACCTCCTGCACTCGGCACTCTACTGTCGCTCAGTAGCAAATCAAGGAAACTCGGCGCCTCATACCCGTACAACGCCATGAAGGGTGACATCTGAATGGTCATATGGAATGTCGAGTTATAGCAATACTCACACAAATGTATCCATTTGACCCACGCCTTCTGCTGCCTTGCTATGTAGTTTCGGAGGTATCCTTCCACCCATTTGTTCACAATCTCTGTCTGCCCATCAGTCTGCGGGTGGTAGCTAGTGCTCGGAGTGAGCTCAGTCCCACAAAGTCTGAAAACCTCCTGCCAGAAGTTACTCAGGAACCGACTATCTCTGTCGCTCACGATACTCCGAGGCAACCCATGAAGTCTGAATACCTCGCGAAAGAAAACCTCTGCTACCTGCGTAGCTGTGTAAGTCGTGGTGATCGGAAAGAAGTGGGCATACTTCGTAAGCCGATCCACAACTACATAAATGCAATCACGCCCTTGGGCCTTAGGCAAGCCCGTGATAAAATCCATCGACAGGCATTCCCACTTCCTGTCAGGAATCGGAAGTGGCTGCAACAAACCTGCCGGGTACGTGTTCTCCTGCTTGTTCTGCTGACAAACAGGGCACTCACGCACATACTGAAGAACATCTGTCTTGAGTCCTTTCCAAGTGAATCTCTCCCGAATCTGCCTGTATGTTTTGAAATATCCAGGATGTCCTACTGTAGGCGTGTCATGAAAGGCTCGCATAACAATGTTCTTCACCTCTGACCCTGGGATCAAATATATCCTGTGCTTGTAGATGATCAAATCATTCACAAGTGTATACCTGGTATCAACTGCTGATCCCTCAACAATGCTGGAGGCCCAACTGTCCTTGGCATACTCTGCCACTATCATATGCCTCCAATCCTCTGAAATATGAACCATAGTGCTCAAGTACGGCTTACGTGAAAGTGCATCAGCCACTACGTTCTGTGTACCTTTGATATATGAGATATCAAAGTCATAAGCCTGCAACTTACTGACCCACTTCTGCTGCCTATCATTGAGATCTCGTTGCCCTAAAAAGTGTCTCAAGCTGTTATGATCAGTTTTAATGCAAAATTTGCTGCCGACAAGATACTGTCGAAATTTTGCTAAGGCATGTATGATTGCGAGCATCTCCTTATCATATATACTATACAATCTCTCGGGTCCTCTAAGCTTGCGGCTCTCATACACAATCGGGTGCTTGTCCTGCATAAGCACCGCACCAATGCCCTCACCCGATGCATCGCATTGAAGCTCGAACGGCTTCGTAAAGTCGAGTAGTGCTAGAACAGGGCATGTGGTCATCAGCTCCTTGAACTTCATAAAACACTCATGTGCCTCTGAAGTCCAAACAAAAGCCCCCTTCTTCAATAAATCTGTCATCGGGGCTGCATGTCGTGAATACCCATTCACGAATCTGCGGTAGAACCCACATAAACCGAGAAACCCTCTCAACTGCGTCAGGTTCGCCGGTGTAGGCCAGTCAACAATGGCGCGGATCTTTTCAAGATCCATGCGCACTCCATCTGCACTAATGATGTGACCGAGATATAGCAATTCGGTCATCCCTATGTCGCACTTGGATTCCTTGGCGTACAAGGACTCCCTCTCCAAGGTACTCAACACTGCCTCCAAATGAGCTAAGTGCTCCTGCCAAGACCTGCTATATATAAGGATGTCATCGAAAAAGACCAACACAAACCTCCTCAGCAATGAATGAAAAACCCGGTTCATCGTAGACTGAAAAGTGGCTGGTGCGTTAGTGAGTCCAAATGGCATCACTACGAACTCGAAGTGCCCACAATGGCATCGGAAGGCCGTCTTCTCTATGTCCTGCTCTCTCACCCTGATCTGATGATAACCCGACTGTAAGTCAATCTTAGAGAAGTAACATGACCCATAGAGCTCATCAATAAGCTCATCAATCCTCGGTATAGGATATCTATTCTTAATTGTCCTCTTATTCAGGACCCTGTAATCAATGCACATGCGTAAAGTCCCATCCTTCTTCTTCACCAAAACAACCGAAGAAGCAAATGGTGACTTGCTAGGGCGAATGTGTCCCATAGCAAGTAACTCCTTTATTGTCTTTTCTATCTCATCCTTCAATCTTTTTGGATGCCTGTAAGGAGTTATCATAACGGGTTTTGCACCCTCCTCGAGCTCAATGATGTGCTCTATGCCCCTGTCTGGAGGTCTACCTGGCGGAATGTCACTGAACACCTTGTCATGCTTGACTCTCAACTCCTGTATATCCGGATGATAATATATCTTTTGCTGTCCCTCCTGTATAGGTGCTAAATGACACTCGGCAGCCCACTCTACCATGTCGTGACGCATAAGCCGCTCCATCCGGCGGAAGGAAATTGTTTTGATGTTGCTGTCCCGAATTGCCTTAAGAATGTGTGTCTTTCCGTTGACATCAAAACGGATCTCCATGTCCTTGAGACGAAGTGTGACCTCATCCAATGAATGTAACCACTTCATCCCCAAGACCAAATCAATGTCCCCCATATTAACATAGTAATTTGCCTTGAACTCATATTTGTTCAAGCATAAAGGGAGATCCTTAATCATGCGCTCACATTTCAAAGTGTACCCATCGGCCACTTTGACTCTTATGCCCTCAAACTCCTCTGTGATGAGTCCACGTTTCTCAACAAATCTAGCATCTATGAAATTATGCGTGGCTCCTGTATCAAGTAGGGTAATGACCCTCTGTCCTGCCAACACACCACGAATCCGGAAAGAACCCTCCTGCTGGATACTAGATAAACGGGCCTCCTGGACCTGAAGCTCGGGCTCTGTCTCAACTATATGCTCTGGAGCCTCTGGCTCTGAACTCTCTGAACTCTCCTGCTGTTCGGAATCCTCTGATTCCGAGTCCTCATAGAACGCCCACATTATACGATTTGCCTTGCCCTTAGGTCTTAGAGGACAATCGTGATTAGCGTCATATGGTCCTTTGCAGTAGAAGCAAAGCTTCTTCCTGCGTAAGTCATTAAGGGCCTCATGATCCAAAGGTGGGGCTGCTGATTTACCTTTTGGATCATTCCTGAAGTTTGATTTTTCTTTGCTAACATCAGTCTTATCCTTATTCCTGTTAAAGCCCTTGTTATCCCTGAATGATGAAGAACCTCTGGAGCTGAATTTACTCGATGGTGCTGCTAACTCCATGTTTCGTGCCTTCTTCATCGCCTCCTGTAACGAAGGAGGATCAAAAGCTTTGATCCAACCTCGCAATGGTTCTGACAACCCCTCCATGAAGAGTACTACCAAACGCCTCTCTGAGATGTTAGGGACCATAACGGATAACTTCTGGAAGTCACCTATGTAGGTCTCTACACTGCCACTCTGCCTCAACTGTGCTAAGTCTCGGAAGTAGGTTTCTGGATCCTTCTTGTCAAAGCGCTCAACCAACCTGTCCACAAACTCCTGGTATGTAGTGATCCTGTCATGCTGTAAAGTCACCATACCATGGTGCCACCAGTCGTAAGCAACTCCCTCAAGATGCAAAGTAGCATATCGGATAGCGTCACTCTCAGCCATCGGGCGCAGTGTAAGGAATGTGTCAAGCTTGCTAATCCAAGCTTGAGCAGTCATCTTACCACTACCATCGAATGTCGCCAATGTGAGCCGGTTCGTAGCATGTTTTAGATCATTATTCTGCTGACGAGGTCTCCTATCCTGCCGAGATCTGTTATGCTCTCGCCTCTGTGTAATAAAACGGTCAAAAGTGATCATCTCTTTGACCGCAGGAGGTACCAACTCCCATTCTTCATGCGCTGCCATAAGGGTGTCAGCGAATAACTCATCATGCTCCTCATCTGGTATAGCCTCGCCGGGCTCCTGTCTCGTGAAAGTGGGCCTAGTAGGCCTATCTGCTGTCCGTGATGCTGCCCTAGTAGCTCTCCGTGACCCTGCATCACTCCTGTCATCGTCACGATTAGGTGACAGTCTCCTCGAAGTACCCAACCTCTGCAGTGCCGCTGCCACCTGCTGCAATACCTCATCGGATCGCCGTTGCCCTGCACGAAGATCTCGAAGAGTATGCATGAACTCTGCACCCTCCTGATCTTTGTCATTATGTCCCGGCCTAGGTACATCTGTTCTGTCAGCCATATTGCCCGGCTGCCTGCTCAAACTCTGTTGCCTGTCAATCAGGGCTCGCCTGCGGGTGTAATACCTGGGTGACCCAATCTGATCCGGCTGCATAAGATAGCTAAACCCGTAGGATGGCAGGATTTAGCTCTGATACCACTGTAAGAACCCCAAGTTCCCTCTGATTCTGACAACTGACGGTTTATATGTTTTTTCTGAGGTTTTTGAATTTTTTTATTGTTTTTGGGTTTTTTGCCACTTTTTGAAAGAAATGCGGATTTGCATAAAATGATAAATAAATCCTATAAAATTTACTGAATATCGAGAAGACTATTTTTTTATTAAAAATAAAACCCTAGTTGCATGAGTTTACAAAAAAACTTGCTGTTTGGTTCAAGAAAAACCTGGACTGTTCGCTGCCCAATAAAACTGATGACTGCTGCCAAAAACCAGGCGCGGTACAGTCCGTACGGCGCCGTACGGATGCCGTCCGTACGGTGCGGACAGGTACAGTTTTTTTTTTTTTTTTTTTAGAAAAAGCCCTGCGCCCTGCTCTTATGATATCTGTCCTTTGCTGTAGATGGTACGGCTGGAATAAAACCAGCAATTAATGCTGCTGTACGGCCTGTTCTCTGGCTATTTCAACCTCCAAAAATGGGCGCCTAAATGATCCCTGACTGAAGAAGGAATAACCCTGATGAAAAACCTGTGATGATAACCTCTGAAAATCAATGTCTTCTCCTGAATGAAGAAAACCCCGGCTGCAATAAATCAGGGGTTATTTCACACCCTCTGAATTGCTTCCAATGGAGATGGCACGTTCTCCAAGAAAAATGAACTCGAACCCCTGAAGCTCTAGCTCAGACAAATTTGATCAATTTTCAATTCTCCAAATGACATAATGGCGCTCCTCCCAATGCAGAAGTATATATAACCAAAGAGGTGCGATTTCCACTATAATAGGACTTTTTAATTAAAAATCGCAATTCTTTAATTATTTTAATATTTTCAACTTAGGCCAAATTTTATGATAATATTAAATTTGGCCCCTTCCTGATGATGGGCGCCCCCTCAGCATTAAATCACTTAAGTTATAATTTTTAATTATAACTTAATATAATAATCTCGTAATATTAATATTTAATTAATGCAATTAAATATTAATATTTCCCTCGTTACTCGCCCGATGACCGAACCGTCTGAAGCGGTCATATACTGGAGTGATTCCGAATGCTGTCAACCCATATTGCCAAAAATAGCAGGGGTCCCACACTGACCACCAAGAACTGCTAAAAATAGTAACTTCTGCCAAAAGTGTCCGATCGAGCCCAAACGAAAGCCAACTGATCAAACTCTGCCGATCTGAAGCATGTGCCAAGCTCCCAGATGACCCTCTATCCAAACGATCAGCCTACGAGGGTCGTATGATAGGCTAATCCTGTGCTCCGAGAGATGTCACTGAGAAGGGGACATGACAATTTCCCTTAAAGTTTTCTTCTCCTTTTTCCATGGTAGTCCGTAGCATAGAATAGAGATCCTCATTGATACATCTTACATGAACCAGCGTTCTCTGGAGGTTCTTCTCACCATTGAAACACCCACCCTTGTGAGAAGATCCCATTGTTTCAACTAGATAAAGGACTGGCCATTTCATGCACGTCTTCGATTCAGGGCGTAGCTCCAGGTTGACAACAGTTTTTAGCACTCCCGATGGGACCTATTTTAGCTGGTCTTGATGTAATTGCAGTTGTAGTAGTGTTCTTCAAGAAGTATTTGGTGATTCCAAACTCAAGCAATTGCTTTTAATAGTTCAGCACAGTTTCCATGTAAGTCTATTTTTATTGCATTATAATGAATTTTGATGGTTGTGTATGAAGAGAATTCCTATGCTATGTTTCCTTATCAGCCTAATGATGGATCATACCAACCAGGTCATGATACCTATGAGCCTAATCAGCCTTATCAAGAGTATTATCAAAGCTATGTTGAGCCTTATCAAATTTCTCATAATCAGCCTTATCAAAAGCATGAATCTTACCTTCCTGGTAAGCCATATTAGTCTCAGGACCAGATTTCATCTTTCCCATATGGCTATGATGTTGCATTTGAGCAGTCTTGCCTTCAAGAAAGAATAAATGAAATAGAGCTCAGAATACTAGCATATGCAAGAAAGGTTTGTTCTAACTCTCAGTATGAGGAAGTGAATGGTCTATTTCGAAATGTGTCCAATGATCCAGGAGAGATAAATGGACTATGTATTCTTGTATTGGAAAAGATGGAGGCTTGGGAAAGGCAGAAAATCGAGTTAAACCAATTGTCTACAAAGGGCTATTGTGCTTCTTAATCTCATGAAGTTCTTAACCATGCCCAGTGTGAGCCAAGGGAGCTTCCTAGTTGGAGTCAAGACCTTGTTCAAGTGACTATTCATGAGACTAAACCTTCCTATAGTCCCCTTTCCTCACCAATCATCCCTCAAGCTCAAGTTGTCCAAGAAGACAAGCAGATTTCAGAGTTTGATGAGGTAATGGCCAAGTGGAAGGAACAAAATACATACGTCTTTAAGAGTTTCTCTTTCCCTCCACTCCAAAACTTTCTAGATAATTCCTTTTTCCTCAAGATTCCAAAATCTGATCATGATCGACCTCCCATGCTTCATTTTCCCTCTCAAACAAATGAATTTTATCACCCTCCCGCCATCCCCCTTCCTCAGGAGGAACCTGTTCTTTGGAGTATTGAGAAAGAGGTTGCAGCTACAAGACAAGTTCTTGCAGAGTGTGTAGAGGATGCTTCAGGAGTGTTTGAGGAAGAATTTCCTATTGATACTTCACTTTGAGGTTGTAATTGAGCATCCAATTATAGCTGAGAGTGGGAAGACTGATCTTGATGTAGAGGAACTTCAAGAGGAGTTGATACAGATTGAAGTTATAAATGAGTTACAGGTATCTACTATTGAGAAGGATCTAGATAGCCTTACAGCTGATCCGGTTCAAATAAATCAAAATGAGGAACAAAAAGATAATTGGCAGTTGTATCTTGAATCTCTACAAGAGATTGAAGAGCTTTGTATGGATATGTTGGCTATTGAAGAGCATGTTTATGAAAAATTTGATCAAGAATCACCTATTCAAGGTCACAGTGAAGATTGGGTTGCCTACTAAAAGCTCCTTGAAGAGCTAGATGAACTTGCAGCAGTCAATAAGAAGGATGTGGTCACCAAAAAACCATGCATAGATGAGGTATCACTTGACAAGGTGGTAGATGACAAGCAATCTGAAAAAGATCAAGAGGTACTTGAGTTTGTCTTGATGCTATTGATGACTCATTTGAGAAGATGTTAATACAGTTGGTGGACAAGAAAAATGCCTCATCAAAGGTTATGACTAATAAACATCCTGCTTTGCAACTTGTACCATCTCTTGGAAGAAGTGAGTTCAAGAATTTCCCATTTGATCCAAGTGGATCATGCTTTATCATGGTTAGCTAGGTTACTTATTTGTTTTGCTTTCCTCCAAGTGCTGTTCAAGCACAGTAGTTTGCTTCAGTTTTGTCCAATAAGCGCTTGTTTGCACATTTGCTTCTTAGTTAGTTTTCTGCTTTTGTGTGTTTCCCTTCTTATTTTGAAGGAGGTTACTTCAGCCATGATCAGAGCAGATTTTCAGTCGGAAATCAAGTTCACCATTTGGGAATTCAAATAGTATGTACATGGTCTCAGTTCTCTAGCATAGCAGGCATGCTTCCCAGCAGAATCACCAAAAAATGTTGACGTTTTTTGCCCCACAAGGCAAAATTGTCAACCTTACTATTCGGAAGATGGTCTCGTGGGTACCATTTTGTCTTGTGAATCAGTTTCGGGTACTCAATAATGAAAAGGAAAAGGTTTTTTGCAAAGATCAATCAAGCCTAAATGTATATTTACAGCGACCCAAAGAGCGTGCAGCAAAGGGAATAAGTAAAGGAAAGAGTCTGCAGCAAAGGAAGTATTTCCTTCGAACTTTTTGTCCGTAGGAATACTTCGGAGAAATATAAAAGAGAAAGGTCCACCAAAATCAAAATGACCAAGGAATAATTCCTTCGGACAAAAGTCCAAAGAAATCCGAAGGAATGAACCTTGTTATAAGTCCATTGAATTGCAAGGGGTGTCTTTGGAAGGCAGAAAAGGGCAAAACAAGAAACCCGAAGGGCAAGGTACCCTTCAAAAGGGTCATTTTCAACAATCTCGAAGGGCACCTACCCTTCGAGAAGGTACACGTCATATTCGGGACCCCTGCAAAAACCCGGGTGCCCTACAATTTTTACAACAAGGGCACAGATGAAGGACAGAAGCCCTTGTGGAGGGCACTTGGTCGGTGCCTGGACCATGGCAATTTTTTTGAAGGGCATTTTGAAGATGCAGTCAAAGACAAAAGACAAGGAAATAATTCCTTCGGACTTTTTGTCTGAAGGAATTCCTTCGGACAAAAAGTCCGAAGAAATTCAGAGAGTTCAAAAGACAAAAAAAAAAAAAAACCGACAGTATAAAACAAAGCAAAGGAAATAACAAAGGAAAGATATCCTTCAGAGTTTTTGTCCGAAGGATTAATTCGGGAAAAAGAACGTTCAAATGGGAAAAGCCCGCAGAAATTCAAAATGACCAATGCCAGTCAAGACAATTCAAGCAGACAATTTGTTCGAAGAAATCCTTCAAAGGAAATCAAAGGCAAGATCCGAGCAAGGAAATAAAGCCGAAGGAAAGGTGCGGAGCCATAAGTTCGAAGGATCCCTTCGGAGAAGTAGCCGCGAAAAAGTGCATAGACAAGCCGGAGGAAATAAACCCGATGCAAATACAGATAAAACAAGGCAGATGAGAAAAAACAAAGGAAACCTTCGGACAAAACTCTGAAGGAATTCCTTCGGACTTTTGTCTGAAGGATTAATGCGGCAAAGAATCCCGAAGGAAATAAGGCAAAAGATGAAGCTAGGAAAAATTCTAAGGGCAAGATATAATATAGCCAAGAACGCCAAAGGAAATCAAAGGTAAAGTCAACAAGAATTCTGAAGGAAATAAGAAGACTAAGGGGATGAACATAAAGTCAACAGAAAAATCCGAAGGACATAAAATCCGCAGGAAAGAATAAACAAAGGTAAAGCCAGAATTCCGAAAGAATTAAACCACGGGAAGTTGACCTCAGATTAAGCGACGGGAAGTTGAGAAAAGTCAAATGGAGGAAATATAGACAAAATACATCCAAAAATAGAATCCCCCCCAAAATAGACAAGACACAGGCAGACCAAAATAAGAGAAAATACATGCGAACAGGGGCTATTTTGGCAGATTGCTAAGTTTCGGTTGACTATTTGTTTTATTGGCGGTTTGACTAGTCATTCTCATGCATTCGAAGGTCCAACTCAACCTATCTCTCCGTCCAACTCAGCTTACCAAATGGTCAACTCAGCCTTTCAAACGTTCCAACTCGGCATCAAGAAACTCACGTAGAGTTCTAAAATTGACATTGGCATTGGATTTCATGCAATGATATTATCATCTCAAGCTTTCAAATGTTCTAGCATCTCACGTAGAGTTCTAAAATTGACATTGGTGTTGGATTTCCATGCAAAGAGAGGTGGGCAATTCAATAAACAAAAGACAAGTTCACTTCCTCAAGCGCAAGAAGCTTCATGCAAAGACAAAGGAAAACATATTTTATTGAAAGGCCAAGTCAGCCTTGAGTTAATCTAAGTTAATCTTTCTCTTCAATTTTTCAATGCCAATCTTTGGCTTTTGTAATTCTCTATAAAATGGCTTTTTAGCCTTCGAAAAATTATCCCTCTTGGCAAGACCAGACTCTGCCATTGGTGAGTTGTGTAACCTCTTCGATCAATAGGACTGTACTTTCAGATTTCAAGTGTTGGTATAGTGTATATTCATTCAACAATTTGCATGTGGTAGATTTCTCTCCCTTCCCAAATTCTGATTCGTACCTAGTTGCTAGCTTATCATTATGCAGGTCATGTTAAGTGTTCTTTATGTCTTTTGTTGAAGCTGCAAGTGGATGTTAGGTGGCTGCAAAGTGTCTTGTATCATACCTCTCTCCATCATTTTTTCCGCAAGTTTTGGTCATTGGATCGAACCTTCTCACGAAATACTTGTGCATAATGGTCGATTGAAATCAAAGGTCTTCCTTTTCCCTTGTTTTTTCAATGTTCAAGGTTTTAAGTTGAGTGTGTTGGTCCCCAAAAATGTCACTCATTTTTGGAACATAGGAGCTATCTTTGGTCCTGCAGGGACAAAATCCTCTCTCCCCTTTTCAAAAAATTGTTCTGAGCATTCAAGTTCTTCATTTTTCAAAGTTTTTCTAGAAATCTACGGACTCTACAGGCTTGAATCTACGGACTCTGTAGGCCAAGTTCTACGAGCTTCGCATGTTGATTTCTACGGACTCTGCAGGAAAGAAGCAAGCTCTCAACACTTAGGCGAGTTCAACGGGTTCAACGACCAAAGTTGGTTCAATCGGTAGGTTCAAGGGGCTGCCCCAAAGCGAAAAAGGCAAGTGCCCTTGTGGAAGGCGGGCAACATTGGTTCGAAGGTCAAAGAAAAGACAAAATTCCTTCGGATTTGTTTGAAGGCCCAAAAGGAACAATTCCTTCAGACTTTTTGTCCGATGGAAATGACTAAGTGAAGGAGGCCGAAAGAATTCACTCGGGAAGGAGCCCGAAGAAATTGAAAGGAACAAACGGCTAAGGAAGAAGCTTTCTTTCGGACATTTTGTCCAAGGGAATTCCTTCGGACTTTTTGTCTGAAGGAAAAGCCCGACGGAAAAAGCCCGCCGATGAAGCAAGAACCCACCGGGGAATTTTAAGCCCGAAGGCGACCCGAAAAATCCCGAAGGGTAGGTACCCTTGCGGGGGGCGCTTGACGACAAAGAAAAGACCGTTTTAAAAGCCCGAAGGGACACCTTCCCTTCGGGGCGTCCCAAGAGCCTTCGACGACTTAGACAAAGAAAGATAAGGGAAGCATGATTGAATGGAACAAAGGATGAACCAATGAACCGATTAAACCTTGAACCGAAAGAGTTCAAAGTTCAATGGTTCATAGGTTCAAAGGCAGCCTCAGTCAAGAAAAGAAGCAGCAAACAGGTGGTTCAACGGATGGTTCAACCAAAGAGCGGGAAAGCGATTGAACCAAAAAGCGATGGAACAAAAGAGGCAGAATGAACCGATGAACCAATGAACCAATGTACTTTCAGCGGGTTCAAAGGTTTAAGGTTCAACATGGTTCAAAGTGGCTAGCGACCATTGACGGCCCCGCAGACGTCAAATTTAAAGTAAGGGAATATCCGTTGAAATTCAAATAAAGCGCGAAACTTGAAGGAAGAACCAAGCGACTGGCTGAAAAGATAGCTCGAGAGCTTAAATTTCAGGAAGAGACAAAGCTGGAAAAGACAAAGATGGAAAGGACAAAAGCGAAAAGAGGGAAAAGCCCAAAATATCTGCGCAAAAGTAATTTCAGTAGGTAGAATAGTCCACTAAGCAGATATTTTGGCTTGCAAACATTGAAGGCTCCACCTGTTTGTCTCAGTTGGAGTAAACGCAAAATGGATAGCTGCGCAGACGTCAAAGGGGACAGACCAGATGATCCAGACTCAGGAAGAGACATATTAGATGAATGGACACGCCATAGTTAAGGCAACACACTGTTCCAGGAATGGTCCCTCCAGACAGAACTGAAGGCACATTGAAGGTGTTGACTGCAGCATGGGCCGTCCCATGAAAACAAGCGACCAAGTCTTTCTTGGAGCGCTATATATTGTAAACTCTTTTATTGTTACAAAGGAGATCATCTCGAATACAGAAACAAAACTCTGTCCAAATTGAAAGGCGAATACTAAGACTTTGAGCTCAGATTGTATTTCATATTATTTAATCTGAATGAGAAAGCAAGTGATTCGCAGACATTGTGCTGTATAGCTTGTACCATTTTAGGAGATTGTTCTTATGTCTGTCTTCTGAATGTGTTCTTGTTTATTTAATTTAACAAGCAGAGCTAGTGGAAGTGATAAGGAAGGTGTCCTGAAGCCAGCTACTTTCAGACTTTGTGCTGTCATAGTTGCCTTCAGTGTGTGTTTATTTTCCGTTTCTGTGTAAAGGACCTTGGGACGACTTTGTGCCCCCATTGTTCTTTGTATCTCACTCTTGGGCAGTCGAGGTGGAGACTTTGCACTACATCTCAGGCTGCTGGTTACTCTGCATTTTTGGTTACTTTTACTACCTGAAAGAAACTCCTGCTGTTTCCTGCAAGAACAAACACTTCTGAAAGAAGAGAAGTGCCTTCTGTCGCTTCACCAGGGTTTATATTATCCAGGAAGGGATCTGGCTCTTGGCTGAAAGTTACTTCTGAAAGAAGAGAAGTACCTTCACCAATCACCCAAGATTTCTTCTCTGTTTGTTAGCATCATCTCTGAAAAAAGAGAGATTGATGGTTTATCCCACCCCTGTGTCTTACTTTTTGCTTATTTATATAGTATATAGCCTCCGCATATTTAATAGGGAACCTCCCCTTGATGAGAGGAGAAATTTGTCCCCTGTTGATGTAGTAAACCTGCACACCAGGACGACCCATCTCCCTATGCTGTGGTGATAGGAACTATTTTGGTCACCAGTTAGCTGGCCGACAAAATATTCACCCAATAGTTTTTGGCGACTCCGTTGGAGACAGTAATTTTGTGCAATTTGGAACCTCAAGTTTCAGATTGAAACATCACCTGTGTCTTACCCATTATCATTATACCCTTATGCATTACATATTCTGGCGATCCGTTCCATGTCTTACCCATTATCATTATAGTCTTACCATCTCCGTTATTTTATCTGGTCTGCAAAACCAGAGCTGCTGGGAAAGAGTGCGCAGTTTGAAGCCTCAAGCTGAAGCAAGGCCAATTCTTTTCCATTTTTGTTCTGCAATCTGGCCACTCCACCCAGATTTGTTATCCCTGTTTTTCATAATTAAATCATGGCAGTTCAAGGCCCCTGGGGTAACTCATTTGGCCCACTCAACTTGACTCCACTTCTGCATGAACTTCCACGCAGCTCAAGAAAGAACTTCCCCAAATTCTTTGGAGATGGGAGAGTTCACCCTGATGAACACATTGCAGCCTTTAGCAAAGCTTGTGGTGTGATAGGGGTGGAATTTGAAAACATGGCAGTCAGGGTTTTTGTGGAGACCCTACAAGGTGTTGTTGCAGAGTGGTTCTACCATTTGAAGGCTCGATCAGTGACAGACTGGAATACCCTAAAAGCCAAGTTCGAAGCAAGGTTCAAGCCTGCAGAGAATGCACATGCCTTGTTGGCCCAGCGCACCCAGATGAAAAAGGAGCCCCATGAACCGATGAAGGACTTCATTGCTAGGTTCGACAAGCTGAGGCACATGATTCCCATGATCGCCCAGCCGACACCTCAGAATCTCAAGTGTTTTTTCATCAACTCATAGTTGCCTGAAGTGAGTTTCTTGCATAGACGGGCTAGACACATAGACCTTGTTGCTGTTCAGGACTTGGCTACTGAGCTAGAAGATGACCTTATCTTGGTAGGAAAGATAAGGAGAGATCCTAACAGAGGTAAATCCTCTTCATATTCTGATTATCCATCTACAGGCACCACGGATCAGATGGTGCAAAAGCTGGCAAATGAACTGCTAGCCTTGAAAAGGCAAATGGCCCAAAGTATGTCTGCTCCTCCTAATCGGGATATGCCAAGGAGGGCATTTCAGAATCAGCCATATCAAGGCAATGCCGCCAGGAATCAAGGGCAGCCAAATCGTCTTTCTCCCTCACAAAGGAATCTTGCCCTTGAAGCGCCTCCAACCAACTCAGCAATTGGATATCTGGAGACAGAACATGATTTCTCTTTTCAACCTGAGTTTGAGCAAGAAAATGACGATGATCTCTTCATGGAAGATCAAGAAGAATCAGCTGGCGACTCCTACATTGGTTTTCTGAATTACCAGGATGAACCCAGAAGTGAAGGTGAAGCAGTGGAAGGATCATATGCAATATTCACTCGGTCTGAGAATCAGTCAGCGCAACAAGCTGATAAAGAAAGAACAGAGGAACGAACTTAGCCTGCAATTCCAATTGCTAAGCGGGGAACCACTCTGCCTTTCCAGTCAAAGGACCCAGTGATTGCCAAGAAGGTTAGTACATTAAACATCTCTGCACCTTCTACTTCAACTTCGCAGATCAATCCTCCCCCTCCCAAAAACTAAAAGGATGAACTCCCATCCTCTCTTCCAAGTCCATTTCAGTCATTTGACATGATTGATCATGTCAAGAAATCCGAAATTCAAATGACTGAGTTTGAATCCCTGCAAACCAATCCTGAGCAGTTAAACATTGGTGAAGAGCTAGGTTTGGACCTGTCTGAGGCAAAGATTGTGGTCACCCAAATGTCAGCCCCTGCTACTCAAATTCTGTTTGAGCCTTCAGGCAGGGGTAATTACTCCTTGACTGCAGAGGATGCTCATGTCTCAGCCGATCAATGTCCCGTGGCTGGCAATCCAGGGTTTGATCCAAACAAGGCATCAGAAGAATTAGTAGGGCACAGTACAAATGAAGAAGGATCTTCCATCTCCAATGAAGAGAAATCTGATAGAAGATCAGCTTCTGATGATGCTTGGATCCTGGAATCCGATGGCAACAATTCTTCCACAACTGGATGCGAATCTCTGTTGCTCGGATTGAAGACTGCTCAAGATGAAGAGATCAAACTCCTTCACACCAAAGGAGACGCTGAGCTGATGGTTTGTCTGAGGTCAGATGTTGACAATCAAAGCATGTGCTGGACTAGACCAGTAGAACAACAAGTTATGGTGGTGGACCATACTGCTGTATTCCAAGTCAACAAAAAGAACTCTTCGCAGGGAGAGCAAGGAGTTATGGTTTTCAGTTTGAAGACCACGTCCTGCCATGGAGTAAGAAGAAGAAAAGGCCAAGAGGAAGACGCAGAAAATTGGTTTCCTAGTGGAGAGCTCCATTCGCCCGTCACCATTTCTGGGGGCAAAATGCTTTCCTACTGGTTTACCAAGATGGCATCCCCCTTCATTGTCCCACGATGAGCAGCGTCTGAAGTACTTTAATTCTTGAAGTATCAGATAAGTTCACCTATACATATGTATATTTGTATAGTTTCTGTTTCTGTTTTGTGCTTTTCGTTTTCGTTTTTTGGAGCCTTTCTTTTTTGGGTAGCATGACTCCATAGCCCAATGGCATACTTCAAGGCACTGGAGATTCTGGATTCTACTCCCCTCAGTGGTTCCAAGTTGTCATCTGAAGGTAGTTCCCCAACAACAGCCAGTTGTTGGTCCCCAAAAATGTCACTCATTTTTGGAACAACATAGGTGCTATATTTGGTCCTGCAGGGACAAAATCCTCTCTCCCCTTTTCAAAAAACTGTTCTGAGCATTCGAGTTCTTCATTTTTCAAAGCTTTTCCAGAAATCTATGGACTCTGCAGGCTTGAATCTACGGACTCTGCAGGAATAAAATCTACGGACTCTGCAGGCCAAGTTCTACGAGCTTCGCATGTTGATTTCTACAGACTCTGCAGGAAAGAAGCAAGCTCTCAACACTTAGGCGAGTTCAACGGGTTCAATGACCAAAGTTGGTTTAATCGGTAGGTTCAAGGGGCTGCCCCAAAGCGAAAAAGGCAAGTGCCCTTGCGGAAGGTAGGCAACATTGGTTCGAAGGTCAAAGAAAAGACAAAATTCCTTCGGATTTGTTCAAAGGCCCAAAAGGAACAATTCCTTCAGACTTTTTGTTCGATGGAAATGACTAAGTGAAGGAGGCCGAAGGAATTCACTCGGGAAGGAGCCCGAAGAAATTGAAAGGAACAAACGGCTAAGGAAGAAGCTTTCTTTCAGACATTTTGTCCGAAGGAAAAGCCCGCCGATGAAGCAAGAACCCGCCGGGGAATTTTAAGCCCGAAGGGTGCCTGAAAAACCCTGAAGGGTAGGTACCCTTGCGGGGGGATGCTTGACGACAAAGAAAAGACCGTTTTAAAAGCCTCAAGGGACACCTTCCCTTCGGGGCGTCCCAAGAGCCTTCGACGACTTAGACAAAGAAAGATAAGGGAAGCATGATTGAACGGAACAAAGGATGAACCAATGAACCGATTGAACCTTGAACCGAAAGAGTTCAAAGTTCAATGGTTCATAGGTTCAAAGGTTCAAAGGCGGCCTCAGTCAAGGAAAGAAGCAGCAAACAGGTGGTTCAACCAAAGAGCGGGAAAGCGATTGACCCAGGAAGCGATGGAACAAAAGAGGCAGAATGAACCGATGAACCAATGAACCAATGTACTTTCAGCGGGTTCAAAGGTTTAAGGTTCAACATGGTTCAAAGCGGCTAGCGAACATTGACGGCCCCGCATACGTCAAATTTAAAGTAAGAGAATATCCGTTGAAATTCAAATAAAGCGCGGAACTTGAAGGAAGAACCAAGCGACTGGCTAAAAAGATAGCCCGGGAGCTTAAATTCCAGGAAGAGACAAAGCTGGAAAAGACAAAGATGTAAAGGACAAAAGCGGAAAGAGAGAAAAGCCCGAAATATCTGCGCAGAAGTAATTTCAGTAGGTAGAACAGTCCACTAAGCAGATATTTTGGCCTGCAAACATTGAAGGCTCCCCCTGTTTGTCTCACTTGGAGTAAACGCAAAATGGACAGCTGCGCAGACGTCAGAGGGGATAGACCAGATGATCCAGACTCAGGAAGAGACATATTAGATGAATGGACACGCCATAGTTAAGGCAACGCACTGTTCCAGGTATGGTCCCTCCAGACTTAACTGAAGGCACATTGAAGGCGTTGACTGCAACATGGGCCGTCCTATGAAAACAAGCGCCCAAGTCTTTCTTGGAGCGCTATATATTGTAAAATCTTTTATTGTTACAAAGGAGATTTTCCCGAATACAGAAACAAAACTCTGCCCAAATTGAAAGGCGAATACTGAGACTTTGAGCTCAGATTGTATTTCATATTATTTTATCTGAATGAGAAAGCAAGTGATTCGCAGACTTTGTGCTATATAGCTTGTACCATTTTAGGAGATTGTTCTTATGTTTGTCTTCTGAATGTGTTCTTGTTTATTTAATTTAACAAGCAGAGCTATTGGAAGTGATAAGGAAGGTGTCCCGAAACCAGTTACTTTCAGACTTTGTACTGACATAATTGTTTTCAGTGTGTGTTTTTCTTTTCTATTTCTGTGTAAAGGACCTTGGGACGACTTTGTGCCCCCATTGTTCTTCGTACCTCACTCTAGGGCAGTCAAGGTGGAGACTTTGAGCTACATCTTAGATTGCTGGTTACTTTGGGCCCGGTTACCAGTCACTTGTTACCAGAAAGAGTCATGTTGTTTGCAAGAACAAGCACTTCTGAAAGAAGAGAAGTGCCTTCTGTCGCTTCACCAAGATTTCTACTATCCAGGAAGGGATCTGGCTCTTGGCTGAATGTTACTTCTGAAAGAAGAGAAGTACCTTCACCAATCACCCAGGATTTCTCCTCTGTTAGCATCATCTCTGAAAGAAGAGAGATGGATGGTTTATCCTACCCCCGTGTCTTACTTTCTGCTTATATATATAGTGTATAGTCTCCGTATATGTAATAGGGAACCTCCCCTTGATGAGAGGAGAGATTTGTCCCCTTTGGATGTGGTAAACCTGCAACATTGGACGACCAATCTCCCTATGCTGTGGTGATAGGAACTATTTTGGTCACCAGTTAGCTGGCCGACAAAATATTCACCCAATAGAGTCGATCAATCTTTTGGTGTAGCACCTTTATTAGGTAGGATTTCCCCTTAAAGTTTCCTTCTCCCTTTTCCATGGTAGTCCGCAGCATAGAGTAGAGATCCTCATTGATACATCTTATAGGAACTAGCCTTCTCTGGAGGTTCTTCTCACCATTGAGGCACCCACCCTTGTGAGAAGATTCCATTGTTTCAACTGGATAGAGGACTGGCCATTTCATGCACGTCTTCGATTCAGGGTGCAGCTCCAGGTTGACAACAATAAGTTGTTTTCAATGCAGGATATGTTTCTTTGGGATTTTTTTAACATTTTGTTTTGACAATCAATGACCATTTATGAATGTTGCAAGTTGAAACATTGATAAATCTGAAATTTAGATATATTTTTGTCATATATGATCGAAAAAATATATGTTTATAATTATTGTATGTAGTATGATTAACATATACTAAGATACTGGACCATTAATTACAACAAACACAAAATAGTAATTGCATAACATACCATGGTGGAGTAGAGTATCCAAACAATAGTAGCTTTGTATTCATAAAATATGAGTCTCGTTACAATTCATACAATTCAGGGAGGACTTGATACCAGCGCCCATACCCTGACATACAATATACCATTTCAAGGACAAGACCCAACAAGACCCCAACGGTTGTTTGTTAACCCAACCATCACAACCGACATAACTAAGGGTCTTTCTACATCATTAACTAGATGTTGATAAAAGTCTAACAAAACAATGTCACCTATAACAATACATGTTATCATAATTGACGGTCTACATTATCCCCCCCTTTAAACAAGTCAATGTTCCTTCTGACACAAGTCATAGACAACATGATAAAAAAGTAAAATGGAGAGGGAAGTGTTGACCATTTTGGTCCTGCAGGCCAAAATCGGTCCCCCCTTTTTCCCCTGCTGTTCTGAGCCAGTACATTTTTGATTTTGCACAAGTCTTGGAAGTTTCTACAGACTCTGCAGGGATTTCTACGGACTCTGCAGGGACGTTTCTATGGACTCTGCAGGTGTTTCTACGAACTCTGTAAGGAAGTTTTCTATGGACTCTGCAGGCAAAGACGAGTCCCCAACACTTAGGCGCAAAATAGACCATTTAAAGTGCCCTTGCAGAGGGCAGTTCTGGACTCAAGGGCCCTTGCGGAGGGCAGGGACCATTTGCAAAGAGGCCAAAGAGAAAGCCGAAAAGGTAAGTTTCCTTCGAAAATCTGTTTAAGGCAAAGCAGAGAATTTCTTTGGGCAAGGGCCTCGGACTATTTGTCCAAAGAAAATTTTCGAAAGAAAATCCCGCAAGATGAAAAAAAGGACAAGGTAAAGGCAGAAGCGATTTCTTTCGGACTTTTGTCCGAAGAAAATTTTCGAAAGAAAATCCTGCAAGATGAAAAAAAGGACAAGGTAAAGGCAGAAGCGATTTCTTTCGGACTTTTGTCCGAAGGAATTCCTTTGGACAAAAAGTCCGAAGAAATTTGGGAAGACTCGCAGGTAAAAAACCCAAAGAAAGTCTCTGAAAGAAAGGAATGAGCGAGACAATTCTCGAGGACATTTTGTCCGCGGGAAAAGTAGCCGAGAGAAAATCCGCGGGAAAAGTGGCCGAATGAAAAGACCTGGGAAAATAAGCGAAAAAAAAAGGGAGAAATCCTTCGGACAAAATGTCTGAAGGAATTCCTTTGGACATTTTGTCCGAAGGATTTCAAGACCAAGGGAGCCGAAGGACCCTGAAGGGCAGGTGCCCTTGCAGGGGACTCTCGGCCAAAATGAAGGACACTTCTCCAAAGCCGAAGGGTCACCTTCCCTTCAGGAGGGTTCAAAACAAGAAGCCCGAAACAAAGGGAAGCAACAACAAGCCGAAAGAAAGGAAAAGGCCGAAGAATTTCCAAGAGGTGACGGGCCCGAAGACGTCAAAATCAAGCAAGACCAACTAGCCGTTGGAAGTTCAAACGCCCAATGACGGGTGCACAGACGTCAAATTTAAGGCGGTGAAATAGCCGTTGATTTTGAAAATCTTAAAGAGCGGCCCAAGGAACTCAGTGACCCGCCAAAAAGATAGCCCCGAGGGCCGAAGGAGCCAGAAAGAGACAAAACCAGGAAGAGACAAAGTGCAGAAGCGGACAAACAGTCCAGGTGGCAAAGAAGAGGTGTCAACTCAGGGATTTATTCCTGTAGTTGGAACAGTGCTTGCCAAGTGGTCATCAAATGGCGCGAACAGTAAGCGGCGCGGCCTATTTTCTCCATTTTGCATTTTTGAGCAGACAAACCGCGTGAATATCTGGAAGGAGTAGTCTTGTCTGCAGAAAAGAGGCATGGCCCGTGCTTTCACATTAATGTTTGAACACCAAAGTCAAGACCGGCGATTACACAGCATGGTTCCAGCAGGCCTCTTCTAGAAGAATGACATCCGCAACAGTGACTTCCTCTTTCCGATGCTCTCGACGCACATGGGCCAGCTTGTCAAAGGGCGCCAAAGGTCTTTTCAAAAGGGGCGCCTTTACTTCTTTTTCTATATATTGTAAACTTCTCATTTTGAAAGAAAATCTCTTAGCCCGTAAGGCAAAGCTCTGCCAAAAAAATCTCTGGGTTTGTAAGGCAGAACTCTGCCGGATTTTACCTTGAATCGAGACATAGCATTTTTACCTCTATTTGAGCTTGCACTTTCGTATGTGTCTATGCCTTTGTTCTGTGTTAAGTCATTCTCCTTTATGCTTTCACATGATGATTTCAGCATGCCTAGTGCATTGTGAGCTTTTCTTTTGCAGGTTTGCCAGAAGTGTCCCTAGAGGAGTATAGGTGCCTGCGAATAGGATGCCATAGTGTGTCTGAGGACGCCTCTGGTAGTTCTTCCTCCCTGTATATCCATAGACCCCTAGCTCACTAATGCAGAAGAATTTCTTGTGTCAAATGAAGTGTATGGGAGCTTGTTCTTGGTGAAGAGTGTATGTTCGGGTTGAGTGGATCGACTTTTTTTGGTGTATCACCTTTTAGTTTAGGTTTAGGTTCTGTTTTCAGCATCCTTCTTCCTTTTCATCCCCCCCTTTTTTCATTTATTTGTTCGCAATAGGGAATCCAGGACCTAGTAGATACATCGAAGGGAGCTAGCCCTTATCTAGAGACTCTTCCCCCAGTTTTGCTAGGCCCGCAGGCAAGAGGGGAGTTTCCATTGTTGCGTGTGGAAGGCAGGAGCTTAGCCTCCTATCAAGGGTGCAATCCACTGCGTCAACAATTTTTGGCACACCCGGTGGGACCAACTAGGACAAGTTTGGTCCAAAGAGTTGAATAATTTTTGGTGTGTTCTTCAACCAACCAGCCTTTGGAGGCTTTTGCATCAACACAAAATGGCGACTCCGAGTTGAATCAGCTGGTTAAGCAGTTCTGGTGCCATCAAGAAATCACATTTTTGTATGTATAACTTTGCTCAGCATAATGGGCCCTTTTTTCCTTAATATAGTTTTAATCAAGCTCAAAATCTTTATGGAAACACCCCAAGCAGCTCTCCTAGTTGCCCTTCAACAAGAAGGGAAAATTCCAATTCCGAGGTCATGACTTGGAAGCAAACAGTGGAATCATGGGGCAAGAGGAAAGGTTTTGCTCAAAACCTTGAAGAAGACGAAGCTACTCCTACTCCTCATGATGATGATTGTGCCCTCCAAGAAAGGCTCTTCCAGGAAGATATAGCCAAGAGAATTGCAGAGTTGGAATCCAGAGCGAGATTCCTCAGCGAACGTGTGATGGACATGTCTGAACACACCCCATCTACACACCTCCAAGAGAGCTATCAGGCCATACCTGATATAGATGAAGTGCTGGCCAAATGGAAGGAGGAGAATCATTCGATTCTAGCTCAAGGACTGCCTCCTCTTCCACATGGTTTTTCCACTTCACCCCTTCTCAAAAAGGAACCTGTTTTGCAGGAGGCGAGTGAGGAGCAGAAGATCCAATCTGCAGTTTCTCAAGAGGCTATCATGGATGTCAAAGAAGATGAAATCATCATGGAGGCTTATTTTGAAGACATCATCAGCAATGGAGAAGACTTAGGTCACGCATACATGCAGATGTTCCAGCAATATGAGGAACATAAGCATGGTGAGCTCTCTCCCCCCTTGTTCAATGAACTTCCTTGTTGCTTCGATGAGGACGATGACCATGCCATGGAGCCAGAGTTGGAGGAAGATCAGGGGAATGTCTTTGAACAACTAGAGACCCTGATCCTTGAGCAAGAAAAGGAGAGGCTGGCCTCTCTTGAGGAAAACCTTGAAGAAGAGAGTTTTGAACAAAGAGGTGATGTTCTGTGGGATGAGCAATCAGTTTGTGATTCCATTTCAGACATCAAAACAGTCACCCTTCTTCAAGAAAGCCTTGAGGGAGCAGAGGATGAATTTGACAGGGTTTTCAATGAAGCTAAAGGGAATGAGTCAAACCATGATGCATTGCAAAGAGACTGTGCAGATCAAGGGGCTTATGGTGATGAGCCAACAGCCATTGATTTCTTGGTGAAACGCACCAGCATGAAGGACCACCATTCAACAAGCTTCCAAGGGCAAGAAGAGTACATATATGTTGGAAGCATGTTCGACTCTGATCCACTCGGATGCAAGCCAATCGAGGTGGCAGACATGAGAAGCAGGTCACCAAGTCTCCATTCCATTCAGCAACTTGTCTGGCACCGTAAGTTTCCTAGCCAGGGAGGGGACTTAAGAAGTTTTCCCTTTGATCCAGGAGGGAAGCAAATATACCTGGTTAGCTGTATATAGTAGTTTGCTTTCAGTTTCTTTTTCTGTTTTCCCGAAGTGCAGTTTGCACACGTAGTGTTTTTAGCCTTGTGTGTGTTTTCCTTTGTGTTTGGGGTAAGAGCTTCATGTTTGATTCTTCGATCTATCAAGGCGGTTGCTAACTATTTCAAAGCTGCATCTGACTCCGTGCCCAATGGATTTTAAGGCAACTGGTTTCTGAGCATAGCAGGCATGCTTCCCCTGAGAGTCGCCAATTTGACCATTTTGGTCCTGCAGGCCAAAATCGGCCCCTCCTTTTTCCCCTGCTGTTCTGAGCCAGTATATTTTTGATTTTGCACAAGTCTTGGAAGTTTCTACGAACTCTGTAGGGATTTCTACGGACTCTGCAGGCACGTTTCTATGGACTCTGCAGGTGTTTCTATGAACTCTGCAGGGAAGTTTTCTACGGACTCTGCAGGCAAAGACGAGTCCCCAACACTTAGGCGCAAAATGGACTATTTCAAGTGCCCTTGCGGAGGGCAGTTTTGGACTCAAGGGCCCTTGCAGAGGGCAGGGAACATTTGCAAAGAGGCCAAAGAGAAAGCCAAAAAGGTAAGTTTCCTTCGGAAATCTGTTTAAGGCAAAGAAGAGAATTTCTTCGGACCAAATGTCCGAAGGAATTCCTTCGAACTTTTTGTCCGAAGAAATTCTTTGGAAGAAAATCCCGCAAGATGAAAAAAAGGACAAGGTAAAGGCAGAAGCGATTTCTTTCGAACTTTTGTTCGAAGGAATTCCTTCGGACAAAAAGTCGAAAGAAATTCGGGAAGACCCGCGAGTAAAAAACCCGAAGAAAGTCTCTGAAGGAAAGGAATGAGCGAGACAATTCTTGTGGAGATTTTGTCCCCGGGAAAAGTAGCCGAGAGAAAATCCGCAGAAAAAGTGGCCAAATGAAAAGACCCGGGGAAATAAGCGAAAAACAATGGGAGAAATCCTTCGGACAAAATGTCCGAAGGATTTCAAGACCAAGGGAGCCAAAGGACTCCGAAGGGCAGGTGCCCTTGCGGGGGACTCTCGGCCAAAATGAAGAACACATAATTCCTTCGGACAAAAAGTCCGAAGAAATTTGGGAAGACCCACGGGTAAAAAACCCGAAGAAAGTCTCCAAAGGAAAGGAACGAGCGAGACAATTCTCGCGGACATTTTGTCCGCGGGAAAAGTAGCCGAGAGAAAATCCGCGGGAAAAGTGGCCGAATGAAAAGACCCAGGGAAATAAGCGAAAAACAAAGGGAGAAATCCTTCGGACATTTTGTTCGAAGGATTTCAAGACCAAGGGAGCCGAAGGACCTCGAAGGGCAGGCGCCCTTGCGGGGGACTCTCGGCCAAAATGAAGGACACTTCTCCAAAGTCGAAGGGTCACCTTCCCTTCGGGAGGGTTCAAAACAAGAAGCCCGAAATAAAGGGAAGCAACAAGAACCTGAAAGAAAGGAAAAGGCCGAAGAATTTCCAAGGGGTGACGGGCCCGAAGACGTCAAATCAAGCACGACGAACTAGCCATTGGAAGTTCAAATGCCCAGTGACGGGTGCGCAGACGTCAAATTTAAGGCGGTGAAATAGCCGTTGATTTTGAAAAGCTTAAAGAGCGGCCCAAGGAACTCAGCGACCTGCCAAGAAGATAGCCCCGAGGGCTAAATGAGCTAGAAAGAGACAAAACCAGGGGGAGACAAAGTGCAGAAGCGGACAAATAGTCCAGGTGGCAAAGAAGAGGTGTCAACTCAGGAATTTATTCCTGCAGTTGGAACAGTGCTTGCCAAGTGGTCATCAAACGACACGAACAGTAAGCGGCGCAGCCTGTTTTCTCCATTTTGCATTTTTGAGTAGACAAACCACGTGAATATCTGGAAGGAGCAGTCTTGTCTGCAGAAAAGAGGCGCGGCCTGTGCTTTCACATTAATGTTTGAACGCCAAAGTCAAGACCGGCGATTACACAGCATGGTTCTAGCAGGCCTCTTCTAGAAGAATGACATCAGCAACAGTGACTTCCTCTTTTCGATGCTCTCGACGCACATGGGCCAGCTTATCAAAGGGTGCCAAAGGTCTTTTCAAAAGAGGCGTCTTTACTTCTCTTTCTATATATTGTAAACTTCTCATTTTGAAAGAGAATCTCTTAGCCCGTAAGGCAAAGCTCTGCCCAAAAAATATCTGGATTTGTAAGGCAGAACTCTGCCAGATTTTACCTTGATCGAGACAGCATTTTTACCTCTATTTGAGCTTGCACTTTCGTATGTGTCTATGCCTTTGTTCTGTGTTAAGTCATTTTCCTTTATGCTTTCACATGATGATTTCAGCATGTCTAGTGCATTGTGAGCTTTTCTTTTGCAGGTTTGCTAGAAGTGTCCCTAGAGGAGTATAGGTGCCTGCGAATAGGCTGCCATAGTGTGTCTGAGGATGCCTCTAGTAGTTCTTCCTCCCTGTATATCCACAGACCTCTAGCTCACTGATGCAGAAGAATTTCTCGTGTCAAATGAAGTGTATGGGAGCTTGTTCTTGGTGAAGAGTGTATGTTCGGGCTGAGTGGATCGACTTTTTTTGGTGTATCACCTTTTAGTTTAGGTTTAGGTTCTGTTTTCAGCATCCTTCTCCCTTTTCATGCCCCCCTTTTTTCATTTATTTGTTAGCAGTAGGGAATCCAGGACCTAAAAGATACATCGAAGGGAGCTAGCCCTTATCTAGAGACTCTCCCCCCAGTTTTGCCAGGCCCACAGGCAAGAGGGGAGTTTCCATTGTTGCATGTGGAAGGCAGGAGCTCAACCTCCTGTCAAGGGTGCAATCCACTGCGTCAACAGGAAGCAAGAAGACATTTTGGTGGCATTGTTGGTGATGTAGAAAGTTTGCAATATTCTTAGGGCAAGAAAAAATATATTTCACCCAACACGATTCTCAACCATTTTTTTTTCTTGTAAAATCAAAGTGAGGGCCTAGAGGCATCAGCCCCCACCGGGATTGAGGGGCAGCACCCCTGAACCCAAGCACAATTTGATCCTTCTGCAACCCTTGAAAATCTTGGACGACAACCAAATGGCTTTGAAAAAATCATTACTGTGGAAAGCAACTGAAAATGCAACAATGCACACTGAGTTGCCAAATGGCTTCCATTCTTGGAAGCAAAAATATGATTTTTTTTAATAGATCCTCGTCTCCTAAAAAATCCACAACACTTTGCAAAGAAGAATCTGAAAATGATGGACGAAAGTTGGATTGTACAGTTGACAATAAGACCATATGATGCCTAACCAGCACATAGTTGCCTTACCTTCCACCACATATGTTATGCAGTCATATGGCAGTGTGAAACAGACTTCGAAATGTTCAGGGGAGGAAGGACATACACAAAAGGAGTGTTCATGGCAAGGTCCAAAGGGAACTCGCATGGCTAGGGAGCATTCAACAAATGCCTAGCTAGCAAATGTACAAGCATGCAAAGAATAAGTATGGGAGGGAGAGGACATTCTGATTGCAGAGGCAAGTGGGCAGGTGTAGGGCAATGGATCTAGATGAACAAAAACAAGTAAGACAATGGAGGAGTTGGGTGTAGTGAAGGGGTTGTGCCATGGGTTGGATGGCAATGGACAACCAAGGAAGTAGGAAGTGCATGCATAATGACCGTACAGTTTGGCTGCAACGTGGGTGTATGAACCAATCCTTTCCTAATTGTATAGTGGTGAGATAATAGATCATACAACTAAGGCACTATTTCTTGGACGTACGGTCCTTTCCTTTCCACTTTATAAGTGCCCTTATGATTTTTTAGTGTATTAACCACCATATATTTGGCCACACCTTCACTCATATTACTGTTGTCAACCTGGAGCTGCGCCCTAATTCGAAGACATGCACAAAATGGCCAGTCCTCTATCCGGCTGAAACAATGGGATCTTCTCACGAGGGTGGGTGCCTCAACGATGAGAAGAACCTCCAGAGAAGGCTTGTTCTTGTATGATGTATCAATGAGGATCTCTACTCTATGTTGCGGACTACTGTGGAAAAAGGAGAAAGAAACTTAAAGGGGAAATCCTACCTAAAAGGGGGTGATACACCAAAATTTTGATCCACTTAACTTGGAACCTTGAACACTGAACGAACAAGGGAAAAAGAAGACCTATGATTTCAATCAATCACTTATGCATAAATATTTCATGAAGAGGTTCGATCCAATGACCAAAACATGAGGGAAAACGATGGAGAGAGGTCTGATAAAAGACACTTTGCAGCCACCTAACATCCACTTATAGCTTCAACAAAAGACATAAAGAACACTTTAACATGACTTGCATAAGGATAATCTAGCAACTATGTATGAACCAGAATTTGGGAAGGGAGAGAAATCTACTACTTATGCAAATCGCTGAATGAATTATACACTATGCCAACACTTGAAATTTGAAAGTACAGTCCTTCTATTGATCGAAGACCAAGAGAGAGATTGGATGATTTTTAATCAAGGCTGAAAGCCATTATATAAAGAATTACAAGAGGCCAAAGATTGGCGTTGAAAATTTGAAGAGAAGGATTCACTTAGGTTAAATCAACGCTGACTTGGCCTTTCAATAAAATATGTTTTCTTTTGTCTTTGCATGAAGCTTCTTGCGCTTGAGGAAGTGAACTTGTCTTTGTTATGAACCGCCAACCTCTCTTTGCATGGAAATCCACGCCAATGTTAATTTTAGAACTCTACGTGCGCTGCTTGATGTTGAATTGGAACGTTTGAAAGGCTGAGTTGGATGAAGAGATCAGCTGAGTTGACTGCTTGGCAAGCTGAGTTGGTCGAAGAGATTAGCCTCCCTCGCATGGAAAGCTCCTAGTGGATGCGGCGTTTAACAATTAGTCAACTCTAAATCTGGAACAGTCAACTCGACATTCGAGTTTGGAACTTCGGTTGATGCTGAGTTGGACCCTCGGATGCGTTAGATGATCTGGAGACGAGCAGGACTTCAATAACTAGTCAACTGAAGCTTTGACCGGCATTCAAAAATAGCTCCCGCTTGCATGTATTTTATCATGCTCTGGTCTGCCTGTTCATGTCTATTTCTGGCAGGATTCTATATTCGGATGTATTTGTCTGTATTTTTTCTCGTTTGGCCTTTTCTTAACTTCTCGTCACTTAATCTGAGGTCAACCTCCCATGATTTTAATTCTTTCGAAATTCCGGCTTTACCTTTGTTTCAACGGTTTCTTCCCGTGGTCAAAATTTGACGTCTTGCGGGACGTCACCCTTAGTCTTCTTATATCCTTTGGATCCTCTTCTCTGCATGTATTTCCTGTAGCTTTCTTTCCTTCGGCTTATCCTCCGAAGTATTCCTTCGGACTTTTCCTTGAAGGATATCTTCCTTCTCTTTTCCCCTTGCTCGGGCTTTTGTCTTAGTCGGGTTTTTCTCTTAGTCATTTTCCCAAGGACAAAATGTCTGCAAGAATTATCTCGATCACTTCTTTTGGCCTTCGGAATTCTTCTTTGGGTTTATTTTCTCGTCTTCCGAATTCCTTCGGACTTTTTCCCGAAGGCCGAAGACACAGGAAAGAAGACCGAAGACAAAACGCCGACGGCAAAAGACAGGCAACGGAGAATGAATACCTTCGGACTTTTTGTCCGAAGGAATTCCGAAGACAAAACGCCGACGGCAAAAGACAGGCAACGGAGAATGAATACCTTCGGACTTTTTGTCCGAAGGAATTCCTTCGGACAAAAAGTCCGAAGGTATTCATTCTCCGTTGCCTGTCTTTTGCCGTCGGCGTTTTGTCTTCGGTCTTCTTTCCTGTGTCTTCCGAATTCCTTCGAACTTTTTCCCGAAGGAATTCCTTCAGACAAAAAGTCCGAAGGATATCTTTGTGCCTTTGCTCTTCGAAATGTGCCCTTTGGAAAAGTCACCACGGTCCTCTCGCCGACCAAGTGCCCTTGGCAAGGGCTAGTTGCTCGTGTCTGTGCCTTTTTCGGAAGAATTGTAGGGCACCCGGGCTTTTTGCAAAGGTCTTGAATTCGTTCCTATACCTTCCTGAAGGGTTTGTGCCCTTCGGGATTGTTGAAAATGATCCTTCCGAAGGGTACCCTGCTCTTTGGGATTCTTGTAATGGACTCTTTCTTTCGGCCTCTTCTGTTTTTCTTTGGAAAAATTGCAATTGGTCTTTTGGCCAATAAAAAGACCCTTCGGCAAATGAATGAACCCTTCTTCGGACTTTTCTATCTCTGTGGTCTTCCGAATTTCTTCGGACTTTTTGTCCGAAGGAAATCCTTCGGACAAAAAGCCCGAAGGTTTCATTTGTTTTAGGCTCTTTTGCTGATTTGTTATTTCCTTGGCTTTGCCTACTTTGATGAACCATTACTTCGGACAAAAGTCCGAAGGAATTCATCCTTTTGTCGTAAAGGCCCTTACCAAAAAAGTAATGTATTCTTTCTTCCTTGGCTAGAGATGTGAACTTTCTAAATAGCAAGAGACAATCTGACTTGTGGAAGAATTGTCAACATTTCTGGCGACTCAGCTGGCTCAGCATGCCTGCTATGCTTGAGAACTCAGACCATGTATAGACACTTATTTGAATTCCCAAATGGTGAACCTGATTTCTTATTGAAAATCTGCTCTGATCATGGCTGTAGTAACCTCCTTCAAAATAAGAAGGGAAAGACACGAAAGTAGAAAACTAACTAGGAAGCAAATGTGCAACAAGCACTTATTGGAACAAAAACTGAAGCAAAATACTATGCTTAAACAACACTTCGAGGAAAGTAGAAACAACTAAATAACCTAGCTAACCATGATAAAGTATGATCCCCCTGGATCAAATGGGAAATTCTTGAACTCACTCCTTCTAAGAGATGGTACAAGTTGCAACACAGGATGTTTTTTAATCATAACCTTTGATGAGGCATTTTCCTTGTCCACGAACTGTATTAGCATCTTCTCGAATGAGTCATCAACAGCAACAAAGACAAACTCATCAAGTACCTCTTGATCTTTTTCAGATTACTTATCATCTACCACCTTGTCAAGTGATACCTTATCTATGCATGGTTTTTTGGTGACCATATCCTTCTTACTGACTACTGCAAGTTCATTCAGCTCTTCAAGGAGCTTTGAGTAGGCAACCCAATCTGTATTGGGATCTTGAATAGGTGATTCTTGATCAAATTTCTCATAAACATGCTTTTTAATAGCCATCATATCCATACAAAGTTCTTCGATCTCTTGTAGAGATTTAAGGTACAGCTGCCAATCATCTTTTTGTTCCTCATTTTGATCTATTTGAACTGAATCAGCTGTAACGCTATCTGGCTCCTTCTCAATAGGAGATACCTGTAACTCATGTATGACTTCAATTTGTACCAGCTCCTCTTGAAGTTCATCTACATCAAAATCAGTTTTCCCGCTCTCAGCTATAATTGGATGCTCAACTACAACCTCAAGTGAAGTATCAATAGGAAATTCTTCCTTAAACACATCTGAAGCATCTTCTACACACTCTGCAAGAACTTGTCCTATAGCTGCAACTTCTTTCTCAATCCTCCAAAGAACAGGCTCCTTTTGAGGAAGGGGGATGCTGGGAGGGTGATGAAATTCATTTGTTTGAGAGGGAAAATGAAGTATGGGAGGTTGATTATGATCAGATTTTGGAATCTTGAGGGCGGTGGAATTATCTAGGGAGTTTTGGAGGGAAGGGAAAGAGAAACTCTTAAAGACCTCTGTATTATGTTCCTTTCACTTGGCCATTACCTCATCAAAGTCTGAAACCTGCTTGTCTCCCTGGACAACCTGAGCTTGAGGGATGATTGGTGGGGAAAGGGGACTATAGGAACGTTTAGTCTCATAAATAGGCTCTTGAATAGGCTCTTGAATATGCTCTTGACTCCAACTAGGAAGCTCCCTTGGCACACACTGGGCATGGTTAAGAACTTCATGAGAATAAGATGCACAATAGCCCTTTGTAGAGATTTGGTTTAACTCGATTTTCTGCCTTTTCCAAGCCTCAATCTTTTCCAATGCAAGAATACATAGTCCATTTATCTCTTCTGGATCATTGGACACATTTCGAAATAGACCATTCACTTCCTCATACTAAGAGTTAGAACAAACCTTTCTTGCATATGCTAGTATTCTGAGCTCTATTTCATTAATTTTTTCTTGAAGGCAATACTGCTCATATGCAACATCATAGCCATATGGGGAAGATGAAATCCGGTCCTGAGACTGATATGGCTCACAAGGAGGGTAAGATTCATGCTCTTGATAATACGGATCATGAGAAACTTGATAAGGCTCAACATAGCTTTGATAATACCCTTGATAAAGCTGATTAGGCTCATAGATATCATGACCAGGCTGGTATGATCCATCATTGGGCTGATAAGGAAACATAGCATAGGAATTCTCTTCATACACAGCGATCAAAATTCATTCACGATAATGCAATAAAAATAGACTTACATGGAAGTTGTCCTGAACTATTAGAAGCAACTTCTTGAGCTTGGAATCACCAAATACTTCTTGAAGAATACTGCTACAACTGCAATTTCATCAAGACCAGAAAAAATAGATCCCACCGCGCGTGCCAAAAACTGTTGTCAACCTGAAGCTGCGCCCTGATTTGAAGACGTGCACAGAATGGCCAGTCCTCTATCCGGCTAAAACAATGGGATCTTCTCACGAGGGTGGGTGCCTCAACGATGAGAAGAACCTCCAGAGAAGGCTCGTTCTTGTATGATGTATCAATGAGGATCTCTACTCTATGTTGCGGACTACTGTGGAAAAAGGAGAAAGAAACTTAAAGGGGAAATCCTACCTGAAAGGGGGTGATACACCAAAATTTTGATCCACTTAACTTGGAACCTTGAACACTGAACGAACAAGGGAAAAAGAAGACCTATGATTTCAATCAATCACTTATGCATAAATATTTCATGAAGAGGTTCGATCCAATGACCAAAACATGAGGGAAAACGATGGAGAGAGGTCTGATAAAAGACACTTTGCAGCCACCTAACATCCACTTATAGCTTCAGCAAAAGACATAAAGAACACTTTAACATGACTTGCATAAGGATAATCTAGCAACTAGGTATAAACCAGAATTTGGGAAGGGAGAGAAATCTACCACTTATGCAAATTGCTGAATGAAATATACACTATGCCAACACTTGAAATCTGAAAGTACAGTCCTTCTATTGATCGAAGAGGTTACACAACTCACCAATGGCAGAGTCTGGTCTAACCAAGAGAGAGATTGGATGATTTTTAATCAAAGCTAAAAGCCATTATATAGAGAATTACAAGAGGCCAAAGATTGGCGTTGAAAATTTGAAGAGAAGGATTCACTTAGGTTAAATCAAGGCTGACTTGGCCTTTCAATAAAATATGTTTTCTTTTGTCTTTGCATGAAGCTTCTTGCGCTTGAGGAAGTGAACTTGTCTTTGTTATGAACCGCCCACCTCTCTTTGCATGGAAATCCATGCCACTGTTAATTTTAGAACTCTACGTGAGCTGCTTGATGCCAAATTGGAACGTTTGAAATGCTGAGTTGGACGAAGAGATCAACTAAGTTGACTGCTTGGCAAGCTGAGTTGGTCGAAGAGATCAGCATCCCTCACATGGAAAGCTCCTAGTGGATGTGGCGTTTAACAATTAGTCAACTCTAAATCTGGAACAGTCAACTCGACATTCGAGTTTGGAACTTCGGTGGACACTGAGTTGGACCCTCGGATGCTTGAGATGATCTGGAGACGAGCAGGACTTCAATAACCACTCAACTGAAGCTTTGACCGACATTCGAAAATAGCTCCCGCTTGCATGTATTTTATCATGCTCTGGTCTGCCTGTTCATGTCTATTTCTGGCAGGATTCTATATTCGGATGTATTTGTCTATATTTTTTCCCGTTTGGCCTTTTCTTAACTTTTCGTCGCTTAATTTGAGGTCAACCTCCCGTGATTTTAATTCTTTCGGAATTCCGGCTTTACCTTTGTTTCAACAGTTACTTCCCGTAGTCAAAATTTGATGTCTTGCGGGACGTCACCCTTAGTCTTCTTATTTCCTTCGGAACCTCTTCTCTGCATGTATTTCCTGCGGCTTTCTTTCCTTCGGCTTTATCCTCCGAAGTATTCCTTCGGAATTTTTCCCGAAGGATATCTTCCTTCTCTTTTCCCCTTGCTCGGGCTTTTGTCTTAGTCGGGTTTTTCTCTTAGTCATTTTCCCGCGGACAAAATGTCCGCAAGAATTATCTCGATCACTTCTTTTGGCCTTCGGAATTCTTCTTCGGGTTTATTTTCTCGTCTTCCGAATTCCTTCGGACAAAAAGTTCGAAGGTATTCATTCTCCGTTGCCTTTGTCTTTTGCTGTTGGCGTTTTGTCTTCGGTCTTCTTTCCTGCGTCTTCCGAATTCCTTCGGACTTTTCCCGAAGAAATTCCTTCGGACAAAAAGTCCGAAGGATATCTTTGTGCCTTTGCTCTTTGAAATGTGCCATTCGAAAAAGTCACCACAGTCCTCTCGCCGACCAAGTGCCCTCCGCAAGGGCTAGTTGCTCGTGTCTGTGCCTTTTTTGGAAGAATTGTAGGGCACCCGGGCTTTTTGCAAAGTCCTGAATTCGTTCCTGTACCTTCCCGAAGGGTTTGTGCCCTTCGGGATTGTTGAAAATGATCCTTCCGAAGGGTACCCTCCTCTTTGGGATTCTTGTAATGGACTCTTTCTTTCGGCCTCTTACTTCTGTTTTTCTTCGAAAAAATTGCAATTGGTCTTTTGGTCTATAAAAAGACCCTTCGGCAAATGAATGAACCCTTCTTCGGACTTTTCTGTCTCTGTGGTCTTCCGAATTTCTTCTGACTTTTTGTCCTAAGGAATTCCTTCGCGCAAAAAGCCCGAAGGTTTCATTTGTTTTAGGCTCTTTTGCTGATTTGTTATTTCCTTGGCTTTGCCTACTTTGATGAACCATTCTTTCGGACAAAAGTCCGAAGGAATTCATCCTTTTGTCGTAAAGGCCCTTACCAAAAAAGTAATGTATTCTTTCTTCCTTGGCTAAAGACGTGAACTTTCTAAATAACAAGAGACAATCTGACTTGTGGAAGAATTGTCAACAATTACTATTGGTAATTTTCTGGTTTTTTGTACATTTATTCTTTTTCTTTATAAAAAAATCATTAACTACACTTTCCTCTTTTTTTATAATACCTGTCCTTTTTATCATTTGGTTAGTGGGTCTTAAAGACTCGAACATATTATTATCTGTACATAGAGGCTCAAAAGGACATAATTTTAAGTGTGACCCATTTACTGCATAAGTACATGGCGTACTGTCTAAATTCGCTGGTCGATCAACCCACTAATGTAATTTAAATTTTGTTGGCTTGACTTCCCATCGATGTGACTTTTTAATATAAACTCCCTGTAAGTGGAATTGTAGGACTTTAAATATCTATCATACTTGTGCTTCCTTTGTGTTTTTAACACAAGTACCCATGATTTAAAAATCATGCACTGCCAATATTGGTTATGGTAATACATCTTCTACCTCAACATAGCTCCCATCAACCAATATACCATGACTCTCTATACATCCAGGTCAAACTTACTAGTTACTTTGAAAATAGTTCGTACTTTAGGTGGTTATACAGCACCTTTTGTTAATTTTTATAGCTACATTCCCTATACAAGCTCATTGATGTTGGCTCCTTGGACTGCATGTCTGCTACCAATTGAATCTTGTGGACCTGTTGACCATTTTGGTCCTGCAGGCCAAAATCGTTCCCCTTCTTCCCTTGAATGTTCTAAGCAGTCGAATTCGGGTTGCACAAGTCTTTCGGGAGAAGATGAACCAGTTCAAAGAATGAAGATGAACCAAGGCAAAAGAAAGTCCAAAGGCACTTTTCAAAGGGGAGCCTCTAAGCAAAAGGAAGTAATTCTTTCGGACTTTTGTCCGAAGGAATACTTTGGAGAATCCAAAAGATCATCCAATCAACATTCCCAAAGGGCACCTACCCTTCGGGAAGGAACAGGAACGAATTCGGGACATTTTCGTAGCACCCGAGTGCCCTCCAATTTTTCCGAAGGGCACTTTTTCGAAGGCAGTCGAAGGAAAAGACAAGGACATAATTCCTTCAGACTTTTGTCCTTCGGACAAAAAGTCCGAAGAAATTCGGAAAGCTTACGAGCAAAAGAGTCCGAAGGAAAACAAGTAAAAAAGACTAAGGCAAGACTAAGGCAAAGGCAAGAATGTTTTCTTTCGGACAAAAAGTCCGAAGAAATTTGGGAAAAGCCGCGGGAAAAAACTTGAGAAAAGGCTCCGAAGGAAAGGAAGCGAGCGAGACAATTCTTGCGGACATTTTGTTCGCGGGAAAAATGGCCAAGACAAGCCTGACCGAAGAGAAAAGACCCGAAGAAATAAGCAAAAAACAAAGGAAGAAATCCTTCGGACAAAATGTCCAAAGGATGTGACTATCAAAAGGAGCCCGAAGGACCCCGAAGGGTAGGTACCCTTGCGGGGGACTCTCGGCCAAGATGAAGGGACACTTCTCCAAAGCCGAAGGGACACTTCCCCTTTGGGAATGAACTAAGAGAGAAAGAGACAAAAGCCAGCAAAAGACAAAACCAGGAAAAGATGACGCTGGGAAAAGACAAAAGTTAAGAATAAACTCAGCGACCTGCTAATGAAAGAGCCCAAGGAGCCAGCAAGGCCGAGAAGATAGCCCCCGAGGGCTGAAAGAGCCAGAAAAGACAAAGCAAGGAAGAGACAAAAGAACCAAGTGCATAAATGGACAAAACAGTCCAGGTGGCAAAGGGAGGTGTCAACTCAAAGATTTACTCCTGCAGTTAGAACAATGCCCGCCAAGTGGTCATCAAGGGACGCAAACAGTGAATGGCGCGCCTTGTTTTCTCCACTTTGCATTTATAAGTAGACAAATCGCATGAATGCCTTCAAGGAGCGGTCTTGTTTGTGGACAAACGGCATGGCCTATGTTTTTAAACGCCTGAAGTCAAAGCAGGAGCCGACACAGCATTATCTATCAAGCGGCTTCCTCCTCCCAAGGCTCGGAACGCACATGGGACACTTGTAAAAAGGGGCGCCAAAGTCTTTTCCAGAAAGCACCAAAGTCTTCTTCTCTCTATATATATTGTAAACTTTTCATTTGAAAGATATCTCTTAGCCCGTAAGGCAAAACTCTGCCCAAAAATCTCTGGACTTGTAAGGCGGAACTTTGCCGGATTTTACCTTGAATCAAGACTTAGCAATTTTTACCTCCATTTGAACTTGCACTCATGCATATGTCTATGTTTTCTTTTTGTGTTAAGTCATTTTATTTTATGCTTTCACAGAACGATTCCAGCATGTCTAGTGCATTGTGAAGTTTATTCTTCTGCAGGTCTGCCAGAAGTGTCTACAGCAGGAATATAGGCGCATGTGAACAGGTTGCCATAGAGTGTCTTAGAACACCTCTGGTAGTTCTTCCTCCCTGTATCTCCACAGGCCCCTGACTCACTGATACAGAAGAGTTTCCCATATCAAATGAAGTGTATGCCAGCTTCTTGGTGAAAAGCGTATGTTTGAGCTAAGTAGATCAACTTTTTTGGTGTATCACCTTTTAGTTTAGGTTTAGGTTCTGTTTTTCAGCATCCTTCTCCCTTTTCAACCCCCCCCCTTTTTTCATTTATTTGTTAGCAGTAGGAAATCCAGGACCTAAAAGATACATTAAAGGGAGCTAGCCCTTATCTAGAGACTCTCCCCCCAGTTTTGCCAGGCCCACAGGCAAGAGGGGAGTTTCCATTGTTGCGTGTGGAAGGCAGGAGCTCAGCCTCCTATCGAGGGTGCAATCCACTGCGTCAACAGGGCCCACTTATCATCCAACTTTGCACTCCAAACATTGTCATTGTATTCTTTGAACTCCGGTGCGTAAACTAACAGTGACATTAGCGACATTGTCGATTTGTAAGGACTTGGCATCACTGACATTGACTTCTATCCACCCTGTTGTTAACCTTGGCCATCTTTAATCTCCATAATCTCAACCATAGTTTGCATACTCGCCGATTACTTGCCGAGTGGGCGAGTAATCACTGAACTTCACCAAAACCCATTAATTGCCACTCAAAATCACAGGGTTTTGATTACTCGAGTCTCGACTTTTTACTGGCATAGTACTTGCCAATGCTTGAGAGTATTGGGCGAGTACTATGTAAATACTTGCCAGTGTGGTTAGAATGCATGAAAAATATGGAAAAACATTGTTTTCTGTCATTTTAAAACATGCACACCCCCATAGTATATATATAAAAAATAAACATTTAAGAGTTTACATTTAGATATGGACATAACTAGATGTCCATATCTAAATGTAAACTTATACTTTAAGTTATATATATACTTTCAGGATGTTTGATAGTGGTTTCAGACCTCTAGGAGCTATAATGCAAATTCTAGGTTTTGGAGTATCCTATCATATTTCGGACTTAGTCAGATTTCAGGATTTTAGGGTTTCAGACTTGGCCATATTTCAGGGAGACACCATAGGAGGTATGAAAGTGAAATGTCCCTTCTTAGGGATGAAATTCTAAACAAAGGATTATACAACAAACCCCAATTAAATAATGATTTTTCAGAATTTATTCAAACCCTAGGCAAACTAAAAGTGATTTATTATTGTTGTAGGTGCCTCAAAATGACACAAAAATATTATTCAAGGATCCCAAAATTAGCATAAAATATTCCAAATTTATAGCCAAAGAAATCAATCATAACCCTGATTTTGACAATGTTTAATGTCGGAAAAATATTGAATATCCGTGTGATTGATCCACACACACAACAAAGCTCAACAAGCCTTCCAAGTGAGTCATCAACACTAGGAGAGGGTTTGCTGCCCATGGAAATGTGCGCAGCCCTCAAACAAGGCAGTTGCTGCCCTAGGACAGCCTCCAAATCTACTCGCCCAACTCACCAATTAGTTCATCCACCTGTAATTATCCAATTGGTGTTGAAAACACCCTTACTCTGCAATTGAATCACTATACAACCTCCTTTTGAAGTTGTTCATAACTGAAATCAAAGATTTTCATCCTTGTTTCAGCTACCTTGAAGGGTTTTCGTCCTCAAGACACAAGTTAAGTTTTTCGTGCTTAGACTTCAAAGAAAACAAATATCCAAAAAAACATGAACCTTTCCAAATGATCCCCCCTTTGACCTTTATAGCCTTCCCACAAGGGTGGTGTCCAAAAAGGGAGGGAGAGTAATTCAAATTTAAAAAATCCTTTCCTTATAATCTTTTATTAGATCACTTAAGCATTCATGACCCTCAAAGGTCCCCTCTTTAAGTGAAATAAGAAACATAAAGTACCTTTTTTTTTTTAAAGAGCAAATAAGACCCATGTTCCCCTTTTCTCTCCATTCGCCCCTTAGCTTATTGGGAAATAAATTAAGCTAAGGGTCTTCATAACTCACGTTGAAAAGGGGGACATGATAATCCCCCCTTCCCAATATTCCTTATCCTCAAACAATTGTAAGCTAGGATGTTGAAGGATGGCTGCCCCTTCCCAAGTAGAATCTTCGAAAGGTAGATCTTTCCAACGAACTAAGTATTCAGTGATGACCCTGTTTCTAAGCCTCCTCTCTCTAGTCTCCACAATAGATTCTGGAATCAAAACTAACTTACCCTCCTCATCAAGGGGTGGCAAATCCATGGATGGAGTGATGTGTTGCCTAGTTGCCCTTTTTAGGCAAGATATATGTAAAACATTGTGGATCTTGCTATTTTCCGGTAGCTCCAACTCATAAGCCACTTCTCCCACCTTCCTTAGAATCTTGTAGGGACCATAAAACCGTGGTTTCAACTTTTCCACCCCACTTTGTTTGATAGAAGATTGCCTATAAGGCTGCAGTCTTAGGAAAACCATGTCACCTACTTCAAAATGCCTTTTCGGGAACTTGACTATCGATTGGAAGTATACAGACTACCCCCAGGGCCCAATGAAATGGGATTATGCCACGTGACGTGATTTTGTGCATCCGGAAGGTCTTTGGCCTGCCCCTGAAGTCGAGAGGGCCTGGGGAATCAATAGCGAGATCGCACCATGCATCCTCATCCCAGGTGACCGGAAGATCTTTAAGTGACTAAGTCCTGAAAAGGCCCTGGTAAGCAAGCGAGCAACAAGTGGCAACTCCTCACTTACCCGAGGGCTCACTGGAGAAGAAAATAATTGTTGGCCTACAAAAGGGACAATAGTCGTTAGCATTTGAATTTAAACTTTGACAAAAATGACTAAGGGGAAAGACAAATACAAAGGCAATAGTAGTAATATCAACAAACAAAGGCACTTAACCAAAATTGAAGCCATAGCTAATCCATTTTAAGGAAAACAACTAAGTTTTAAAAGGAAACCATGAAAACACAGTCATTTCAACTCAACAGGAACAAAAGAGACCACATAGAGATAAATTCAATAGATAAAATGATCCCATTTGCTCAAAACTCAAAGTCAATTTGGTCTAATAGTCCTCAAAACAACTGAGTTTTAAAAGCTAAGCAGTGCAAATATTCAATCATATAACCTAAAAGGAGATGATATTGAATCAAATTGCTCAAGGAAAACAACAAGAAACTCTTCAATAGTTAGATAATCTGCATAAATTTGAGGCGAAATGGTTTGAAAATGAAAACTTCAATGCAACTCAGAACGTGTCATAAATAATAAAACATACTAAGACTTACAAAATTTAGGCAAATTCAGATAGTTGTTTTAGTGAGGCCCTAATTGCAAGCCCCTTTAGACTGAGTGCACATGATGGACCTCTTAAGTTCAGACTTAGTTGAAAGAATAAAACCAATACAACATTAAGAATGCAACTTCTCAAGGACCCTTTTCAATCAGATCACTAAACAAAAACAGGGCCAAACTTGATTGATCAAAAGCCCAGACTCTCGAGCAAAAGAGGTTCCATGATTTCATAAATAAATTAGGGTGTGTTGTGCAAGAAACAATATTATTGTTCCACATTTCCTTTATAATTACCCTATTCACCGGGATTACTTCTATTGTTATTGTATGTCCACTTCCTGTTGTAAGTTTGAGGCCATTACACCCTCATCTTCATATCTCAATGTTACAAAAGTTTTGATCCATATAAATTTGGCACTATGCGAAAAACCTTAATCTTAAAATAAGTTGCAATATTAGAAAATGAAAAATAATAAAATTGATTTTACTACCAGCTACATCATAGTGCCAAATCACACATTTTCAGCATTTGTTTCCAAACACTCGCCCTTTTTTAGCCATTTTGTGACTTCTTTATCACTATCTGACTCGGTCCAAAAATTGTGATTAAATGTCTATTCTGGTAACACTGTTTTATTTTTGCTTCTTTTTCTACACGTTCCTCTTATTTGTGTTTTTCTCTCATTTGTATCTTACAGCGTCCCTTTGCATTACACTATTCAACTTCACCCCCCCTCTTCTATTTGTATTATTTGCCATTATGTTTTATTTACCTTGGTTAATTTCCCATTCACCTACTATGTTAAGGTCCTTATTTTTCTCAACTCTTTTGCCTTGTTTTTCTCTTTCTTGTATTTAATTCCATTCACCTCCATTCATTAGAGGGATGGAGCTTATAAAGGAAGAAACAGCTAGAGTAGCATAAAAAGTGATTCAAAATAAAGTTGAAGAATACATACATTTAAATGAAGTTGAAATTAGATATAAATACTGAAAAATGACTAGAAGAAAGTACTAGACAAAGTAAAATCAACTCAGCAAAGTTAATCAGAATAAAAGAACCAAAGTTAATCAGAAAAAAATAACCAAAAGAAGACTTTTGAAAATATTATCAGTAAAATAAGAAATATTGAAAAGCAATTATGGAAAGGAAAAGAAATAGATACAAAGCAAGGAAACCCAAATTGTATACTTTCATGGCCAAGTGTAGGAGAAAACCCCCACAAAGATCGAATCACATTCATATCCTCACTGCTATTAAGGTTATCAATCAAGAAATCATACCAAATATTGACTCCAACATTTCTAGGACAGCAAGTGAAAAAACTATGGATATCAAAAGAATGAGAAGGAAAGTTTTGTAAAGGAAAAATGGAAAATTATTGACATAATTGGAGTAAAGAATGGATTCTAATAAGGATTAACTGTGGATGGATTGATAATGGGACACAGCATGTTGAGTACCAACCTGAGAAAATCTTGTTATTTTTTTCTCCTCTAATATTTTGAGCCAAAACATCATAAGGAGAGACGGAATGTTATGCCCTTGCCCAACAACATAGAGTCAAAGCATCAAATGGATAATTACATATAAAATTGTGTCAACCTTATATTAGGATTAAGGTCTTAAGTAATCTATTAATATAAATGACAAAAAAAATCGATAATTCACCAATTCGCAAAGGAGATCATTAATTGTCTCTGACGAATGGATTCTTCCCTTGTGTATCTTTCTTTTGGTAAAGAGCGCCCCATTATCTTATTCAATAAGCAGAGTGTTTCACTATCATTATATAATCTTGTTCATAGTATGCATTCTCACTGATTACTTGCAGAGTGGGCGAGTAATCACCGAGCTTCAATAGAACCCAATACTCGCCACTCGAAATGGCCATAATTTGAGTACTCGGCCCTTGGCAAGTACTGGCACAGTACTCACCGATTACTCGTGAGTACTTGGTGAGTACTATGCTAGTACTCGCTGAGGGTCAATTAATGGCTCAGTTTTGCAAATCCAGGGGAAGCAGAAATGGCGGTTGCCCTTTTAACTTGGATGATTGCTGAAGGAGAGAGCCCTGAGCAGATAACTGTCCTTGCAACATATAATGGACAAATTCTTCCTTTATTTACTTCTGCAAGTTCATGTTTACGTCCAACAATTGATAGGACAACCGACAACCATATCCTTGCTATAGATTGGTTTGTCTGCTTGTTGACCTTAAAGCCATTTGTTAAAAGAGGAAATAAAAAATCTCAGATAGCAGAACACCTTATGCACCACTGCTAAAAAATGCTCACCCATTCAGCTCAACAAACCATTTCATCCTTCGTATGTAATTTTTATAAATATATATCATGCATTTCTATCATTCAACACTATAGATCTTAACTTTTTCAGATGGATTTAAGTGTACAAATAGTGTACTATTGTTAATAAACTTAGCCCATTCAAATTTGATGACACAGGACTAGAGGACAATGGAAGAAAGGAATAGAACTGCTTATAAATTGTTTTTATACTGAGATGGAAAGAAAGACCATTCGCTATTGTTTACAAGATTTAAAGAACATAGCTATGTTAAAGTTTGGGTATTGTGAGTCATTACCATTTTGTATGTTTGGATTGCCTTTGCCTTTTGGTAGGTATCATTGTTGACGGAGAAATTGTAGAAGCATCCAAGTGCTAAAGACATTCAAGTTTATAGCATTGATGGATTTCAAATAGGAATGCTTTGCCAAAATGATATAGTGTAGTAGATAATATTGATGTTGAGAATGTTCCAAGTTGATGTATTCAAATCTAATAGAAAACACTTCCCAAACATTTTACAGACTCATTTCATACATTTTGCAACTGTAATTTCTATAAAATTTCTATTTTTTTTATAAATTTAAGTATTTTTTTAATTTGTCGAATAATGGTGAGTCTCTGTCAAATAATCGCCGAGTAAACTTTTTGGGAGCTGGACGAGTACTCTCCGAGTACGACTATGTGAACTATGATCTTGTTACTTGTATATTGAGCAATATACAATATCATTATTTAGTAATAAGCAATGTAGTTCTCATGTTTTCAGAGATATTCCTCATTATTTTCGGTTGCAGAGCATTATCCTCATTTGGAGCATGACAAACCTTCCTTGTGTAAATCATTTTTTTTAGAGGCAGATATTGCTGCTCAAGTTTCCAGTACATGTCTTTGGAAAAGAGGCAGACTCTCTTCTTATGTAATATTCTTGTTTCATAATGTTATATAAATTGTATGTCTTGTCAAAGTAAAAGAAATATAGTATACAGTTCAAAATAAGCAAAATTTTCTAAGGGACATGTTATGAGTATGGTTTGCCATTTATAAAATACTTTGTAATCATTTTTGTTAAGTTTTTGTAATCAGAACTGACCATGATTTTGTCTTGATAGATGGCTCGGTTGGGTGAAGTGCGTACTTATGTGTTGGTTAGCATTGGTCAATACCGAGATGGTTGTGATGCAACCAACATACCTCTTGCTCAACCCAACTACATGTAGGCAGATGTTGCTTAAGATAGGGGAGCTCTCACAGATCGTTATACCTCCCTGTACCATATCTATGAATGTACATTATCTGCTATATCAATAAAGTTGCAGTTTCAATCATATCAATAAAGTTGCAGTTTCAATCATATTCCATGTTATATGCAATTAATGGGATGTGCTTATGTTCTAGTATTTTTCTGGTATTAACTTAGTTATTGGCATAAAAATAATAGTCAGGGTCACCATGCATAACAAAGTGAGAAAAAAATGATACGGATTCAATATTTGTTGCCTCTTGGAAGAAACATTTGTGCCACCAAATGAGAACATGCATCTGACAAGCAATACAAGAAGGCAGGGGACACAATTTCATTGGAAATATTGGTACTGATTATAGATTTCTATCCTTAATAGGGAGGTCATGTAGTATGAAGTCTTCATGTTCCCCCACTAAGAATGGTGAGTTAGATAGGACAAAGTTTGGATAGTTGATGATCATCAAGTGCTGCAGACATTTGGGAATCTAGTAAGTTGAGGTATTTTCTTCCTGATGGAGCTCCTCAAAAGGGAAGTTTGCGATGATGATCATCTAGCTATCTCTAATGGCAGGGTCAAAGACCATTCCACAAAGACTTTGGATATTGCATACCACTGTATCTCTTAGTAAAATCAGAGGCACATAAGACAGTCACATTAAGAGTTATAAATATTATTTGTTTTCCTCGTGTTATATCTTTCAGGTACAAATTTATTTTCCTTGTGGAATTTCTTTCAGGTACAATTGAGGGAGATATTACTATACTCCACCTGATATATCTTTCACTTGTTTACATTGAATCCATGTGTCTATACCAGTACTTTCATTCCTATTAAAAATTCATCATGTTTTTTTAAAGAATTAGTCTATCTAGATACAGTTGTATTGTATACCTTCTAGAGTTGTAAATGCCCTTAGTACAAATGTGAATGTGGCCGGGAAGCGGAATGGCTGATCCACTGCTATCGCAAACAAGTCCTGTCAACAAAAGTGTAAGACTTTAGATGACTTACTGCAATCTTTCACTATACAGAGCTTGTTACAATTTTACTAGAATGTTGATTACGTATGTGCAATTTTTGTATAGAATATATATTCTAAATAAAGAGCAATAAAAACAATTTAAGGACTGTAATTCCAGAAAGACATGATAAGAGGGAGTAAAATCAAAAGAGATAACTGAAGAGAGTCCCAAAATAACATGGAATGAAAAGAAATACAAACTAAGTTTAACTAACTGTAAAATAAGATCTGTATTAACTCATTGCTTCAACATCTACTTGCAACATACAAATTTCTTGCCAACAGAGTGTGCTAATCAGCATACTATGCATAAAAGCACCAGAAATACAATACAATATAAATTTCACGCGACTAAATAAATATTCCCGTGTGGTGATTGTATGCAAGGAAAACCATACATAATACCTTGCACACAACTTCCCAGGGCCAGGTTGCAACAGCCTATCACTCAAAGACTTAGCATCTAAGTAGCCGATACGAGTACGGGTACAAGTATCGGGCACGTGGATACGGGGGATATTTTTGGGGTGGGTTTGGGTACGGCTGGGTACAGCCATACAAAAATATATATAAAAAATTAAAAATTTAATCATATAAGCAAAATTAACCACATAATATGCATAGAAGAAACATAAGTTAAATAACCACAAAAAATACTAATAATTCGATGCCAAATATCATAACATTCAATTGTTGAACGTAGATTAGTCTTATTACAAGTACATTGTGCAAATGTTACCATGTATGGACAAAAATAAAGACAAAAGAAAATGCACTCTCTGCAGTTTGGTGAAGATTACAATGAGATGACCTGGTGTTAAATCAACTTAAGACCATGGCTTGTTCTCTTCTTTGAGCTTATTCACTAGTTGAGCTTTCGTATTATACCTGTGCAAATGATCTTAGTGTATGTACTGCACAGAAAGAGTCCTAGAGAACCATATTTTGGGGACATAGAGGATAAGCTAAAAATGACATTATTGATTTCAACCTCTCCCTCATCTTGATCATGTTATAGACATTTATTCCCTTTATTTTGGCAAGGCTGAAACATGATCAAATAACTGGAAGACTTGCTGACTTGCTCTAGCAACCTTCATAGCTGTTATATACTGCCCTAATAAAGAAGATACAGATGAATCGACTGAGGCTCATGTTTTGAAAACACAACCAGCCATTGAAACGGCAAGAGTGAACAAATCTGCAATGGGAGGTAAAAATGCAATGAAAGGTAAATGTGTTGTTATATTTTGATAAAATGAGTGTGATTCATGCTTTTAGGGTTGAAAATACACTTTAAAATGTTTTTTGAGGTCCATATTTGACTTTGACCAGAGAAATTAGGAGGAAAAAATTAAAAAATACGCTTTTTTCTGGGGGGTATGCCATCCCTACACCCAGGGTACACCCCAGCCCTTGTGGGTACACCTAGGTACATCCTCAGACGTACCCAACCATACCCACAGGGGCTGGGGCGTACCTTGGATGTAGGGCTGGCATACCGCCCCCCCGTACCCGTATCCAAATGTACCGTACCCGTACCAAGTGGGACGTATAGACGTATCCGGTAACGTAGCTTAGGATTCAATTGTTTTGTGAATTGGGAAGATTTTTTTGTTGTTGTTGGAGTTGACGCTACTCATGTGCTTTGTTCCCAATATTGCTTGGCCGCCTCAAGATGTCCGTTGAGAGCTTGGAGTTGAGGACCAAAGAGGTGAGCATGAGGAGTATATCTAAGCACTAAATGACAGAGCTGCCAGTCAACACAGTTCTAGTTCGGGGCCACCAAAACAAATTGCATCACACAAGGAAAATGCCCTTTCTTGAGACGTTGATCTTGACTGGATATAGTCATACAATGACTATGAAAGAGGAAAGAAGAAGATAGCAGAAGGGATGCACACCAGACAAATCCTACAAAAGGACAAGATAGGAAGGAGAGGAGAGGAGAGGCAAGATAATGGGAAGAGTAGCTCATGCTTAGAGAATGTTTTTGCCTCCAAAAACTAAACTTAGTAGAGGAGTAAAGATTAATCTAAGCAAACAACAGTCAATCAACCATAAACAATCCACAAACCACTCAAGCAAAGAAAAGAAACTATCTAGTTGCTAGAGAAAATGAAATGTCTCTAACCAGACATATTTCAATAAAATCGGATTCTTTGGGAAATTCATTATTTTTATTTGCAATGAACAAAAATCACTTGATAATCTAATTGCAAAAATAAATATAACAGCTCAATAATTTATGAACTAACACTTTATTTTGAAATTTGAACTTCTCTTACACAATGAAATTCATTATAATGTTGATTACAAGGATGGACTAACATCTTATTAAAAGGATTAAATTGGAAATACAAAAACCCAACCTTACTCGCTGTTGGTTGGTTGAATACTAAAACCCTTGATGTTATTATGACTGATTCGATATTCTGAACTGCTAATATCTCCTTGTTGAAATGTCTAACTTGAGGATTGAGATAATAAAATTGAGTGAAGATCAAGTGCTAAAGCTGAACCAAACATTTGATAAACCACTGATGAATCCAAGTCCAACCCAAACTGCTATAGAAAATAATTGTAAAATGTTGTTAGAATCAAATCAGTATTAATCCAAATAATATATATGCCATATATGGATGCATACCCCTAAAATATAATGCAACTACTGCTGGTATGCAACTCCAATATTGTAATGTCCTATTTTCGGTCCATTCCAACATTCTTGGAAAGTTCCAAGAATCTTGGAGAGCACCAACATTTTGGAAAAGGAATTATGATAGTGGAAATGAGTTCGGGAGACCAAGATCAGCCCAAGGATACTTTCTAGATGCGATTCTGACATTCTCAGAGCACTCCACACTTCTTGGAGAAGTTGGCTATTTTTATAAAGCACCAATTTTCATAAAGTTCATTATCCTGAGAACTTAAGGCTATGTTGGCATGGTCAAAATTCATATTTGGATCATTTTAATATTTTTTTGTAACTTTCGGTGGATGTGCGGAAAATAATTTAAAAAATTAAATAATTAAATGTTAAGTTGTCGAAAAGTAAAAATTAAAAGACAACTTATATTTAATTATTTAAAAGGGGTCTAAAATCACTTTTTGGAGGGAAAATAAGGGGACACAAATAATAATATTTTATTATTCTAAAAAGTGTTTATAAAAGGAGAATATGAGGATTAAAATTATTATCATGTTCATTGTTATTTTCTCTAGAGTTTTGGAGACCCTGCGTGTTCATCCACTTTGCTCAAGGAGTAAAATCCCTTGAGATCCCTGGTTTCGGTGCAAATAAGACTTTGGACCCTAGCTAAAAGGGCTATTTCGGTGAGAGGATTCATCCTCAATCCCTAGTAATTGTATTTGCAGGTGCTAAAGGGAAGAAATATTAGAAGATTTACAAGCGAATATTAAATTTTTTGACAGATTTGGGTGTTTTTACTAAAAGTGGGAGTATGAGGATTGTTGGAGATAGGAATGGAAAGTAAGGAGCCTTTGGTGAAAGTCCAAACCCCATTTCAAGCTGTCGCCCATCTTTGGGGTTTCAAATGCAAATAAGGAGGGGGTGTCAGTTCTTTTGGAAGACATTGGGTATTTCCTGGTTGTTGCAGTAGTCCATACAAGTCAACAAAAAATCATATCGGCATTGTTTTGATTTGTATGAAGACTATCAAGAGTTTGAGGTCAACAATTTGTTCTTTCATATATGTATAAAATACTCTTATCAACAATACAGTGAATGCATACAAAGTGTTTGTTAAAATGTCTATGACTTGTTTCATGAATGACAACTATATGTAATTATGCTCTTGATCAATAATATAATTGCAGTTGTTCTAAGTGATTGAAATCATAATTCCTTCAGAATTGATTGTATGCAAAATGTTTGGTGAAATGTCTGCAAGTTAGAAAATCAGAAATAGTGCAAGTTTGGAACAATATCTCTTGGTTGGGGATATTTCAGTGGTATCAGAGCTAGTTCTCCTACCAGCTTGTGAGGTTTGAATAACTTTATGCAAAATAGAACTTTCATATGTATTCAAGTATAGGTGTGAACAGGTATTATCTAAGAAGACCGTTGAATCCAGTAGGTAATATAGAGGGAGTTCCTATTGATTTTCCAGTTGGGAACGTGACTGAAGAAATCGCTGAGGACAGAGGTAAAGAGGCAGTTATAGATACCCTGATGATGTATTCATGAAAAAGGTGCTCATAAATATGGTCAAACAACAGGGGCAAACAAACTTATACTTGAGTCAGCTTACACGTCATTCAAGGGTATGCAACAATGATGGTGGTGGATATGAAAATGGGGAGGCAAGCCATACTGCCCCTTGCACGACTAGTTCACCAAGTGTGTTGCCAAGACCATTTATGCCTACCTTTTTGCCGTCATGGGCACCAGATAGACCAAAGGAGCCAGAGGAGGTTGTGTTATGGAGAGCTTAACAACAGTGGAGGGCTGATTTTTAGGAAGCTAAGCCTTTTCCAAATTACTGTAGGTAGAAGTCTAGCACTAGACCAAGACAGGATAGAGGTGGTCCTAATTAGGATATGCAGAGACATTTGGGAAAACTTACCCTCCCAAACTTTGATAGTTCGCAGAAGTGCACGACGAGGGCGTGGGTCCAAAAGCTAGACACATATTTGGAGTTGAATCCCATGCATGAGATAGAGGTGATTAATTTCGCTACCCTTCATATGGAAGGAGATACACATGATTGGTGCCACCATGGGTTGGTAACCTAAGGGCACAAGTCCATTGATACGTATGGAGAGTTCACACAAAGGTTGATAGACAAGTTTGATAAGGATTCTGAGATGTTTTTTAGAGCACTGACACATTTGAGACAGGTTGGCATGCTTGATGCCTACATTGCGGAATTTTAGAGGTTGTCAATCATGGTTTTGGATGTTTCTGAAAGACAATTGACCTCCTTATTTATCGAGGGATTGATAGAGCCTTTGCGGGTTCGTGTGAAGGCATTTGGTCCACCTTCACTACAGGGTGCTATCAAGAGAGCACGCAACTTGGAATTCTCTGCTCTCAAGTCAAGATTTCCATTGAAGTTTCCTGCTAAGTCTTTTCCACAGAAGCAGGACAAGGAACTTGAATTGCTGAAGAAGCCTTACATGACGAATGAGGCTAGAGATGAGTTGCAGAGGAAGAAGTAATATTTCACATGCAAAGATCCATGGGAACTGGGACACAGGTGCAAGGGAAAGGGAAAAACGCACTACATTGAGGTGTTTCCAAAAGAGGACAGTGAGGCTTCAGATGATGATGTGCCAGATGATCATAGTGACCATGAGGAGTTGGAGCTTACAGAGTATAGTTACCATATTCGTCCAAATATGGTCTATAAATGGATTGGATCGAAGTTTTTGTAGAAAACGAATTTGTTTGATCAAATTCATATAGATTTGAATATTCTTTTTTTTAATTAAAAAATAAATACAACAGGAAAACACATTTTTCCCTCGCCCGTGGGTCCTACCGTTGATGAAAATTGCACGACCCCCAAAAATATCAAAAACCCTAAAAAAAAATTCCGAACCACCACAGTCAAAAACGCAGCAAACAATATGTTGTTGCTTTCTATTGTTTACGCTTTACCCTCAAGAGGAGCTCTAAAACCCAACGAACAGGTTTTTTAGAAGCAAAACAGACCGCAATTGCAATCTTGCAAAGGGATTCCTCATTCCGCCGTTCTGGATTGCATTGAAGTTTGAACGACAACATCACGGGCACAACAAAACAATGCAGACTAAATGGGGCACAACTTTTGCTTGCAGCCTTGCATGCGCCATACATAGCGTCGAGCGAGTGGTTTATTTTTCTGGGGGTAGGTTCATTAAATAAGGAGTTGCGGTTCAATTTTTATATCGAAGAACAGGGGGCAAATCTTTGGGGTAACCTCGTTACCATTAATCTATTTTTAAAAAATTATAAATATATACATTTTAAATAACATAGGGCCTTACTCAAAGGTGGTGATTTTGATTGTATTTATTTTTGTGTTTTTTATTTTATTTTGCATATGCCATACATAGCGCCACCGTCGACTGAGGTAAGTAATAAGTTATAGGTTTTTTTGCTTTTGTTTTTTTAAACTTTGGTTTTTCATTTTACATTTATTGTTTATTTTTTTGGATTTTTAATAATTTAAATTTAAATTTTAGTAATAGTAAATAGTAAAACTAAATACTATATAATTATTATTATGGTATTTAGATTTTTTTTCGTTTGAAATTATTTATTTGTATTACTATTTAATAAGTTAGTTTAAATTTTCTTTTTGTGTTAATTTAAAAAAATAAAATTGTGTATTTAATAAATTAGTTTAAATTTTTTTATGTTAGTTTATAATTAATTTGCATTAAATTTTATATCATAAACCTATAATTTATAAAATATATTATTTTTAATATTTATAATTAATAATTTAATAATTATTTAATTCAACATAAAAATGATAACATTTTGCAAGTCAAAGCTTCTTTAGGGAGTTACTAAATTTCAGATAAGAAAGGTTGAGCAATACCAGTGGGTATTGGGCAAGGGAGGAACAGTTTTACATTACGTAAGATTGAGCAGTGGGCCTTTGAGCAGTGAAATCAATAATTTTTTCTTACCAACAGCAAAAAGCAAATTTTCAATGCATCTAAAACTTCAACATGTCAATCCGCCCATTAGAGATGAAGTACATTGTCCAAAGAGATGATAAAAATAAAAAAAATATGAGATGCACCTTGTGCAAAGGGAATATCACAGGGAGTATAACCAAAGTTCGCAACCATTATCTTGGAGGATCTTCAGATGTCAAATTTTGTGGGGAAACAAATGAAAATTCAACGGAACCAGAATATGTAGAATTCATAAATAGAGTGAAAGCTAAATTTAATGTGAGTCATGCTGGATCATTAGCCTCAGAATCAAATAAGGGTAAAATCCAACATTCAATCTCACAAATGGACTCCTTCAATAGTTCTAGTTGCTCTCCATCACCATTTGCCCAAGGAAGTGGAAGTGGAAGTGGAAGTGGCATTCAAAAGTCACAAGCGTCATTGAAGTCAATGTGGAGGCCACAACAAAAGCATGATGTGGACAAGTTGGCAGCTAGATTATTTTATGCAGAGGCCATTCCTTTCACTGTTATCCATTCTCCACATTTCCAAACCTTCCTTGATGCAGCTATTTATTTTGGGAAGGGTTACAAACTGCCTTGCTATGAAAGGGTACGAACTACTCTTCTTGATGAGGAAGTGGCAGCCATATATACTGAGCTAGATGGAATTAAAAAAAATGGAAAAGAATAGGGTGCACAATAGTAAGTGATGGATGGTCCAATTCAAGAAGAAGACCTCTTCCAAATATTTTGGCAATATCCCCTAATGGTGCTGTCTATAAAATCAATTGATACAAGTAAAGAACAAAAAAATTCTCTTTTCATTTCTCAATGTATCGAATCAGCTATTTTGAAAATAGGAGAAGAGAAGGTTGTTCAAATCATTACAGATAATGCAGCTAATTGTAAAGGGGCAGGTGATATACTCATGGATAGATTTCCTCATTTGTTTTAGACACCATGCGCTGCACATGTGTTGGATCTTTTGCTTGAAGATTTATCAAAATTGGAGTGGGTAAGTAATATTGTGATTGAAGGAAAACAAGTTTATAAGTTTACCCTCAATCACCACTTGACATTGAACTTGAATCGTTCATTTTCAAAGCGCGAGCTTCTATCCCCTGCTGAAACAACATTTGCCACCAACTTTATTACTTTGCAAAGGGAGGTAGAGGAGAGGACAACATTGAAAAAAGTGATGGTTTCTGACGAATAGACAGAGTCAAAACTTTCCAAGGAAGCCCATTCAAAAGATATTGAAAGAATTATCTTAGGGGACACATTTTGGGAGGAGGCCAAGAAGATCATAATGGTGTTTAAGCCTCTTGTTAAAATTTTGAGAATGGTTGATGGCAATCAACCTTGCATGGGCTTTGTGTACGAGGGAATGGATAGAGCAAAGGAAGAAATTCAAAAGTTACTTGAAGATAATGTTGAAAAAGTCAAATGCATTTGAGAAATTGTGGACAAGCGATGGTTGATACTACATCGTCCTCTACACATGGTGGCTTGCTATTTAGATCCCAAATTAGTAGAGGTAAATCATGAGTCAGATGAAGAGATAATGAAAGGTGTATTTGCAACAATAGACAAGTTTATTGATGAAGAGAAGGAAGTAACAAGACAACAACTTAGGGTTTTCAAGAACCAATTAAAAATGTTTGGTATCAAGGAAGCAAAGACAAGCACAGTGAAGTGGGAACCATCTAAATGGTGGTAGACTTATGGGGCTTCTACTCCATAGTTGCAGAGGCTTGCAGTGCAAATCTTCAACCAATGTTCCAGTGCTTCTGCATGTGAAAGAAATTGAAGTACACATGACTTAATCCACACTAACAAGAGGAATCAACTGGAGGCTCAAAAACTCTCTAATCTTGTATTTGTTCATAGCAATTTATGATTGCTTACTAGCTCTCTTGCAAATGAAGATGACAACTCCCGCCTTAGCGAAGCATGCTTTGAAGATGAAGAAAATATTGTTGTTGTTGATGAGCCTAGTAATGTAGGATTAGATGATGTCGCTAGTAATGACTTTGGTGTAGATGCAGGGTTTGATGTTGCAGATGTTTAAATTGCATTCCTATTTTTAGTTAATGCTGAAAACTTTAATGTTAAACAAAGGATATTGCACAATTCTCATTGTTATATTTTATATGTATGATGTTGAACAATGAACATTGAAGTTTAACACTATTGGATTTTCTTATCATGTGTTATCAACTTATTTATGTTTATGTTTTACAAATATGTATGATATATTTATTTTGTATGATTTGTAAAAATTTCCTAACCAAACTACCAAACTTATCGAGCTGAGCTTTTTTCAAAATCCTGAACTTCCAAACTTTTTTCCCCCCTTTCCAAACAACCCAAACTTTCCGAACATGGTAACTATGCTACAAAAGCTTGGAATTGGCACCCTTGTGAGAGAGTTCTTCAGGCTCTCTCACTTCCAACTACAAGCATGGGGACAACCTTAGGATGTGGGTATCCTATGGTGAGGTTGAACCTCGAGGCTTTTTAATGAGGCTAGTTTCTCAGATGCTTCACTTCAGCTCTCTATTCCCACACTAAAATCTACTATTGGCTAAGGAAAAGGGATAGGAGAATAACATGAAAGGAAATCTAAGCTAAGGGAGGTGATGCACCAAAAGAAATGATCCACTTAGTCTAGAAATCAACACTTATTCCGCATAAGATAAATTTTTGATTATACAACCTCACAACCAATTAACTTGCATAAATATTTTGTAAACTAGGCTCACTGGACCATACATGAAGCAAAGAGGGATTTCAAAATCCACACCAAGCGTCCATTAATGGTGGAAAGAGCTCAAGTTCAGACCTGCAACTAACTGGAAAAACCCCTGAAAATGGGTAAGAAAGGACAATGAGCCTGGAAGGACACTTCTTCACAACGCCATTGTGCACAAGCTTGCTCAACACGATTTTCAGACAAAGAGATAGGTAAAAAATTAATCTTTATTGCTTCAAAAGGTCTTTTAAAAATCGATTTTGGCAGAGTAATTTTATTGCTAGTCCAGGGATAACTTCTTGGCTCCAAGGCCTCTATTTATAACAGAAAAGTGGAAGAGAAAATGGGAACGTGTGAGAAACTGGGAAGGAAGCCATAAATTCCTGAAACCACCACCATCGTCCTTCTTTGACCCTGGAGTGAGTCGCTCAAAGTCGTCCAGGCCCCTTTGAGCCCTTTCCGCATTCAAGTCACCCTTGGGTGGGTTTTGAGGAGGCCATGTCACGAGTCGCTGAGTGTCTTTGCTTGGCGCGACTGAATTGATCCCTGCATTAAACGTCTTCATGGGGACTTTCCCTTTCATGTGTCTTGCTAAAAAGAACTCAGTCTCCATCCTTTGAAACTCAAGCCGACCCATGTTGCTTCTGTGTTGAACGAGTGTTTGTCGGAAGTGGGAGTCATATTGAAGGATGAAAGCCTTCATTAAGTTTTTAGCTATCAGCTCCCGCTAGTCGTTTGGACTCCCCTTTGCATTGATTGGTCGTTGGGAGTCACCTCGAATCCTTATCCTGCATCGTGTTTATTTTTTGTTGTGGACGCTTATGGATCATTGATCTCCTTGCCAGTTGGATGCTCCTGTGCCACTTGTCTTCCATCTGTTTCTTTGAAAAGCCAACCTCTGCTCTAGATTATGCCACGTGGCAAGCTCTCATTCGTTGTTTCTAGACCTGATGTCTTCAGGTCCTCCAGCTTGATGACTTCGGGCTTTCGGAGTTGCTTACTTATAAAGCTCATAAGTAAAGCACTCAAAGAATCCCGAATTACACTATGAAGAGTAATTCAGGATCTCTGAGCTCCTCAACTTCAGACTTTTCAAGCTTGATTACTTCCCAACGGCTAGTTTATCACCTCAAATTTTGATGTTCATGGGCCCGTCATTGGACATTTGAATCCCAATGACTAGTCCTCCATCATGAAATTGACGTCCATACAGCCATCACTCACTAGGACAATTCCTTCGTGTCTTTGTTCGGCACTTTGTCTTTGCACCATTTCCCGCAGGCAAATTGTCTGCGGGAATCGTCTCTTTATCTTTTCCGAAAGGAAAAGGCCCTTCGGGAATCTTTCAAGTGCCCTGTTGATGCCGAGGAAGTGCCCTTTGAAATTTTGAAAAAGCCTTTTGGAAGAATTGAGAAACACCCTTCGGGAATTTTGAAAAGACCCCTCCAACTTTGTGAAAAAAGATATTTCGAAATTTTTCTTAGACCTTTGGGAAGGACTCTTCACACGAAAGGTGTCCTTCAGAGCCTTTGAAAGGACAGTTTTCCCGAGAAAGAACCCTTTGGGAAAACTATTTGGGGCACTTTGCAACCAAAAGACCTTTCAGAGTTTTGAAAAGTGCCTTTCGAAAAAGTGTAGTGGACCATTTCCTCAAGAAAAGGACCTTCGAGAACTTTGAAAATGAACCATTTTTATAGAAGTGCCCTTCGAAACTTTCTTTCGGACAAAATGTCCGAGGAAATTCCAAAACTTAGCCCGGACGAAAATCTTTGAAAGAAAACACTTGGTGAAAAAGTCCCGAAAGAAATGAGCCCTGTCCATCGGGTTTTCAACTCCTACTTACTTCGGGCTTCTTTGGTGAAGTAGCTGATGTATCAAAACCCGAAGTCCTCTTTCTCAAGACCAATTCGGGTTTTGCATGCCCTCTTACTTCAGAATTTTGGACACAAGTAACTTATGTGACAAAGCCCGAAGTCTTCCACTGCTGAAACCCTGCGAACCATTGCTCAAGACAAGTTCGAGTTTCTGGACTTAGCATACTTCAGGGTTGCGGAGTTACTTTACTTCAGAGTTGTGACTGCCTGCAACTTATAAGGTAATTTAAGCAAAGTAGTTCCAGTGATGGAATCCGTAGCTCTTTTGAACTCATGCTTGAAATGTTTGAACTGCTTGGTTTCGCCATGAAAACTGGTCAAGATCCCTTTTCTCTGCTCTACAGACCTGTCCCTTAGGATTTGACAAAATACGCTTTAAGCAATCTTAAAGTGTTTCAAAAGCTTTGTGAGAACTATGAGATCTCTCTGGTCCACTCATTTCATCCAGGGCATTTGTTCAGTTGCTCATCCGTAGCAACTTGATCCACTTGGGCGTAGCTTGGCATGTGGGCCAAAATTGGCCAACATTTTTGGCGATTCGCAGGGAAGCATGCTTGCTATGCTTGAGAACCCAGCTCATTTGCTTCATCCGATCCATTGGGCATGGAGTCACTGCTTTCTTTGACAAGGCTGGCTCTATTTGGAAATTCCCTTTGAAGCAACAAGAACAACTGAAACGAAACAAACAGTGCCCAAGGCACTTAGGGAAGGGAAACACACAACTGAAAAGGATGTGCACAAGGCACTTAGGAGAAAACATGAAAAACTATACAAAAGGTACAATATATACAATGGTTGCAAACGCTTTTAAAAGCAGGGCTTTAGATGAATCCCATTGACTGGAATGGTTAATACCTCCCCGTCTAGTCAGGCGAGCTGAAAAGCGTTATGTTGCTTGCATCCATGGATCAAATAAGGGCCACTCCACAAGCTGTCAAACTTAGTATGATTTCTTAGCTTGGCCTTATTTGAATCCCATTTGAGGACTAGATCCCCTTCTCTGAAGTCCCTTGCTATGGCTCTCTTGTCAAAAGCTTTCTTGACTTGAGCTTGATGTGACTCTAGTGTCTTCATTGCAAGGTCTCTTGTTTCTTCAAGCTCCATGAGTTCTATCAATCTCACATTCATGGGCTCATCTTCCAGCAGCTCCCGCTGATGGGCAAGCTTTAATGCAGGAAACTCAAAAGAAATGGGTAACTTGACCTCTCTTCCATATACTAAAACATATGGAGAATTGCTAATGGCAGCTTTAGGAGTCACCCGATCAGCCCACAAGGTTGTCTTTAGTTTAGTGTGCCATGTCCTTTGGTTCTCTTCCATGGTTCTCCTGATGATTCTTATCAAAGGAAGAGGTGCTGAGGTAGTGCCCATCTTGAGAGCCTATTTACTTGTTTTCAGACCGAGGAATGCTAGTGCATTATCAGATATGATAGTGGATGGAACACCAAACCTGGTCACGATGTTGTCATAGAAGTTTAAGACTGCACTTTCGTTAGCTTCCTTCAACGCAATGGCTTCCACCCATCTGGTGAAGTAGTCAGTCGTGGTAAGCACCCACTTGTGCCCCGCACTTGATGGGGGGTTGATCACTCCAATGAAATCCAAACCCCATTGCATGAATGGTTGCTCTACCTGGATCAGGTTAAGAGGAAAATCTGCTAATCTTTGCTTACCCGAAAAGAGGGCACATTTCTGACACTTCCTCACCCATGCATAAGCATCCTTGAAGAAGCTAGGCCAGTAATAACCAGCCCTCGTTATCTTTGTTGTTGTAGTCCTAGGTGCAAAATGACCACCTGCAAGTCCATCATGGAAATGCTCCAAAAGCTTGGCCATTTGGTCATTATCTATGCACCTTAGGAGCACTCCATTGAGGTCCTTTCTGAATAAAAACCCATCAACCAATGCATAAGGTATGGACTAAAGTCTGAAATACCTTCTTTTTGCTTTGTCCATACCTTGAGGGCACTCACCTGTTAGTAGAAAATGCGCCATATCATGGAGCCAGCCCTTAGGAAGTAGAGGTACTTCTACCTGTGAGTTGTCTTGAATCACCATGGCAACTTCTGTCCTTTTGAATATCTTCTACCATGTGTTCACACAAACCTCTACCTCTGACCAGCTTGGTCACTTTGATTTCCACGTCAAACTCCATGATTTTGGTGATCCAGCCAGCTCTTTTCTCATTCAGATCTTTGTTAAGGAGGAAATCCCTAACTCTGGGATGAGGCACCATGAGATGAATGTTGTTGTTAGGGATCATTGGTTTGAACTTCTTAAGACTCCTCACCGCTTTAAGGATCTGCTTCTCTATGAAGGTGTACCTTACTTCATATCCTTCCAGCCATTGACTAAAGAAGGCAATCGGCTGCTTCATTTCCTCGTTATTCTTTTGTGTCAGCATAGCTAACAAGCCGTCAACATTGGCAAAGGTGTACAACATGAAGTCCTTAGAGAAATCAGGATTTATGAGGGAGGGTGCTTGCGCAATGGCCTATTTGATGGCCTCAAAAGCATCTTTTCCTTCTTTCGACCAAGAAAAAACCTGACTCTTCCTTAACATGGCAGTAATAGGCTTGACCATGCTTGCAAAACCCGGTATGAACCTTCTTACAAAATTTATTTTGTCAAGGAAGCTCTAAACTCCTTTCTTATGCTTGGGGAGAGAGAGTGCTAAGATGGCATCTACCCTTTTAGGATCAATGGACAGCCCTTCCTTTGAAACGATGTGGACCAATAGCTTGCCTTCATGGATGACAAACACACACTTCTTGGGATTCAACGAGATCTCATACTCCCTGCATCTCTCAAAAATCAGCCTTAGGTGGTCCATGTGTTCGCCAACATTCTTGGAGAAAACCGTGATGTCATCCAAGTATACCAACACCATTTGATTTAGCAGCCCTTGGAAAGCCATGTCCATGGCTCTTTGGAAAGTTGCACCAGCATTTGACAAACCAAAGGGCATCTTTTGGTATGCATACATGCCCCATTTGGTGTTGAAAGCAATCTTGTACCGGTTCTCCTCTTTTACCCATACTTGGTTGTAGCCTGAATATCCATCCAACATAGAAAAACGTTTTGAACCTGCAACTACTTGGAGAAGCTGCTCCATGGATGGTAGAGGATAGTGATCCTTCAAAGAGACTTTATTCAAATCTCTGAAGTCAACACACAGCCTAATCTCCCCACTCTTTTTCCTTACAGGCACCAAATTGGCTACCCATGATGAGTGTTTGATGGGAAAGATGATCCTAGACTCGATCAACTTGGTTATCTTGGGGTTGACGGGCCTTTGCTTTTGTCTTACATGCTTAGCATTGGCCTCCAATTTTATGGTATGCCGAGCTAACTGTTGTCAACCTGGAGTTGCACCCTGAATCAAAGACGTACTGAAATGGCTAATCCTCTCTCCGGTTGAAACAATGGGATCTTCTCACGAGGGTGGGTGCCTCAATGGTGACAAGAACCTCCAGAGAAGGGTGGTTCCTGTAAGATGTATCAATGAGGATCTCTACTCTGTGCTGCGGACTACCATGGAAAAAGGAGAAAGAAACTTGAAAGGAAAATCCTACATAATAATGGTGATACACCAAAATGTTGATCCACTCTACTTGGAACCCTGAACATTGAATCAAACAAGGAAAAAAGAAGACCTTTGATTTCAATTGATCATTATGCATAAAGATTTCATGAGAAGGTTCGATCCAATGACCAAAACATGAGGGAAAACGATGGAGAGAGGTCTGATACAAGACACTTTGCAGCCACCTAACATCCACATACAGCTTCAACAAAAGACATAAAGAACACTGAATATGACCTGCATAATATGATAAGCTAGCAACTAGGTACGAATCAAAATTTGGGAAGGGAGAGAAATCTACCACATATGCAAATTGCTAAATGAATATACACTATGCAAGCACTTGAAATCTGAAAGTACAATCCTTCTATTGATTGGAGAGGTTACACAACTCACCAATCGCAGAGTCTGGTCTTGCCAAGAGAGGGATTATTTAATCAAGGCTGAAAGCCAACTTATAGTGAATTACAAAAGCCAAAAGATTGGCATTGAAAAAAAGAAGAGGAGGATCAACTTAGATTAACTCAAGGCTGACTTTGCTTTTCAATAAAATATGTTTTCCCTTTGTCTTTGCATGAAGCTCCTTGGCACTAGAGGAAGTGGACTTGTCTTTGCATGAAGCTCCTTGACGTTAAAGGAAGTGGACTTGTCTTTGTTTATTGAAACGCCCACCTCTCTTTCCATGGAAATCCATGCCAATGTCAATTTTAGCTTCTTCATGAGCTGCTGGAACGTTTTGAAGTATGAGATGATAATATCATACATGAAATCCAATGCCAATGTCAATTTTAGAACTCTGACTTGATCCGTTGGAAGCCGAGTTGGAACGTTTGAAAGGCTGAGTTGGAACGTTTGATAGGCTGAGTTGGATGAAGAGATTATTTTCCTTTGCATGGAAAACTCCTAGTAGATGTATCGTTTAACAATTAGTCAATTCTAAATCTAAAACAGTCAACTCAACGTCCGAATTTGGAACTCCGGTTGAGCTGTTGGAACGTTACAAGCTTGAGACGGACGAAAGTGCTTGCATGGAAAACTATCTTGCTGAGTGAGGGATAAATTCAAGTTGAATTTATTTTCTGGTTATCTATTTTCTGTTTCTGTTTCTGTGCATGCATTGCTTTTGAGTTTATTCTCGCGGACTTGTCTTTGGTCTTGGATTTTTCTTCGGATCTTTTGTTAGTCCATTTTCCCGTGGACAGTTTGTTTTGCTTTATTTCCCTTCGAATATCTCCTTCGGCTTTATGTCCTCACTTTTCCTGCGGCTTTATTTCCCTCGGCTTATCTGTGCTCGAACCTTGCCTTTTCAAACCCTCCGAAGGATTTCCTTCGGGCAAACTGTCCGCTTGAATTGTCCTTGAATTATCTTTTCCCGCGGGCTTTTTTCTTTTGAATTTCCATGGGCTTTTTTGCTTTGCGGGATGTTTCCATTTGTTCTATTCCCGAATTAATCCTTCGGACAAAAAGTCCGAAGGAATTCCTTTGGACTTTTGTCCGAAGGGTATCCTTCCTTTGTTTTTCCTCTTTTTGCCTTCGGACTTTTTCTATCGGTTTTTTTGCTTTGTAAACCCTCTGAATTTCTTTGGACTTTTTGTCCGAAGGAATTCCTTTGGACAAAAAGTCTGAAGGTATTTTCTTTGTCTTCTTTGGCCACAGGCAAAAAGCCCTTCGAAAAAATTGCAAAGGTATTTGCCACCAACCAGGTGCCCTCCGCAAGGGCTTGTGTCCTTCCTTTGTGCCCTTCGGGAAAGTTAGAATGGTCCTATCACCGACCAAGTGGCCTCCGCAAGGGCTTCTATCCTTCCTCTGTGGCTTTTCAAAAAAAATTTAGGGCACCCGGGCTTTTTGTAGGGCACCCGGGTTTTTTGTAGGGGTCCTTATTCCTTTGAACTTTTGGATTTTCTGACTTCTCTCTAGGATTTCTTCGGACAAAAAGTTTGAAGGAATTACTCCTTGGGCTTTATTCTTTGGCGGACTTTTGGGATGTTGTAGGTTTCTTTGTTTACAAATCCTCTGAAGTATTCCTTTTGACAAAAAGTCTGAAGGAATTCCTTCGGACTTTTGTCCGAAGGATATCTTCCTTTGTTTTTTCATTGCTTTGTGCAATTTCTAACCTTGCCCTTTTGATTTTATGGCTCCTCCTTGGTCCTTTATTCTTGGCTAATTTCCCACGGACTTAAGTCCTTTGAACTTTTCCGAAGCTATGTGAAATCAAGCCAAGGCTTTTGAAAATGAGTTATTTCAATTGGTCTACATCTACCCAATGTATTATTTCTTCTTTGGCTAGAAACGTGAACTTTCCAAATGGCAAGAGACAATCTGACCTGTGGAAGAATTGTCAACATTTATGGCGACTCAACTGGCCTAGCATGTCTGCTATGCTTGAGAACTCAGACCATATAAATGCTATTCGAACTCCCAAAACAATGATAAACTTGATTTCTGACTGAAAATCTCCTTTGACCATGGCTGAAGTAACCTTCTTCCTTCAGAATAAGAAGGGAAACACACGAAAGCCGAAAAACTAAGAAGCAAATGTGCAAACAAGCACTTATTGGACAAAACTGAAGCAAACTACTGTGCTTGAACAACACTTGGAGGAAAGCAAAAATAACTATGTACATAGAGTTTTGCTCTTTAATAACAATGTTTCAGATGTATCCCATTGACTGGGATTGGAAGCTCTTGGCCGTCCATCTTGGCAAGTTGGAAGGCGTCGTGGGATTTGCAGCTGGAGATCGTGTATCGGCCACTCCAAAGGGAATCAAATTTTGTGTGCCTTCCTGGTTTGGCTTGATCCTCATCCCACTTGAGGACCAAATCTCCTTCATTGAAGCTTCGTGAGGAAGCTCCTTTGTCAAATGTTCTTTTCACCTGTCCTTGATGACTTTTCATGGCTAGCATGGCTTGATTCCTTGTCTCCTCCAACTCCATAAGCTCTGCATACCTGATCTCCATAGGCTCATTCTTCAACAACTCAAGTTGATGCATTAGTTATAAAGCTGGAAACTCGAGAGAAATAGGTAACCTTGCTTCCTTACCATAGACTGGCTTGTAGGGAGAGTTGGCTATCGACCTCTTGTAGATGATCCTATCAGCCCATAGAGCTGACTTCAACTTGAGATGCCATGACCTCTAATTGTCTTCAATAGTCCTTTGTATGATCCTTAAGAGGTTCTTGTTTGTAGATTCAACAAGCCCATTTCCTTGTGGATAATAGTTCGATGAAGTACTGAGATAAACCCCATGTTGGACAGCCCATTGGCTGATTCGAGATCTCATAAAAGCCATTGCATTGTCAGAAATAATAGTCGAAGGAACTCCAAACCTAGTGATCAAACCTTCATAGAAATCAAGAACGCTAGTTTCGTTTGCTTCTTTCAATGCAATTGCTTCTATCCAACGTGTGAAGGAGTCTGTAGCTGTTAGAATCCACTTATGCCCTGAACTTGAAAGGGGGTTAATGAGACCAATAAAGTCCAATCCCAACTAGACAAAAGGCTGATCCACTGCAATTCGCTGAAGGGGCAGGGCTACAAGTTTAACTTTTCTTACAAACATAGCACATTGTTTGCACTTCCTAACCCATGTATGGCAATCGCCAAATATAGTAGGCCAATAGTACCCACCTCTCATAATTTTAAGTGTTGTAGTTCTTGCGGAAAAGTGCCCTCCACCAAGTCCATCATGAAATTTTGCATGTAATCTTTGAGTTTGGCTTGGCTCCACACACCTTAGTAACATTCCATTGATATCATTTTTGAACAAAACGTCGTTAATGAGCAAGAATGGAATTGATTGCAATCTGAAATACCTTTTTTTTAAGCACTTAGGTGAGACAGGTAACAACCATCTTGCAAATAGCTTACCAAATCACAAAACCAGCTAGAAGGTGAGGTGTGAACAGCAACAATCTCTTCATCATTTGCCACTAAAACAACTTCATTAGTTTCTTGCAAGTCCTGAGCTAGATGCTCACAAAGTCCTTTGCCTATAACTAGCTTTGTAATTTTAATTTCTATGTCATATTCCATTACTTTGGTTATCCAACCAGCCCTCTTCTCATTTATGTCTTTGTTCAGAAGAAATTCTTTCATGCTTGGATGAGCAACCATTAGATGTATTTTATTATTAGACAACAAGTGCCTAAATTTTTTCAGAGATCTTATAACTGAAAGAACATGTTTTTCAACAAAAGAGTACCTTGTTTCATACTCCTGCAAGCCTTGGCTTTAGAAAGCTATTGGCTACTCTAAATCTTCATGATTCTGCTGCATAAGAATGCTTGAAATGGTGTCCACATTAGCATACGTATACAGAATGAAATCTTTCGTAAAATCTGGATTTAAAAGCGTAGGAGCACTTGCTATGGCTTTCTTAACATCTTCAAACCCTGTTATTCCCTCCTTGGACCAGCTGAAATTTTGATTTTTCTTTAACATGGCTATAAGTGGTTTAGCTACAGTAGCGAAATCTGAAATGTATCTCCTTATAAAATTGATCTTTCCAAAGAAACTTTGCAAAACCTTTTTGCTCTTAGGCAAGGAGAGTGCAAGAATGGATTGAATCTTTTTAGAATCTATGTTTAAACCGTGCTTTGAAACAACATGTCCAAGAAGCTTACCTTCATGAACTGAAAATACACACTTTTTGGGATTTAGAGATATCCCAAATTGCCTACACCTTTCGAAAACTTGCTGGAGGTGAACCATGTAATCTTCTCCATCTTTCGCAAATACTGTTATATCATCCAAATAGACAAGCACAAACCTGTTAAGAAGGCCTTGGAAGGCCATATCCATGGCTCTTTGAAAGGTTGCTCCAGCATTGGACAAACTGAATGGCATCTTTCTATATGCAAATGTTCCCCACTTAGTTGTGAAAGTTGTCTTGAATTGGTCCTCTTCTTTGACCAAAATCTGATTGTAGCCACTATATCCATCCAAGAAAAACCTCTTTGAACCTGCAACACGCTGTAGAATTTGTTCCATTGATGGCAATGGATAGTGGTCTTTAAGCGAAGCTCTATTTAAATCACGGAAATCAACACACAAACGAATCTCACCATTCTTTTTCCGTACTGGAATGAGGTTCGCCACCCAAGTTGAGTGCTTGATTGAAAATATGATAGCCGATTCTATGAGCTTGTGAAGCTCAGCTTTCATCAAAGGCTCAAGCTTTGGATTGATTGGCCTTTGTCTTTGTTTTATTGGTTTAGTTTCGTCTTCTAACTCAATAGTGTTGTTGACCAATTTTGGTCCTGCAGGCCAAAAATCGGGATCCTCTTTGCTTTCTTTGTTGTCCTGATTAGTCAGTCTCTGATGTCTTCACCTTATTGCAATTGTGGGTTTTTCCTTTGTAATAGACCTGTTTTTATAAAGAACCAAGTGACTTGAGTCTTGTAGGTATTTCGAGTTGATCTGGGGCTTATTTCACTTCAAGCAAATTACCTCGGACAAGCCTTTTATTGGCAAAAAAATGGACCAGTTTCAAACAAATACAGGTCTTTTACAAAACTCTGAAGGTCAAGTGCCCTTGGGGAGGGCAGGTAGGTAACAAATGGGATCGTTCAAGCAAGCTCTGAAGGACAACTTTGGACCCAAAGTGCCCTTGCGGAGGGCAGAAAGCGCATTTGTAAGAGATCAAGGCAGAAAGCCCGAAAGGGAAGTTTCCTTCGGAAAAAGTGACAAGTGAACAAAGGATTTATTTGGACTTTTTGTACGAAGAAAATCCATGTAGAAACCAAGGGCCAAATTCCTTCGGACAAAATTCCCGAAGGAATTTCTTTGGACTTTTGTCCGAAGAAATTTACCAAAAGAAGGCCGAGACATTGAAGGCATGATTTCCTTCGGGCAAAATGTCCGAAGGAATTCATTCGGACATTTTGTCCGAAGGAATTTGGAAGACAAAGGAACTCGAAAGGCAGGTGCCTTTGCGGAGGGTCTCAGCTATCAAAAAAGGACCTTTTCCTTTTTCCGAAGGGTCATTTTCCCTTCGAAAAGGTTCATTTTTGCAAAAGCTGAAGGAATTGCTAAAGGATGATGACGGGCCCGAGAACGTCAACTTCAACATGGTGAACTAGCCGTTGAAGGTTCAAACGTCTGTTGACGTGCCCGCGAAAGTCAAATTCAAGGCAGCAAAAGAGCCGTTAGTTTTCAATTGGTGACGGGCTCGCGGATGTTAATTTTATGGTGATGAGATAGCCGTTGTTTTTTCAAATATTTAAGGACGGGCCCACGCATGTCAAATTCAAGAAGATGGGTCAATCGTCAGAGGAAAAGTTAAAGGACATTTCCTTCGGACATTTTGCCCGAAGGAATTCGAAGGTTGAGCGACCCGCCAAGAAAGGAGCCAAGAGGAGGCAAAGAATAGCTCGAGAGCTTGAATTGCTAGAAAAGACAAGTAGCAAATAAAGAGAGAACAAAATAGTAAATCTAGAACGTGGCCACGCACACATACGACAACACTTGGAACGTTCCAGAAGACACGAACCAGACCAGCCCATGTGGCAAAAGAGGCGTCGGCAGGGGAAGTTATTTCTTGCAGATGAAATAGTATCCACCAAACAGCCATCAAAGGGAGCACGAACATTCAATAGAGCGGCCCATTTTTTCTTTGTTTAGCATTAATGAGCAGAGAGTTGCACGAGTTTTTAGGGGAGGTGGCCTTGTCGTTCAAAGAATAAGGTGACCCATGCTTTAGAAGGAATATTAAACGCAGTTTGAGCAGCAAAACTCAATGTCTGTGACATATACAGCGTGGTTCTTCCAAACGTATTGATGGAAAGATGACAGCAACATGAGCAGATTCCTCTTACCAAGGTGTTTAATGCAGTATGGGCTGCTAGTTCCTTGAAATGACTAAGGATCTTTCACTAAGTTCTATATATTGTAACCTCTCAACTGAAAAAGATATTTCTCACTTGTGTATGGCGAAGCCCTGACAATTTTACCTTTTAATCAAAAGAAGCGTGTTTTACCTCCATCTGATTTGTTATACTTTTGAATATGTCTATGTATCGACATTGTGTTTAGTCATTTTATCTTAATGCTTTCATAGGTCGACACCAACATATCTAGTATATCCAAGACCATTTCTGCAAGTTAACAGGAAGTGCACAAGTTGGAGCATAGAGGCAGAAGAGCAATTATCTGACAGTGTGCTTTTGGAGCACCTATGGTGGGTTCTTTTTCATTGTATCTCCATTAAGCCCCTTGTTAAAACACCCATGTAGTCTGGTTTTTTGTTCAAATGAAGTGTCTGTTCGCTCCTTTTGATGTAAAGTGCTGATGAAGTTGAGTAGATCGAATCATTTGGTGCATCACCATTTTTAGTTAGGTTCCGCTTTTGTAATATCCTTCTCTCTTTTCACCCTCCCATTATTAACAGTAGCAGTTAAGGACATCAAAGGTGCATCAAGGGGAGCTAGCCATTATCTAGAGATTCATTCCTCAATTTTGCCAAGCCCACAATAAGAGGAATGTCTCCATTGTGCCGCGTAGAAAAAAAATGTTGAGCCTTCTTTTAAAGGGTGCAATCCACAACGTCAACAAGTGTGTTGAGCCAAACTTGGATCAAAACCTTTGAGATCACTATACTGCCATGCGAATATATCAGCAAAATATGTGAATAATTCAATGAAAGCTTTCTTTTGTGGAGGAGTGCATACCTTGTCCAATTTCAAAATCTTACCAACTACAATCTCTACATTGGCATAGTGCTCTTCCTTTGTTGACAAGGATGGTTTATCTTTCCTTAGCTCATCATCTTCACTGAAAATATTTTCAAGAGTGACCAATCCCTTGGGTAGCTCATTAGTTTTTAGTTGTACAATCTGATCACCATACTGGTGTAAGCATTTCGATTGATTTCTTAAAGAAAACTCAGCTTCTTGCAAAAATCTCACAATTTGATTGTCATTTTCAAACACCTGCTAGTTTTATTGGTTATTCGGAACGGAAGGCCTTACAAATATCTTTATATGTGACTAAAAAAAATTCACTTTTTACATCAACTGGGATATCAAATTGTGCCCCAACAGCAACCAACCTATCAACATGTTTATTCTTGTCTCTTGGTATTGCCTAAATATTAAAAGCTTGAAAATCTTCAAGTAAATCTCATACTCTGTCTGTAAGATTTAAGCAACATATTCTTGCATATATTCAAACCTCTTACTTGGTAGACTACAAGTTCACTATCTCCAAACACTTGCAAACAATTTGCTTTCATCTTCCTAGCCCACTGCAAACTATGGACTAGTGCTTCATATTTAGCAACGTTGTTTGAACAGTCAAACTAAAATTTAATAGAGAAATACATTTGTTTTATAGGATAAATTAACATCATTAGAGCTCCGATCCCATGCTTATTTTTTGATCCATCAAAATATAATTGCCACAAGCTTTCATTAGATTTTTCTTCTTTGACCATGGCTGGAATTGGTGCATCGTTCTCATAAAGACAATACACACCAAAATCTTCCTCAATCAGCTTGTAGGGATCATGTTCATGCAAGGTGGAAGCCCACTCATCAAGAAACAAATCTGGAACTCCATCCAAAGGTGAGTCCTTTTCTACATCACTAGTTTGTAGTGTTTCATCTAAGATGATACAATTTGCATTGACCACACTTGGCGTATAAGGCTCCATGTGAAAACGTGCAATAGGTTCTGAATGAATTGTTACTTTTGTGCCATATCTCGTCTTGAACAAGTAAGTCCAATCAACTGATAAATATGCCCTAATCTTTGAGGTGAAATCTCTTGAAAGACAGCGAAATAAGGAGGCAGGTCCACCACGACAATGTCCTACTGAATAGTTACGTTAGGACAGAGATGTAATATTAATTTCAAATATTTGATAATGCCACCGTTTTTGAGGGTGAACCATCCAACTACAGTATCTTTTTAGTATTTGTCTCATAAACAAGGCCGAGCTTGTCTGCAATCTGTTAGGGCATATTACTGTACTGCTAGCTCCACTATCCACCATACAATTATGAACCAAAGTATCACCCACTATCAAAGAAAGATAAAAGGGGGAGTTTTCTTTGTTTTTACCTCAATTTTGTCCACCTTTGATATCTTATCTCCTTGCTGCCCCTGTTGCTTAGTTGGTGGCTCCGAATTTGTAAAGACAACACCTTCTTTCTCAACCGATTTTGGTGACAATTCAAGAGCTGAAAGTTCTTGAATGAGTTTATTCTTTTGCTCTGGAATTGAAAGAGAATCCCACATGCTAATGCTGATGTTAGACTTCTTCATTTAGTCTACAATACTGAACTAAGATGGACTAACCTTTGATTGCGCTTTATGTGGTACTTGCTGCTCACAAATTAGAGGTATTTGCTACACTTTACTAACCTCTACATTCTGATCTTTTGGGGCTATGGGGGCAGCAAGCTGCTCTTTTGTACCTTGAGCAATAATACTAGGAGCACTTGAAGTATTTTCTACTGCTTGGGCTTCTTCAACAGATCTTTTTTTAGTTCTCTGATAGGTTATAGCTACAACTTGACCATTTGAAACATTAGTTTTAACATATTGAGTAAAAGCGACATGATCATCTACCTGTCAATTTACATTAATAGATCAGGCTGTCCTTGAATCGCTCCTTGTGATGCCAAACCTGTATCTTGATATTGACCCTCTAGAAAAAAGAACTCTTGTGTCATCTGTGGCATGGTGTTGTTTGGTGATACCAAGTTCTAGTTTTGTGTCATGTCCCCTTTTTCCTGGACATTGACAGTCTTGATGATTAGCCTATTATGCGACCTTCGTAGGCTAATATGATGGATAGAGGGTCATAATGGAGCTTGGCTTGACTTTGATTCGCAGAATTTCTACATTTGGTTTTCATTCAGGTTATTTCAGTCACATTGGAACTGAGCTCCTACTTTTTAGGGATATTTGATATGCAGCGGAGCGCCTTTATTTTGGTATGGTCATGTGCGGAATCACTCCCTGATTCACCTGCTTCGATCGGTTCGAGGATCCGACATGTATTGAGGGAGATATTAATATTTGATTGATTTAATCAAATATTAATTATTTAGCCTATTTTTAATTAGAAACCCTAATTCTAATTTAAGAAACCCTAATTAGGGCAAGCATATCTTTTTGAGGGTATAAGGGTTTCTCATGGAGGCCATTGTTGATTATGCTATTGATTATTGATATTGATTTTGAGAATTTCTTCTGTGAAGACTGAGCCTCGGGTTCAAGGATTCCATTTGCATTGGAGAACGTTCCCTTTTCAGTGTGTGCAATTAAGAGGCTGTGGAATATCAGCTGATCTATTGCCAAAGTGAGAGATAGCTTCATCCAGAAGTTATCACAGAATTTCAGGGTTGAGAGATAACTTCACACAGAAGTTATTACAGATATTCCAGGTATTTCTTTATTCTTGTTTTGATTCAATAAATTATACAGCTAGAGATCTTATGTGCTAGAAACGTATATTTTCAGATCAGGGGTTGAGAATAGGGAAGCGTGCTTAATTGGCGGCCGTACAAAGTCCGTACAGATCAACTCAGGAACCGACCTCGACAGACAGAGGGTTTCCAGTGACCGACATCGGTCGACTGAAGACCGACGTCGGCAGAACGCTGACCTGCAGTGACCGACGTTGATAGTTCATCGACCGACGCCGGCGACTGTGTGTTCGACACAGCAGGCCGAGACCTTCCAGAATCCAATTTTCGCTTCCAGTTTCCAATTTTTGCTTCCAGTTTTGCTAAGTCAGGGTTTTTAAGACTGTATTTCATATTTATATGCATAAGAAAGGACTACAATTGTAATATTTTAGAAGGACAAGTGATACAATCTGTAATTTGTTATTAAGAGACTATATTATTGTGATCATTCTGAATTTATTCAACAGAAGTTATATCTTGTTCAGAGTTTTTTTGTGTTGCTATATTTCCTGTTTGGAGGGGATACTACAGTGGTATCATAGCCAATGTCTTGCCATCCTGTTGGGTAGTTTGGGTAGATTGAATCAGCAAAGTATCATGATGCCTTCATATACTCAGAAACAGTGGGACAATGATATGAAGAAGCTGGAACATAGTTTGAAGCAGTTGGATGAAACCCAGAGGAGGATGAATGAAATTCTTTCATATCCTACATCTAAAAACAAACCCGCACGGTATATGACAGCGAATGAGGAGTGGGAGTTAGTACCACCTCGAATTCAGAAGTTGTTGCCTTTTGATCGCTTTGTTAAGCATAGGAGAGAGCACTACAGATCACTTAGGCGAGAGAGCAGCATGTCCTATGATTATTATGATTATTATGAGATAGGAGATAGTGAAGATGAGGATGAGTTTGATGCTTGCACTCAGAGTGTGCAGGTGTGCTCAGATGTTAGTGCACTGAGGGTTGATGATCTCTCAGCTATGGCAGAGATTGTAGAAGAGTCCCAAGATCCGATTATTGCAGATGATACCCAGGAGAATGCAGTGGACAGTTTTGAGGACTTAATTTCACCGGTTGTTTCTTTCCGTATGGAAGAGTTAGACAGTGATGCTACAGTTGTTGATACTCCGTCTGTTGATATGAGCTTTGACGTTGATTTACATAGTATGGATGATCATTTGTATATTGAGGTGGTTGGTGGTGAGTACATTCCTGCAGTTGTTGCTGAGGAGCATATTGCTGATGCTGATACACACGTTCAGGATTTGGGAGTACCTGATTCTGATGAGCTTGAGATACCAGTGGAGTCGAGTCTCCAGATTGATTATTCTTACACGGATGACAGTGTGGTACAGTTGGTTGTGCCACCTTTACAGAGAGATCAGTTGGGGTGTGTGGGAGAGTATGTCGATGCTTCCACATATAATTTCTACTGCACTGAACCATTCATGGAGTATTTGTTGGATAGTGCAGGTGTTCGTCTGGACTCACATAAGATGACAGAAGGTGTTCTTGTCCGAGGTTCTAGTGCTATTAGCAGATTGGGTGAGGAGATTTTACGAACCCTTTCTACTATGTTACCTTACAGGGATGTTGAGGTGATGTTTGTTGAGCCGAGATTGGAGCCATCCATTGAGTCCCAGTTTGGCAATAGTGAGCCAGTAGCAGAGTTTGGGGGTTCTTACCAGCATCATACGGTGAGGTATGCTCCTTATTTTTCTTTGCATCTAGAGATTAGTTTTGGTGTCAGTGACTCAGGTACCAATGATTGTCATATCCACGGTCCAGTTGGGTGTGAGTATCAGTTAGATAGGGACTGGAATTTTGACAGGGTTGATATTGTAGTTGGCTTGAGTTCCACAGAGTGGTTTCTTCTACCGGCATCTACAGTTGGTCTTCAGATAGTTGTTTGGGTGTCGAGTGTAGTTTTTCAGTTGCTGATTTTGATACTGTTGATGCTGTTGATGTTGATGATTTATTCACATAGGTTGATTGGTGACATGATGGATGTTACACAACTTTTTCCTTGGGATCCAGGTGGATCGAGTAGTTCATTGTTCCGAGATTGCTTGGGGACAAGCAATTTCCGGAGGGGCGGATTGTCATGTCCCCTTTTTCCTGGACATTGACAGTCTTGATGATTAGCCTATTATGCGACCTTCGTAGGCTAATATGATGGATAGAGGGTCATATGGAGCTTGGCTTGACTTTGATTCGCAGAATTTCTACATTTGGTTTTCATTCAGGTTATTTCAGACACATTGGGCCTGAGCTCCTACTTTTTAGGGATATTTGATATGCAGCGGAGCGCCTTTATTTTGGTATGGTCATGTGCGGAATCACTCCCTGATTCACCTGCTTCGATCGGTTCGAGGATCCGACATGTATTGAGAGAGATATTAATATTTGATTGATTTAATCAAATATTAATTATTTAGCCTATTTTTAATTAGAAACCCTAATTCTAATTTAAGAAACCCTAATTAGGGCAAGCATATCTTTTTGAGGGTATAAGGGTTTCTCATGGAGGCCATTGTTGATTATGCTATTGATTATTGATATTGATTTTGAGAATTTCTTCTGTGAAGACTGAGCCTAGGGTTCAAGGATTCCATTTGCATTGGAGAACGTTCCCTCTTCAGTGTGTGCAATTAAGAGGCTATGGAATATCAGCTGATCTATTGCCAAAGTGAGAGATAGCTTCATCCAGAAGTTATCACAGAATTTCAGGTTTGAGAGATAACTTCACACAGAAGTTATTACAGATATTCCAGGTATTTCTTTATTCTTGTTTTGATTCAATAAATTATACAGCTAGAGATCTTCTGTGCTAGAAACGTATATTTTCAGATCAGGGGTTGAAAACAGGGAAGCGTCTTAATTGGCGGCCGTACAAAGTCCGTACAGATCAACTCAGGAACCGACCTCGGCAGACAGAGGGTTTCCAGTGACCGACATCGGTCGACTAAAGACCGACGTCGGCAGAAAGCTGACCTGCAGTGACCGACGTCGGCAGTTCATCGACCGACGCTGGCGACTGTGTGTTCGACACAGCAGGCCGAGACCTTCCAGAATCCAATTTTCGCTTCCAGTTTCCAATTTTTGCTTCCAGTTTTGCTAAGTCAGGGTTTTTAAGACTGTATTTCATATTTATATGCATAAGAAAGGACTACAATTGTAATAGTTTAGAAGGACAAGTGATACAATCTGTAATTTGTTATTAAGAGACTATATTATTGTGATCATTCTGAATTTATTCAACAGAAGTTATATCTTGTTCAGAGTTTTTTTGTGTTGCTATATTTCCTGTTTGGAGGGGATACTACATTTTGAACATCATTGAGATTTGGGCGCTGCCAACCTGAATCGTGCACCAAATTGTTTTGAGGTGGGGTTGGAACAATGGCTTTTGAAGTGGAAGGAGCATTCGGATCAAGAGCAACATATGGCTTAGCTAGAGTTATGGCTACTTGTGTTTGATAAGGTGGTCTATTTTCTCTCAAACTTTGATAAGGAGACCTTTGATCTTTGAAGGGCTGATAGTTGTTCTGATTTTGCTATTGATAAGGCCTATTTGACTGAAATTGCTGCTTTTTGAGCTGTACTATTTCATTTTCAAAAGATTGTAGTAAACTTTTCAACTCTCCTATCTCGCTAGATTGACTAGTAGGGGCTGCCATAGGAACTTGAAGTGCTGGAATTGGAGCCAAAGATGGAATTTGAGGAACTTGAGGGGCTGGTACAGAACTAATTTCTAGAAATATGGGCATTGGAGGTCTTGGAGAAAGCTTACCTGCTTGAATCAAACTATTTTCTACCCTTATTGCAACTTCATAAGCATCTGACAAAGTGGTACCACCCATTGACTGTATCATCACACTAATGTCAGAATTGAGAGCTTTCAAAAAATATAGAAATGCATATTCAGGTGATGGCCTAATCAGAACCGGTATCCTGTGCCATGTCTTCTAGAATCTGAGATTAAAATCGGACATGAACTCATGAAGAGCTCTCTGTATGGTAGTTAATTGCTCAACTAAAGATAAGTGATCAAATTTGTCTTCAAAATGCTTGACCAAGGCTGCACCCCATTCATCCCAGGTGGAAATGAACCTAAGTGGGAGGGTTCTATACCACTGTACTGCTTTTCCTTTAAAAGAAGCAGCTAGTAATCTGATAGCAACATTATCTTCAACAACATTATGAACTGAACAAAGATTAGCCACATCCTGAATATGCTCAATAGGGGTTGTTTGATTTTCTCCTGAGAAAAATGGAATACTTTTGAGGGTAGATACAGGAATATCATCTAACTGTGCTAGATTTAATGGACTTCCACTATTGAATGGAGCAAACACTTGATTTCTAAAGGCCATCTGAATGGTGGGGATTGCAGTGTCTAGAACAATAGGATGAGGTGGAGGTAAATATTCCCTTTGAGGATATGGATTTGCCCTCCTAGACCTTGCTCTTTTATAAGTTACAAATTCAAAAGGAATACCTTTGCTTGATGATCTTGTGGTAACTTTTGGCATGAACGGATTGCTTGAATGATGCTATGAACTCTGCAACTGGATGTAAATAAATATCCTCCGCTGCTGTGAAAACTTTATGTAAAGAACTCTTTTTGTGGTCCCACCAGGCGTGCCAAAAACTGTTGTCAACCTGGTGTTGCACCCTGAATTGAAGACGTAATGAAACGGCTAATCCTCTATTCGGTTGAAACAATGGGATCTTCTCACGAGGGTGGGTGCCTCAATGGTGACAAGAACCTCCAGAGAAGGCTGGTTCCTATAAGATGTATCAATGAGGATCTCTACTCTGTGCTGCGGACTACCATGGAAAAGGGAGAAAGAAACTTGAAAGGGAAATCCTACCTAATAACAGTGATACACCAAAACGTTGATCCACTCTACTTGGAACCCTGAACACGGAATCAAACAAGGGAAAAAGAAGACCTTTGATTTCAATTGATCACTATGCATAAATATTTCATGAGAAGGTTCGATCCAATGACCAAAATATGAGAGAAAACGATGGAGAGAGGTCTGATACAAGACACTTTGCAGCCATCTAACATCCACTTACAGCTTCAACAAAAGACATAAAGAACACTAAACATGACTTGCATAATATGATAAGCTAGCAACTAGGTACGAATCAGAATTTGGGAAGGGAGAGAAATCTACCACATGCAAATTGTTGAATGAATATACACTATGCCAGCACTTGAAATCTGAAAGTACAGTCCTATTGATTGAAGAGGTTACACAACTCACCAATGGCAGAGTCTGGTCTTGCCAAAAGAGGGATCATTTAATCAAGGCTGAAAGCCAACTTATAGAGAATTACAAAAGCCAAAAGATTGGCTTTGAAAAAAAGAAGAGGAGGATCAACTTAGATTAACTCAAGGCTGACTTTGCCTTTCAATAAAATATGTTTTCCCTTTGTCTTTGCATGAAGCTCCTTGGCACTAGAGAAAGTGGACTTGTCTTTGCATGAAGCTCCTTGGCATTAGAGGAAGTGGACTTGTCTTTGTTTATTGCAATGCCCACCTCTCTTTGCATGGAAATCCATGCCAATGTCAATTTTAGCTTCTTCATGAGTTGCTGGAAGTTTGGAAGTATGAGACGATAATATCATGCATGAAATCCAACATCAATGTCAATTTTAGAACTCTGACTTGATCTGTTGGAAGCCGAGTTGGAACATTTGAAATGCTGAGTTGGAACGTTTGATAGGCTGAGTTGGACGAAGAGATTATTCTCCTTTGCATGGAAAACTCCTAGTAGATGTGGCGTTTAACAATTAGTCAATTCTAAATCTAGAACAGTCAACTCGACATTCGAATTTGGAACTCCGGTTGAGCTGTTGGAACGTTACAAGCTTGAGACGGACGAAAGTGCTTGCATGGAAAACTATCTTGCTGAGTGAGGGATAAATTCAGGTTATTAGTAGAGCAGTCATGGACATCACATGGAGACTTTAAGGAGAATTTTATATAAAAATTAGAGTGGTGCAGCATAAGCATGGTGAGGTAGTGTCAAACTTGGAAGGTTGTGCCAAGATTCACCCACAAGGTAGTAGGAGAGCAATTATTGATGATCTCTTAGCACCAAAGGACAGAGGGAACATACTTGGGACGGCCATGCATCAAATTTCCAGACTTAACATTGTTGTTATAATTATTATCAGCCCTCACATCACTACAGTTACATTTACACAATGGGTTTTACAAGAATCTACAATCATGGGAAGGAGAGATTTACAGTTTGTAATTACTAATGAAGCTCAATTAAGTGTTATAGATCCTCCATCACATGATAAGAACCCAAAATTGCAGAAAAAACATGGAGATGAATTCATGTGGCAGCCATTGGTCTTGTGGGAGCATGAAGACATCCTCCAACAAGGAGAAGGCATCATCCATCATCATATCCAAGAGTTCATGAGAATGATTTGGGATCTAGGGATTCTCAAGATAATTTAGTCAGAAGAAGTTGATGAGCAAACTTGTTATTTCTTGAGGACAAACAATTTTGGGGAGGGAGGACTTGTAATGTCCAATTTTCAGTCCATTCCAATATTGTTGGAAAGTTCCAAGAATATTGGAGAGCGCCAACCTTTTCAGAAAGGGATTCTAACAGTGGCAGTGAGTTCAGGGGACCATGATGAGTCCAAAGATGCTTTTTGGATTCAATTCTAACATTCTCGAAGCACTCCACACTTCTTGAAGAAGTTGGCTATTTTTGGAAAGCACCAATTTTCATAAAGTTCATTATCTTAAGAACTTAAGGTTATTTTGGCATGGTCGAAATTCATAATTGGATCATTTTAATATTTTCCGTAACTTTGGGTGGATGTGCAGAAAAAAATTAAATAGTTAAATGTTAAGTTGTCGAAAAGTAGGAATTAAAAGACAACTTATATTTAATTTTTTAAAAGGAGTCTAAAGTCACTTTTTGGAGGGACAATAAGGGGACACAAATAATAATATTTTATTATTCCAAAAAGTGCTTATAAAAGGAGAATATGAGGATTAAAATCATTATCATGTTCATCCACTTTGCTCAAGGAGTAAAATCCCTTGAGATCCCTGGTTTCGGTGCAAAGAAGACTTTGGATCCTAGCTAGAAGGGCTATTTCGGTGAGAGAATTCATCCTCAATCCCTAGTAGTTGTATTTGCAGGTGCTAAAGGGAAGAAATATTAAAAGATTTACAAACAAATATTAAATTTTTTGACAGATTTGGGTGTTTTTACTAAACGTGGAAGTGTGAGGAGGATTGTTGGAGAAAGACGTGAAAAGTAAGGAGACTTTGGTGAAAGTCCAAACCCCATTTCAAGTTGCCACCAATCTTTGGAGTTTCAAACACAAATAAGTAGGGGGCGTGAGTTCTTTTGGAAGACATTGGGTCTTTCCTAGTTGCTACAGCAATCTGTATAGGTCAACAAGGAATCATATCAGCATTGTTTTGATTTGTATGAAGTCTATCAAGCGTTTGAGGTCAGCAATTTGTTCTTTCAAATATGCATAAAATACTCTTATCAGCTATACAATGAATGCATACAAAATGTTTGTTAAAATGTCTTTGACTTGTTTCATGCATGACAACTATTTGTAAATATGCCCTTGATCAATAATATAATTGCACCTGTTCTAAGTGATTGAAATCATAATTCCTTCATAATAGATTGTATGCAAAATTTTTGACAAAATGTCTTCAAGTTAGAAAATTAGAAATAGTGCAAGTTTGGAACAATATTTCTTGGTTGGGGATATTTCAAATATGTATTTGTTAATTGCAATTTTTTTTTAATTTTTTGAATATACCTAGCATCTCTGATATTTTGAATTTTATGATAAAACAGAAGATTTGCAAGAATAATATTTTATTCTTCTAACCGGACAATGGACTTTACAATTGAAATCTAATTTATTACAATTGTAACAAATCAAATTCACTTATTTAAAACATGTTGAAACTCAATCGTTACCTCTAGATGAGATCACCACTAAGGATCTTGGGTGTTTTTTTTCTCATATAAAGAATTATAGAAGATGGAGGTATTTGTCCCCACAAACCATCTTCAATTAATAAGGGTTTTTGTCCTTATGTTGAAAAATCTGAAGAACTATGAAGCTCAACAAATTGAAAAAATATATTGATCATAAACTTGAATGCATACAAATGAGAGAGAACTCTCAAGATATAAACTCAATTGTCACTTTTAGGGTTAGGGTTACACTTTTAGATTTAGGGTTTTATTTTTCACTTATACCATTTTCTTTTATTTTCACTTTTCCCTTTTCTCACCCTTCTCCTTTATTTCTAATAATAATAAAGTAATATTAAATTGTCACTTTTTAATTTTAAAAAAAAAAAGTCACTTAAACAACTTAAAATATTAACTTTATTATTTTTTATTTTATTTGAAAAGGGGGACATCACAGTTCGTCCTTTCCAAAGATTGTTTGTCCTCAAGCAATCCTTGAACCATTCTACAAATATCAAGATCCTAATTCATCCTGGGGAATTTGCAATTCCAAATATGATTTACAATTAGTCTCACTAGCACAATTTTATCTAGTCTTTTGGTATAAGGATGGAGTAAAGGATCAATTAACCCAATTTAAAAAATAACAAACTGATTGTTCTGGCATACATTTTTGTGATTCCCATGCATGAACCATATCTTGTTGAGGATTAACGCTTTGTTGTTGATCATAACAAGTTTCTAAAACCTTTTGTACAACATAATTTGTAAATTGATCTTTCATCATTGCCTAGAGGGGCTCGTTTTCACCCATTAAGCCAAACATCTCACCAATCAATATATGTCGCTCAGTTGGCCCTCTAAATTGCAAGCATTTCTTTATAACATTATAAGCAAACTTTTGTTGACTCATTTGAACTATATGTCTAGCTAGTTTCTAAATTATAGCAACATGCTCAAGTGGTTTACCATGTTCAAGGACATGTATCACATAATTTCCATATTGGCCTTGTGCTAGAGTACAAGGAGACTGTATGATCTCATCCATCATAATGCTTTGTATATTTTCATCTATACAGTGTTCTAGTACTCTCTAAATGATATGGTAGCCATATGGATGAGCGATAATGTCACAACTTGATTATATTTATTGAAATAAGCATAAACCTCCTTAAAATGTGCAAACTTGCATCTGTTCATGACTAATAACACCAACTCATGATCTGAAATTATCAAAATTGGCAACATGACACTGGAACAGTAGCTTCAAAACTGCATATTCACTTGTATGAGTACAACTAAAATAATGTGGTGGCTAATAATGGTGATGACAATAGCATTAATGATGGCAATTTGGTTCATAGCTGCCCTGGGTATGTTTCCTCTATCACTTGACGGTAGTATCCCATCACAACCATTCTCTTCATGTCTTGTTGGTGATCCTTTGCACAAATATTCAAGTTTGGAGTTTACTCCACCACACTTACACTACGCTACTCTGGTATTCATGTGAACTTGAATCAAAGAATCTATATGCCCTATGTTGCAAGTTGTATCCTTGACCCTATCACCATTTTTATAATGCTTTCCATGATGAAAAGAATCTTGTAATGACATAGTATGAAGCAACAAATCTGAAATATGACCATCCTTTACATACCTTGGGCTGTAATCTGTTCACCTTCCTTTGCCGAAATAGAAATTGTTGAGATATCCTCAACACCTCCATCCTTGTGACTCAATTTCTGAGTTAGGATCAACATTCTCCTCGATTGTATGCTTATCAACATGACTATCCTAAAATTCAATCATATACGGCAATGACTCACCTTTTGGAAGATCGATGGAAGCTCATGGATTGGCACATCTATTTCCATCTTTGTCTCTTTGCATTCAGCAATGATGCCTTTTCCTCCTTGACTACATTGATATACATGCAATCATTAGAATTCAATAAAACATATTTTACTATCAAAGAATCTTTACCCTCACCCTATATGTTGGATCCCTCTTGTTCTTGCTCAATGATGTTTGTGGCTCTAAATTTGACTATTCTTCTTGCTTCATGATTTCTTCCTTAGCAATATTTTGAGGTTTTGACTTTCCCTCGTTCTTATTCAACCTTCTAATTCTATGTTCTTCGTATATCTCCAACAATTCTTCAAAGGTATTATAATATTTGTAGATGTCAGACTTTTTATCATATGCATCAAAGACAAGAAGTTGGACCTCAATTCTGTCACACTGCTCTTCTAATCATGCCTCGTGGATAGGATTTTTCTTCCGTGATGTTTTAAATGAAGTTAGATCTTCATAGCTAATAATAAACTACTCCAATAACTAATTCTTAAAATCTTGGATCTTCATTCACTCCTTGATATCCTCAATTGGATCTGTAGATCTCTCTCTGATTTCCCATTGTGTTGCATTAAAAATTTGATCTAACCCTACAAGCTGGCAAGATCAATGCTCTTATACCACTGAAATGTCCCTAACTAGACATATTTCAATAGTATCAGATTCATTGAGAAATTCCTTATTTAAATTTGCGATGGCCAATAATAACTTGATATTCTAATTACAAAAATAAATATAACTCGATAATTTTTTAAACAACACTTTATTTTGAAATCTAAACTCCTCTTACACAATGAAATTTATTGTAATGCTGATTACAAGGATGGACTAACAACGTATTACAAGGATTAAAATGGAAATATGAAAACCCAACCTTACTAGCTATTGGCTGGTCGAATACTGAAACTTTTAGTGTTGTTATGACTGATTCAATATTCTAAGTTGTTGATATCTCCCTATTGAAATACCTGACTTATGAATTGAGCTAATATAATTGAGTGATGATCAAGTGCTAAATTTGAACCAAACATTTGATAAACTACTGATGAATCCAATTCAAACTACTATAAAAAATAATTATAGACTATTGTTAGAATCATATCAACATTAATCCAAATAATATATTTGCCATATATGGATGTAAACCCCTGAAAGATAATGCAACTATTGTTGGTATGCAAAATGTATCTACTAATTGCAATCTTTTCTGATTTTTTGAATGTCTAGCACCTCCAGTGTTCTAAATTTTATGATAAAACAAAAGCTTTGCAAAAATAATATTTTATTCTTCTAACTAGACAATGGACTTTACAATTGAAATCTAATTTATTACAATTATAACAAATCGAATTCACTTATCTAAAATTCGTTGAAGTTCAATCGTAACCTCTGGATGAAATCACCACTAATGACCCTGGAGGTCTTCATCCTCAAATTGGGAATTACAAAAGATGGAGGTTTTCATCCCCACAAACCATCTTCAACTAATAAGAGTTTTCGTTCTTATGTTGAAAAATCTGAAGAACTATGAAGCTCAACAAATTGAGAAAATATATTGATAATAAACTTGAATGCATACAAATGAGAAAGAACTCTCAGTATATAGAGCCAATTGTCACTTTTAGGGTTAGAGTTACATATTTAAGTTTAGGGTTTTACTTTTCACTTTTACCCTTTTCTTTTATTTTCACTTTTCCCTTTTCCCACCATTTTTTTTAATTTCTAATAATAATAAAGTAATATTAAGTTGTCACTTTCCAATAAAATAAAAAACAAGTCACTTAGACAACTTAAAATATTACTTTTATTATTTTTTACTTTATTTGAAAAAGGGGGCATGACAAAAAATAATGGAAGTAAAGAAACAAACAAGATTAGTGTTTAAGCTATGCATAGGATTCGTTCAAACAACACACAATCCTATAACTACTTGCTGAAATGACCAAAAAAGGTGCAAGGTCGTACTTGGTGTTTTTAATTTTTATATCTATAAATAATCAAGCAATCCAATATTGAAGTGTAATCTGAAAATTAGTCCAATCTATATCCAAGAACAAGTATAATACCTCTATGTACAAATATATATATATTTGAAATAATAGTTGTGATGAATGCCAATAAGGACTAAACCATCAAGATATATCATATATTAACTTGATATGAAAGTGCAAATGATGCTAAGATATTATGAGAGGTAAGGAAAACTAGTGTGTGCAAATTTATAAACAAGGCTACTAAGTATGAACTTGATGAACAAGACTCGACACTATATGAATGATGCAATCACACTAATGTAATGTCTAAAATGATGCAAAAGTGAAGTAGATGCAGCTGAAATCATATATATATATATATATATATATATATATATATATATGAAATAATAGTTGTGATGAATGCCAATAAGGACCAAACCATCAAGATATATCATATGTTAAATTGATATGAAAGTGCAAATGATGCTAAGATGTTATGAGAGGGAAGGAAAACTAGTGTGTGCAAATTTATAAACAAGGCTACTAAGTATGAACTTGATGAACAAGACTCGGCACTATATGAATGATGCAATCACACTAATGTTATATCTAAAATGATGCAAAAGTGAAGTAGATGCAGCTGAAATCATATATATATATATATATATATATATATATATATATGAAATAATAGTTGTGATGAATGCCAATAAGGACTAAACCGTCAAGATATATCATTTGTTAAATTGATATGAAAGTGCAAATGATGCTAAGATGTTATGGGAGGTAAGGAAAACTAGTGTGTGCAAATTTATAAATGAGGCTACTAAGTATGAACTTGATGAACTGTTGACCATTTTTGGTCCAGCAGGCCAAAATCGGTCCCCTTCTTCCCTTGCTGTTCTGAGCTAGTTGAATTTTGGTTGCACGAGTCTTTCGGCAGAAGATGAACCAGTTCAAAGAATGAAAGGGCTTTTACAAAGCTTCGTCAGACATTTTGTCCGAAGAAATTCACAAGGAAAGAGAGCTAAAATGATTCAAGACACCTTTCCTTAAGGTTGAAAAAGTGGTTCAACGTTGGGGTCCAATGCCATGAGCTTTCCAAGAACTTTGAACTTGAACTTTGAACCATTTTCGATTCAGTTGGTTTGGTTCAACGACTTGGTTCAGTTGGCTTGGTTCAATTGGTCTGGTTCAACGACTTGGTTCGATGTTTTGGTTCAATCAGTCAGTTCAAGTGCTTGGTTCAACGATTTGGTTCAAAGGTTTGGTTTAGTCGGCTTGGTTCAAAGAGTTGGTTCAACGTTTGGTTCAACGGGTTGGTTTAAAGGAACGGTTCACTCAGTTGGTTCAACGTTTGGTTCAAATGAACGGTTCAATCAGAAGGTTCAAGAGAGTCTCCCTAAGGACAAGTGCCCTTGCGGAGGGCAGTTCCGGACCCAAGTGCCCTTGCGGAGAGCAGGGAACACTTGCAAAGAGATCAAAGAGAAGGCCGAAAGGGTAAGATTTTCTTCAGAAAAGTAAACAAGGCAAGTTGGAATTCCTTTGGATTTGTTCAAGGCAAAGAGATGGAGAATTTCTTCGGACAAAATGCCCGAAGGAATTCCTTCAGTCCGTGGCAATAAAAAAGACTAAGGCAAAAGCAGGAAATGATTTCCTTCGGACAAAAAGTCCGAAGAAATTCGGAGAAAGAGCCGCGGAAAAAAAAAAAAACCCCACAGAAGGATTCCAGAGGTCAAAGTGATCGAAATAATTCTTGCGAACATTTTGTCCGCGGGAAAAATGGCCAAGAGAAAAGTCGACAGAAAAGGAGTAAGCAAAAAGCATAAAGGAAACATATCCTTTGGACATTTTGTCCGAAGGATGTGACTACCCAAAGGAGCCCGAAGGACCCTACCCCGAAGGGCAGGTATCCTTGCAAGGGACTCTCGGCCAAAAAATGAAAAGACACTTCTCCAAACCCAAAGGGACACCTTCCTTTCGGGAGGTTCCAAAGACAAAAGGCCGAAGCAAAGGAAAAGCCGAAGGAATTGACCAAGGGGCGACGAGTGCACAGACGTCAACTTTACGGCAATGAAATAGCCGTTGATCTTTAAAGGCTTGAGCACGGACCCGAATGCATTCAAAGGCCTTAAGGCCAAAAGGAAGAACCGTTGAGAGAAGAGCCCAAGGAGCCAACAAGGCTGAGAAGATAGCCCCCAAGGGCCAAAGGAGCCAGAAAAGACAAAACCAAGAAAAGACAAAGCTGGAAAAGGACAAAAGTCAAGAGTGAACTCAGCGACCTGCCAAAAAGGGAGCCCAAAGAGCCAAGCGCAAAAACAGACAAAATAGCCCAGGTGGCAAAAGGGAGGCGAGTTATTCCTGCAGTTGGAACAGTCTTTGCCAAGTGGTCTGTTGACGCAGTGGATTGCACCTTGGACAGGAGGCCAAGTTCCTGCCTTCCACGCGTCAAAATGGAAACTCCCCTCTTGCCTGTGGGTCTGGCAAAACTGGGGGGAGAGTCTCTAGATAAGGGCTAGCTCCCTTTGATATATCCTTTAGGTCTTGGATTTCCTACTGCTAACAAATAAATGAAAAAAAGGGGGGGTTGAAAAGAGAGAAGGATGCTGAAAACAGAACCTAAATCTAAACTAAAAGGTGATACACCAAAAAAGTTTGATCTACTTAGCTCAAACATACGCTTTTCACCAAGAATAAGCTGGCATACACTTCATTTGATATGGGAAACTCTTCTGTATCAGTGAGTCAGGGGTCTGTGGAGATACAGGGAGGAAGAACTACCAGAGGTGTTCTAAGACACTCTATGGCACCCTGTTCACATGCGCCTATATTCCTGCTGTAGACACTTCTGGCAAACCTGCAAAAGAAGAAACTTCACAATGCACTAGACATGCTGAAATCGTTCTGTGAAAGCATAAAGGAAAATGACTTAACACAAAATGAAAACATAGACATATGCGTGAGTGCAAGTTCAAATAGAGGTAAAAATTGCTTAAGTCTTGATCAAGGTAAAATCCGGCAAAGCTCCGCCTTACAAGTCAAGAGATTTTTGGGCAGAGTTTTGCCTTACAAGCTAAGAGATCCTCCTCAAAATGAGAAGTTTACAATATATAGAGAGAAGAGGAAAAACTTTGGCGCTTTCTGGAAAAGACTTTTGGCGCCCTTTGACAAGCTGGCCCATGTGCGTTGAGAGCATCGGGAAGAGGAAGCCGCTTGATAGATAATGTTGTGTCGGCTCCTGCTTTGACTTTGGCGTTCAAACATTAATGTGAAAGCATGGGCCGCGCCTCTTTTCTGCAAACAGACTGTTCCGTTTTAGATATTCACATGGTTTGTCTGCTCATAAATGCAAAGTGGAGAAAACCGGTCGCGCCGCTTACTGTTTGCGCCGTTTGATGACCACTTGGCAAGCACTGTTCCAACTGCAGGAGTAAATCCTTGAGTCAACACCTCTCTTTGCCACCTGGACTGTTTGTCCATTTCTGCACTTTGTCTCTTCTTGGTTTTGTCTTCTCTGTCTCCTTCGGCCCCCGAGGCTATCTTTTTGGGGGGTCGCTGAGTTCACTCGCGGCCTGTCCTTAAGCCTTTTCAAAATCAATGGCTATTTCACCGCCTTAAATTTGACGTCTGCGCACCCGTCACTGGGCGTTTGAACTTCCAACGGCTAGTTCGCCGTGCTCGATTTTGACATTTTCAGGCCCGTCACCCCTTGGAATTTCTTCGGCCTTTTCCTTTCCTTCGGAATTTTGCTTTGGTCGGGATTTTCTTTTGGCCATTTTTCTTGCAGACAAAATGTCCGCAAGAATTGTCTCCCTTGCTTGCTTTCCTTCGGAGTTTTCTCTCGGGGTTTTCTCCCGCGGCTTTTCCCAAATTTCTTCGGACTTTTTGTCCTAAGAAATTCCTTCGGACAAAAGTCCGAAAGAAATCATTCTTTCCTTTGCCTTGTCTTTTCGCGGGATTTTGTTCCGTCCAAAGGAATTCCCAAATTTCTTTGGACTTTTTGTCCTAAGGAATTCCTTCGGACAAAATTCCTTCAGACATTTTGTCCAAAGAAATTCTCGTCCTCACTTTTCCGAAGGAATTCCAGCTTTTTTTGGCCTTCTCTTTGGTCCCTTCAAAAATGTTCCCTGCCCTCCGCAAGGGCACTTGAGTCCGGAACTTCCCTCCGCAAGGGCACTTGAATGGTTCCTTTTGCGCCTAAGTGTCGGGAACTCGTCTTTGCCTGCAGAGTCCGTAGAAATTTCCTACAGAGTTCGTAGAAACTTCTTGCAGAGTCCGTAGAAAAAGCCTGCAGAGTCCGTAGAAACAAGACTTGTGCAAAATAAAAAAAAATGTACTGGCTCAGAACAGCAGGGGAAAAAAGGGGGACCGATTTTGGCCTGCAAGACCAAAATGGTCAACAAATTGGTGACTCCCAGGGGAAGCATGCCTGCTATGCTTAGAAACCAGTTGCCTTAAAATCCATTGGGCACGGAGTCAGAATGTAGCTTTGAAGAAAGGTTAACAACAGCCTTGAGAGATCCCAGAATCAATCATGAGCTTTTACCCCAGACACAAGGAAAAACACACACAAGGCTAAAAACACTACTTGTGCAAACTGCACTTAAGGAAAACAGGGAAAGAAAACTGAAAGCAAACTACTATATACAGCTAACCAGGAATATTTGCCTCCCTCCTGAATCAAAGGGAAAATTTCTTAAGTCTCTTTCCTGGCTAGGAAACTTACGGTGCCAGACAAGTGGCTGAATGGAATGGAGACTTGGTGACCTGCTCCTCTTGCCTGCCACCTCGATTGGCTTGCATCCGAGTGGATCAGAGTCGAACATGCTTCCAACATATATGTACTCTTCTTGTCCTTGGAAGCTTGTTGAATGTTGGTCTTTCATGCTGGTGCGTTTCACCAAGAAATCAATGGCTGCTGGCTTATCACCATAAGCCCTTTGATGTGCATAGTCCCTTTGCAATGCATTATGGTTTGACCTGTTCCCTTCTGTTTCATTGAAGATCTTGTCAAACTCATCCTCTGCTCCCTCAAGGCTTTATTGAAGAAGGGTGACTGTTGTGATGTCTGAAATGGAATCACAAACTAATTGCTCATCCCACAGAACATCACCTTCTTGTTCAAAACTCTCTTCTTCAAGGCTTTCCTCGAGATGGACAAGCCTCTCCTTTTCTTGCTCAAGGATCAGAGTCTCTAGTTGTTCAAAGACATTCCCCTGATCCTCCTCCAACTCTGGCTCCATGGCATGGTCATCCTCCTTATCGAAGCAACAAGGAAGTACATCAAAAAAGGGGGAGAGAGCTCACCATGCTTATGTTCCTCCTCATATTGCTGGAACATCCGCATGTATGCGTGACCTGAGTCTTCTCCATTGCCGATGATGTCTTCAAAAGGAGCCTCCATGATGATTTCATCTTCTTTAACATCCATGATAGCCTCTTGAGAAACTGCAGATTGGATCTTCCGCTCTTCACTCGCCTCGTGCAAAACAGGTTCCTCCTTGAGAAGGGGTGAAGTGGAAAAACCATGTGGAAGGGGAGGCAGTCCTTGAGCTAGAATCGAATGATTCTCCTCTTTCCACTTGGCTAGCACTTCATCTATATCAAATGTGGTCTGATAGCTCTCTCGGAGGTGTGTAGATGGGGTGTGTTCAGACATGTCCATCACACATTGGCTGAGGAATCTCGCTCTGGATTCCAACTCTGCAATTCTCCTGGCTATATCTTCTTGGAAGAGCCTTTCCTGGAGGTCATAAGCATCATCATGATGGGTAGGAGCAGCTTTATCTTCTTCAAGGTTTTGAGCAAAACCTTTCTCCTCCTTCCTACCCCATGATTCCACTGTTTGCTTCCAAGTCATGACCTCGGAATTGGAATTTTCCCTCATTGTTGAAGGGCAACTAGGAGAGCTGAGCTTGATTAAAAGCATATGAAGGAATACAAGGCCCATGATTTTTACCAATGGGATTATACATACAAAAATAAGATTTCTTGATGGCACCAGAACTGCTTAACCAGCTGATTCAACTCGGAGTCGCCATTGGTGTTGATGAAAAAACCTTCAAATGCTGGTTGGTTGAAGAACACACCAAAAATTCTTCAACTCTTTGGACCAAACTTGTCCTAGTTGGTCCCATCAGGCGTGCCAAAAACTGTTGACGCAGTGGATTGCACCCTGGACAGGAGGCTGAGCTCCTGCCTTCCACGCGCAACAATGGAAACTCCTCTCTTGCCTGTGGGTCTGGCAAAACTGGGGGGAGAGTCTCTAGATAAGGGCTAGCTCCCTTTGATGTATCTTTTAGGTCCTGGATTTCCTACTGCTAACAAATAAATGAAAAAAAGGGGGGGTTGAAAAGGGAGAGGGATGCTAAAAACAGAACCTAAACCTAAACTAAAAGGTGATACACCAAAAAAGTTTGATCTACCTAGCTCGAACATATGCTTTTCACCAAGAATAAGTTGGCATACACTTCATTTGATATGGGGAACTCTTCTGTATCAGTGAGTCAGGGGTCTATGGAGATACAGGGAGGAAGAACTACCAGAGGTGTTCTAAGACACTCTATGGCACCCTGTTCACATGCACCTATATTCCTGCTGTAGACACTTCTGGCAGACCTGCAAAAGAAGAAACTTCACAATGCACTAGACATGCTGAAATCGTTCTGTGAAAGAATAAAGGAAAATGACTTAACACAAAACGAAAACATAGACATATGCGTGAGTGCAAGTTCAAATGGAGGTAAAAATTGTTAAGTCTTGATTCAAGGTAAAATCTGGCAGAGCTCCGCCTTACAAGTCGAAATTTTTGGGCAGAGTTTTGCCTTATAGGCTAAGAGATCCTCCTCAAAATGAGAAGTTTACAATATATAGAGAGAAGAGGAAAAACTTTGGCGCTTTCTGGAAAAGGCTTTTGGTGCCCTTTGACAAGCTGGCCCATGTGCGTTGAGAGCATCGGGAAGAGGAAGCCGCTTGATAGATAATGCTGTGTCGGCTCTTGCTTTGACTTTGGCATTCAAACATTAATGTGAAAGCATGGGCCGCGCCTCTTTTCTACAAACAGACTGTTTTCTTTCAGATATTCACGCGGTTTGTCTGCTCATAAATGCAAAGTGGAGAAAACAGGCCGCGCCGCTTACTGTTTGCATCGTTTGATGACCACTTGGCAAGCTCCAACTGCAGGAGTAAATTCTTGAGTCGACACCTCTCTTTGCCACCTAGACTGTTTGTCCATTTCTGCACTTTGTCTCTTCCTAGTTTTGTCTTCTCTGTCTCCTTCGGCCTTCGGGGCTATCTTTTTGGCAGGTCGCTGAGTTCACTCGCGGCCTGTCCTTAAGTCTTTTCAAAATCAACGGCTATTTTACCGCCTTAAATTTGACGTCTGTGCACCCGTCACTGTGCGTTTGAACTTCCAACGGCTAGTTCGTCGTGCTCGATTTTGACATCTTCCGGCCCGTCACCCATTGGAATTTCTTCAGTCGTTTCCTTTCCTTCGGCTTTTTGCTCTGGTCGAGCTTTTCTTTCGGCCATTTTTCTCGCGGACAAAATGTCTGCAAGAATTGTCTCGCTCGCTTCCTTTCCTTCGGAGTTTTCTCTCGGGCTTTTCTCCCGCGGCTTTTCCCGAATTTCTTCGGACTTTTTGTCCTAAGGAATTCCTTCGGACAAAAGTCCGAAAGAAATCATTCTTTCCTTTGCCTTGTCTTTTCGCGGGATTTTGTTCCGAAGAATTTCTTCGAACAAAATGTCCGAAGGAATTCCTTCGGACATTTTGTCCGAATAAATTCTCGTCCTCACTTTTCCGAAGGAATTCTAGCTTTTTTCGGCCTTCTCTTTGGTCCCTTTGAAAATGTTCCCTGCCCTCCGCAAGGGCACTTGAATGGTTCCTTTTGTGCCTAAGTGTCGGGAACTCATCTCTGCCTACAAAATCCGTAGAAATTTCCTGCAGAGTCCGTAGAAACTTCTTGCAGAGTTCATAGAAAATCCTGCAGAGTCCGTAGAAACAAGACTTGTGCAAAATTAAAAAATGTACTGGCTCAGAACAACAGGGGAAAAAGGGGGGACTGATTTTGGCTTGCAAGACCAAAATGGTCAACATGGTCATCAAAGAGCGCAAACAGTGAACGGCGCGGCCTGTTTTCTCCACTTTACATTTATGAGCAGAAAAACCGCGTGAATATCTTGAAGGACCAGTCTTGTTTGTAGTAAAAGAGGCGCGGCCCATGCTTTCACATTAATGTTTGAACGCCAAAGTCAAGACCGGCGATTACATAGCATAGTTCTAGCAGGCCTCTTCTAGAAGGATGATATCAGCAACAACGACCTCCTCTTCCCGATGCTCTCAACGCACATGGGCCAACTTGTAAAAAGGCGCCAAAGTCTTTTCCAAAAGGGGCGCCTTTACTTCTCTCTATATATTGTAAACTTCTCATTTTGAGAAGAGATCTCTCATATTGTAAGGCGAAGCCCTGGCAATTTTCACCTAGAATCAATAGAATACGCACTTTTACCTCTATTCTGGTTAGATATATCTATGAGTGTGTCTGTGTGTTACTCTTGTGTTCAGTCATTGCTTCCTAATGCTTTCACAGGCTTGATACCAATACACCTGGTATAGACAAAGCGCCATTCCTGTAGGTGACAAGAAGAGTTGTATCTGGAGTGCAGAGGCAGAAGGAGGTTACTAGACAGTGTGCTTTTCCTACAGCGCCTATGGTAAGTCATTTTTCTGTGTGTTTTCATTAAAGCCTCCCTGTCAAACTCCCTGCAGTCTAGTCCTTTTACCAATTAAATTGTATATTTGTGTTCTTATGGTTCAAAGTGTGAGTGTGAGTAGATCAAACTTGTTTGGTGCATCACCCTTTTATGTTAGGCTCTGTTTTTCAGTAATCCTTCTCTCTTTTCACCCCCTCCCATTATATATATGTGTATTAGCAACTTACTGGAATAACTCAGATGCATCAAAGGGAGCTAGCCCTTATCTAGAGACTCTCCCCCCAGTTTTGCCAGATCCACAGGCAAGAGAGGAGTTTTCATTGTGACGCGTGGAAGGCAGGAGATCGGCCTCCTGTCAAGGGTGCAATCCACTACGTCAACATGAACAAGACTCGGCACTATATGAATGATGCAATCACACTAATGTAATGTCTAAAATGATGCAAAAGTGAAGTAGATGCCATTGAAATGATGACAAACACCGCTGAAATGTGCAAAACCAGTAAAGTATGTGCTCAAAGAATCAAGAATGAAATAAGAATTAAGAAGAGGTGAAGTGTGCAATCATAGAATCAAGGAAAGACAGACAAAACTGATCCTTGGACTGATATGAATACAAGAACAGAGAAATAAGGCACAAAATCAATCATATGAAGCAAGAAGAAGAATTAGAGAAGCGTAAAAAACAATTAAATGAACACAAACAACAAGCATAGAACACCAAAAAATTGCAGGTTTCTGAAGATTTTTAAGAGCAGAATTTCAAGCTTCCACAAAGAAGAATCTTCAGGCTTCAACAACAAAATCTAGTCTTCAGTAGCCCATTAAATTTTCAAATAAGTTCATTTTTTTAATATATATCTTGTAATATGTAAATAAAAATTATAAAATTTTAAAAATCCCTAACCCTAACCCTAACCTTAGTTCTTTTTTTTAAATATCTTTTAAAATGTAAATGTTGACAATTTTTCCCCAAAGAAAAGAATGGATTTATTCAAGCAGTTGAAGGGGCAAATTCTAGAGAGAACAGAGGTTTTGTGGTTTTACAAGGGGGGCAAAGATCATTCCGAAGGAATGGTTCATCAAAAGGATTGTAATTCGGAAAAGAGCCTTCGGAAAAACACTAAGAAGGAAAGTCCGCAAGGCAAAAAACAAAGGAATACTTCGAAGAGTTTATAAGGGAACACCTGCAGCCAAACAGGGAGAATCCAAAAGTCCACCCAAGTCAACAAAGGAAAAGGCAGTACCCTTCGGAAGGGTCATTTTCAACATTCCCGAAGGGCACCTACCCTTTGGGAAGGTACAAGAACGAATTCAAAGCCTTAGCAAAAAAGCTCGGGTGCCCTACAATTTTTCCGAAAGGCACAGATGGAGAGCTAATGCCCTAGCGGAGGGCACTTGGTCGGTGACAATACCTCTATGTATTTCCCGAAGGGCACATTTCGGAGGAAAAGACGGAAAGAAAACCTTTGGACTTTTTGTCCGAAGGAATTCGGAAGACTGCAAAGAAAGAAAGCCGACGGTAAAAAATCCAAGGGGCTTTGGAGAAGTTGAATTCGGCAAACAACAAAGAATAAAGTATTCCTTCGGGCTTTTTGTCCGAAGAAATTCCTTCGAACAAAAGTCCAAAGAAATTCTAAGGAATGGCCGCGGAGAAGTCCATTTCATAAAAATCCCGAAGGGCAGGAAGGACCACTATGACTAAACCCGAAGGGCAATTTTCCGCAAGCAATGAGAAAAAGGAAAGGCAAAGGACATAATTTCTTCGGACTTTTGTCCGAAGGAATTCCTTCGAACAAAAAGTCAGAAGAAATTCGGAGAACGGGCCGCAGACAGAAACCCGAAGAAAATAAGAGAATTCCAAAGGACAGAGGAAGACCAGATAAGTTTTGCGGACATTTTGTCTGCCGGAAAATGACGGAACAAAAGTCTGAAGAAATTCCTTCGGACTTTTGTCTGAAGGAATACTTCGGAGGATAAAGCTGAAGGAAAGAAACCCGCAGGAAATACATGCAGAGAAGACATGCTCGAAGAATTAAGTCGAGACAACCAGAAATCCGAAAGTAATGGAGGTTGACTGTGCAAAAGAGGATAGAAAATAGATAATCCGACGAAGATTTGAAAATAGAATATCCGAGGAAATATAGATTAATACATTCGAATATAGAATCTCGCCAGAAATAGACAGGAACAGGCAGACCATAGCACGGTAAAATACATGCAAGCGGGAGCTATTTTCAAACAGCGGTCAAAGCTTCAGTTGATTGGTTATTGAAGTCCTGCCTGTCTCAAGATCATCTCACGCATCCGAGGGTCCAACTCAGCTACAATCGGAGTTCTGAATTCAAATGACGAGTTGACTAATTGTTAAAATGCCGCATCCACTAGGAGCTTTCCATGCAAAGGAGAATGATCTCTTCAACCAACTTAGCTGCCAAACAGTCAAACTCAGCTGATCTCTTCGTCCAACTCAGCCTTCCAAACGTTCCAACTCGGCATCAAGCAGCTCACGTAGAGTTCTAAAATTAACATTGGTGTGGATTTCCATGCAAAGAGAGGTGGGCGGTTCATAACAAAGACAAGTTCACTTCCTCAAGCGCAAGAAGCTTCATGCAAAGACAAAAGAAAACATATTTTATTGAAAGGCCAAGTCAGTGTTGAGTTAACTTAAGTGAATCCTTCTCTTCAAATTTTCTACGCCAATCTTTGGCCTCTTGTAATTCTCTATATAATGGCTTTCAGCCTTGATTAAAAATAATCCAATTTCTCTCTTGGTTAGACCAAACTCTGCCATTGGTGAGTTGTGTAACCTCTTCAATCAATAGAAGGACTGTACTTTCAGATTTCAAGCGTTAGCATAGTGTATATTTCATTCAGCAATTTGCATAAGTGGTAGATTTCTCTCCCTTCCCAAATTCTGGTTCATACCTAGTTGCTAGATTATCCTTGTGCAGGTCATGTTAAAGTGTTCTTTATGTCTTTTGCTAAAGCCGTAAGTGGATGTTAGGTGGCTGCAAAGTGTCTTTTATCAGACCTCTCTCCATCGTTTTCCCTCAAGTTTTGGTCATTGGATCAAACCTCTTTCATGAAATATTTATGCATAAGTGGTTGATTGAAATCTAAGGTCTTCTTTTTTCCTTGTTCATTCAGTGTTCAAGGTTCCAAGTCGAGTGGATCAAACTTCTTGTGTATCACCCCCTTTTAGGTAGGATTTTCCCTTTAAGTTTCCTTCTCCCTTTTCCACGGTAGTCCGCAGTGTAGAGTAGAGATCCTCATCGATACATCATACAGGAACCAGCATTCTCTAGAGGTTCTTCTCACCGTTGAGGAACCCACTCTCGTGAGAAGATCCCATTGTTTCAGCCGGATAGAGGACTGGCCATTTGGTGCACGTCTTTGAATCAAGGCGCAGCTCTAGGTTGACAACAGTAAATACCTATAAAAATTATAAAAATACCTAAATTAATAAAAATTATAAAATTTTAAAAAATACCTCTAACCCTAACCCTAACAATTCAATTTTTTTTATATATTTTTTAAAATGTAAATAACAATTGTAAAAAGAAAAATACCTAACCCTAACCCTAACCCTACTAACCCTAATCTAAGTTCAATTTTTGTAAATATATTTTTTAAATTGTAAATAAAAACTATAAAAATAAAAAAATACCTAACCCTAACCCTAATAGTTCAATTTTTTATATATATTTTTTAAAATGTAAATAACAACTATAAAAATAAAAAAAATACCTAACCCTAACCCTACTAACCCTAATCTAAGTTCAATTTTTTTTATATTTTTTAAATTGTAAATAAAAACTATAAAAATAAAAAAATACTTAACCCTAACCTTAACCCTAACCTAAATTTAGTTTTTTTAATATATTTTTTAAAATGTAAATAAAAACTATACAAATAAAAAAATACCTAACCCTAATACTAACCCTAACCTATTTTCATTTTTTTAAGATTTTTTTAAAATGTGAAAAAAACTATAAAAATAAAAAATACCTAACCCTAATACTAACCCTAACCCTAACCTAAGTTCAGTTTTTTATATATTTTTTAGAATGTAAATAAAAACTAAAAAAATAAAAAAATACCTAACCCTAACCCTAACATAAGTTTAGTTTTTTTATATATTTTTTAAAATGTAAATAAATATTAAAAATATAAAAAATACCTAACCCTAACCCTAACTTACAGTTAAGGTTAGGGTTAGCGTTTTTAATTAAAAATTAAAATTTGAACCTAACCCTAACCCTAACCTGGTTGTTAAGAATTATTATATTTTTTAAATATTAATTTTTTAATAAATTTTCTTAGCTTGTAATTAATAAAAAAATCTATAAAAAATATTTAAAATGATTTAAAAACAATATTTAATTTTAAGGAATTATTGTAATTTGTTAATAAACTTCGATATGATGTTTTTATATGATTTTATAATGTATGTATTTATTACTAACAATTGCATGAACACAAAACAATAATAAAAAAAATGAAATCAAACAAAGCATCTCTAAAACACATTCTTTTCTATTCTTCTCTTTTTGTTCTTCCAGGGTCTATCATTCGACTGCAAATCCGGTGCAAGGGGGTTACAGTGTCAGATGGGTGTCGTGCCTATGAACTCTGAACTGCCCCCTGTGAGCAGGTATTCCATTAGATAGAACCGAGACCTTTCACACACCATTTCTTTCACTGGCACTCTACTCTCACGTATCACTCTGCTCTCACGTACATCTCTCTTCCACGTACTATCATTCTTCCATGTACTGTTGGGTATATAGGAAGGTTTGGTATATCGAGAGAGGTGGTATATCGAAAGAATTGCTCCTCTCGAGGGGCGATTTGACTATTGAAGATTTAGGTATATCGAAAGGCGAGAGTGATAAATTAGAGTGATAAGGGTTTCTTCTGGGAGCGATAAATGACAACTAAACACCTTCAAAATATTTTAAAACCTAAACAAACAATTTTATGCCACTGCAAATTTGATCATCATGCCACGTGGTAAAGATTTTGCATAGAACTATTGCACCGAAGTCGATCCAGACAATGCAAACAATGTGAAATGCAACTTTTATGGACATATGCAATGGAGGCATATACCACTTCAAGTGGCATTTGATGAAAAAACAAGGGCAAAAAGTTACACCTTGCACTAATGCATGCCCTATAGATGTCACCAATCAAGCTATAGCAGCATTCAAACAATATTTAGATTCGAAGGCAAAAAGAGCAAGAACAGGTACTGAAATAGGTTCTAACTCTTCAAATGCAAGAGGTGATGAAGAATATGATGACATGCCTAGGCCATCAACAAAATGTGAAAAAGGGAAGGAGAGGTCTCATATGGCACCTGGATCAATATCTCATGGGCCAAACATAGGTGGCAGAAACATTCATGCCTTCTTTAGCCCCCGCACTACACCTAGAGTAAAAACCACACTAGAGAGTACAGACTGAAAAAAACTGTGCACGAACAAGCAAAAAAGACGATCTCTAAATTTTGGTGCTCTTCTATCTTGTCGTTTAATGTGGTCGGATCTCCATACTGGCAAAGTATGGTGGATGCAATTGCAATCACAGGTCCAGGGTTCTCAACCCCATCATATGAGACTTTGCGGACAAATTTATTGAAGGATATCGTACAGGATGTGAGTGATGTCTTTGCAAAACATTGCAAAGAATGGGCATAGTCGGGATACACTATCATGTCAGATGGATGGACAGATAGAAGGAATCGCATGCTTGTCAACTTCTTTATGTCGTGTAACATTGGCATTATGTTTCTTAAGAGTGTCGATGCATCTGATCAAATAAAATCGAGTGAGGTACTATTTCATTTATTTGATGAGTTGTGATGAGGTAGGGCCAAAAAATGTGGTCCAAATCATTACTGATAATGTTGTTGCTTGTGTGGCCGTCGAAAGGCTTCTTATGGAGAAATATGCAACTCTTTTTTGGACTCCATGTGTAGCACATTGCCTTGATTTGATCTTAGAGGACAGGCAAAAGTCTATGAGTGAAAGAGGTTTTGCAAAAGGCCCGCACAAACACGAAGTTCATATACAATCACACAAGGGTTCTTAACATGATGCAGACATTCACGGATGGCAAGGAACTTCTTCGGCCAGGGATGACAAGGTTTGCAACCCACTTCTTTGCCTTGCAGACTCTTTTTCAACAGCAAATGAATTTGAAACAAATGTTCGTTTCAAGTGAGTGGGGGGAATGTTATTTTGCAAAACATATGGATGATAGAATGGTGAATGACTATGTTTGCTCACCTTCTTTTTGGGAAGAGATAGAGCAAATTGTGTTATTCTCTGAGCCTCTAGTTTGAGCTTTGAGACTTGTCAATGGGGATAAACCCCCCATGGTTTATTTGTATGAAGCAATGGATAAAGCAAAAGAAACTATTAAGGGCAAATTGGAGAATAACGAGACAAAGTACATGCCATTATGAAAGATAATTGATAACAAATGGAATTGACAAATGCATTCTCCCTTTCATGCAACTAGATACTTCTTCAATCCAACATTGTGCTACAGTGCCTCATTTTGAGATGATGCAGAGGTCAAAGAGGACCTATTTAAGAGCATGGAAAGAATGTTTTCTATTGAGCAGGAGTTTGAAGAAGCCATGAGAGAGTTGTCAATGTACAAGCAGGAAAAAAGTTTCTTCTGTAATAAGACAGCCGTCACAAGGAGGAAGACCTTCCAACCAAGTAGATGATTTTTTTCATATGTACAGTTAAAGTGTTAAATTTTAATTGGATTGTGCAATTGATAACAAAATCTTTTTTTGTAGCACAATGGTGGGATTTCTTTGGCAAAGAAACCAAACACCTTTGAAGGATGGCAATGCACATTTTGAACCGACCATGTAGTTCATCTACTTGCATATATACTAAAAAAAGACAATTGACTCACTCAAGAATTGATGAATGATTTGGCATTTTTCCAACACAATCTTCGCTTAACGATGAAAAAAACTCGAAGTTAATAAATATTGCATTTTCAATTCTCAATTCATATGAAAAGTCAATTTATATTCTTGTTACTTGTAAAATATTATTCGCGTAAGTCATTAACATATGCATTGTAGTGTATAATGTTAGGTACCATTGAGGAAGATCATCTGATCGACTTTGACGAGATCAACCCAAATTCTGAATGGCTCAAAAATAATGAAGAGCCTCTTTTTGAGGATTTCGACTTCAACGTCATGAATGATGTTGGGATTAACGTGGAGGCTGTCTCTCAAATTAGGAGAGGCAAGAACCTTGAAAATATGTTGAAGTGTAGACCTTGTGAACCATAGTCTACGTGCTACCATTTGTTCCCTCCATTTTTTTTGTTCCACTATGACAATAGTATGTATTTTGAAATGCAAATATAATGAAATTTGAATATTTCAAAAAAGTAATGAAAGAAAATAATTGACTGATTTGGATGGCATACAATCTCATTTATCTTTCATGGATGGCGTAATTGTATGACGTATCTATTCTCTATGCAATTGAAATGCCTAATATGTATCTCCATGCAATGGAAATGCATTTAAATTTTAAAAAAACACAATTTTTTTTTTAAGCATTTTACTGGGGGTTTTAAGTTTTCCAAATTTTTCTCAATTAATCATGATTTTATGAAAAACACTTACATTTTTGAAAAAATGATTTTTTCCTTAGATGATTAATGCTACTATGGTATTGACAACTTTGGGGAAGCGAAGCGACGAGATCTTGACAAATGGCAGCATCCCGCTTAATTGGGGCTTGCCTACTTTTTCTCTATGTACGGACTGCCCCGGGATTGCGGTGAAATGAAATTTCACCATGTGGCATCATCTCACTTAGTCGAAGACTTGGGAAACTTGGCTCGAATTTATTTGCCGAAGTGTTGTAGAGCAACATGATCTTGACAGGTGGCATCATCTCACTTACTCGAGAACCCGAAAGACTTTGAACTACACTGACTACTCCGAGGAAGTGGAATTGTGACAACTGGCCGCATCTCGCCTACCCAGGACCCAAAAAGTTTCTGAAATACGACTAAGACCCAAAAGCCGCGGGTGACTGCTGTGTGGAAAATAAATAAGTTAGAACCTACGATAAAAAGAATCACTAAGTCAACAAACTTGATTTCATGAAATTGACTATGGAAATCGAAAAGAAAAGCAAAAGGGAAATAATTTAGCAAATTAGTAAGATATGTTTTGCCAAACTCAATCAATTTAGCCCAATATAAACGAAGCGACTGAGTCTAAAAATGAAACAATGTAAACATTTAGCCAATTTAACTCAAAAAAAACAATAATGGACCAAATTGCTAAGAAAAGGATGGAAAAAACTCTGAAAGAAGTTAGCCAATTTGCATAAGTCTAAGTCAAATTGTCTAAAAAGAGAAATTTTAGCACATTTTAAAACATGTTTCAAAATAATTCGGACCCATTAGACTTAGCCAAAATTAGATAAACATTTTTATGAAGTCCTAGATGTGATTTTTAGACCAAGTTATTATAATGAAAATTTCTTGTTCATACTTGGTTAAAACAATTAAGCATGCCTAAAATTCTAATTCAACATCTTAAGGATTCTATCTCATTAGATTAACAAGTTTAAACAGACAAAGGGCCACCAAACTCTTCCAAAACAAAAGACCAAACTCCAGAACAAAAAAGAGGTTCCATGATTTCTAATAAAATTAGGGCATGTTGTGCAAGAAACAACAAATAGAGACTATGCTGGAAAATAATGATGAGTATTTTGAAACGATAGAAATGTGTGTATGAACCTAGAATCTCTAACTTAAAATAATGAATGGAACATAAAATAACTCATGAAAGGATAAGAAGGGAATGACTATAGAACAAAATCAGATATTCACAGTGACCAGTGTGTGCAAATGTGTTCATTTCCTTTCTGAAATTTACAAGGGCTAGTTACTACAATTGAGATCATCAAGCTAGTGAGTTTTACCTTAAGATGAATACTTCGACATTGCTCTGTTATCATCCAAGCGTTCATAGCCTCGACAGGTTTGTCTCTGATCCCACTCAAAACCTTGCTTTATTGCCAGTTGGGCGTCCATAGCCCTAGTAGAGGTTACTTGAACCACCTAGAAATTGAATTTTTTGGATAATAGATTTTATTTTTTTTGTTTTATATTTTCTTTTTCTTTGAGCATCTCAATTTTGGATTTGAGACCACCATGGCAAACAAAAGGTAAAATTAAAAAAAAAATCTCTCAGACCTTGGTTGCAACAGTTTCGCCAAAACAAACCCAAAAATCAATAAAGTGAATTTTGTGTAATGTTTTGATAGAATGTCTTCAACAATCAAACAATTTACCCAAACTTGTCCAAAACACAAACCAATTCGGAACACACAATAGCTTAAGCCTTTGAGACAGATTCAAAAACATAATCTAATTTTGCAAGTTATTCAGAGTATTTAAGCATGGCACGTCATTAGTGCTGCCTACATACAGACCTTCTTTCAACACTTATCACTTAGCCAAAAAGGGTCCCGAAAGAAAAGAAACACTTAGCCCAAAAAAGGCCCCGAAAGAATGAACAAGTAAAGACTTAGCTGAATAAACAATTTGCACTTAGCTTCTGGCTTGCAGGCTTATCCTTGAGCATTGTTGTTGGATCCTTAGAAAACCTTGCTTGGATCCTCTCTATTTGCAAATGTTGGATCCATTTCTAAACCTGTGATCCACTGCTTCATCAAATTATGCAAAATCTTTATATGTGGGTCAAAAATGGCCAACAAGCACATTCTCATTAGTTAGGCACCTTAGACAAAAAGTGGCATGTCCCCCTTTTGGACATGACACTATTGAATACCTTTAGCCTTGCCTAGTTTCCCAAGGGCTAAGGGAAAAAGAAAAAAAGAAGGGAAACATTTGGTTTTGTAAAGAATACTTGTAAAAACACTTTAGTGTATAATTTCAATTAAGTTGGGGCCTTTTTAAGGGTCATGAGTATTGATCCACTTAAGTGAATCATAAAAAGGTATTCTTTTATAATTTGAAAAAATATCAACAAAGGTATTTCCCCCTCAAATTGGGTGCTTCACTTGGGGAGAAGTATAAAAGCAATTGAGGGTTCTTGTTAAAGGGCATCTTGGATCATAATTTGAATTTACAGGTTTTGAGCACGAAAAAGCTTGAGCTTTGGACTTAAAGACGAAAACCTTCAAGCCAAGAGATTGAGGATGAAAACCCTCATATTTCTGTGGGGCAACTTCATTTAGGAGCTGCCATTGTTCATCAAAATTAAAAAAACAAAAAAAAGTTTCCAAATGAGGCGAACTACTTGTGAAGGTTGGCGACTTGGTTGGAGAGTGATTTGCACATGCTTTGGGGTGATTTTATGCCCTATTTAATATTCTGATTCTATTGTATTATTTATGCACTTGGGTGAATTGATTTGAAAGGGCTTTGACTTTGTTTGAGGGCCATTCCTTGCCCTAAAATATTCTGTAATATTTTATATAATATTTCCAGCCTTTGGCGATTTGCAAAAATGACATATTTGAGGGTTTGAGGTCAAATTTTGATTCTTAAATTATTCTGGAGTTTTCCATATTATTCTATATATTTGTGGTGGTAATATCAGCTTGTTTGTGAAGGAAAACCTCATAAAAAGGTATATGATTGCAGTTGTATTTTTCTATTAATTTTGAAGACCTATTGAAGGTAAGACACTATATAAATTGTCATCAAAGGGTTGCCATAAATCATATTTATTTTCTGAACATAGGTGCCTAGGGTTTGAAAGGCTAATTTGTATTTTTGAAGGATTAATCTTAGCTGAAAAGGTTCATAATTGATTTGAAGGGTTTAGCATATTTTTATGCTAATTTTAGAATATATTTGTAGCTAGGGTTTACTATTGAAAAAATCTGAATTATTCTCGTCATTCAAAAGGCCTAGGCTTGGTTTGTAATGTCCCTTTTTTTGAAATTACAATAATATTATTATTAAAATAAAAAGTATTTTTAAATACTTAAAATAAAATAATGATAGGTCTTAGTTGCCAAAAAGTGACTTATGTCAGCAACTAGATTCTAATTTGTTTTTGACTCAAAGAGGGGACCTTTTTGGTCATGGGCAAGTCAACCCTTAAGTGAAATTATAATAGAAGTTGCTTTTTTATTTAAAATTCCCTCCCCAAGTGGAGCGTCCCTTTTCGGGAGTGATTTTGGAGCATCCCTTTTTTATTTAAATTCCCTTTAGTTAAAAGAAAGATTTAATCAGTTTAAGGGGGTTTTGGACATCTTCGGAGAGTTTTTAAGCTCCATTTTAAAAGATACAATTGTTGTTTTATCTCTGATTTATTTGGCAATAAATCATAAGGGTTTGAAGGTTTTTTTGCAAGGTTAAGGCAAGGGTTTTGATTCTAAAAATCTGCCCTTAATTTATGAGTTGAGTGATTCATTTGAAGGAGGTGTGCAAGGATTTAGGGTGCCTTGTTTAGCCCTAAACAATAGAGCATTAATTATTGCTAATATTGGTGGATTATATAACTTCTTTCCAGCAGGTTTGAGCATGAATACAAGTCTGATTTTCTGAGTTATTACATGCTAATTATTCATAATTGTGGTGACTTGGTTTGGAGAGATTTGATCATGTTTTAGGCCCTAACATTGGCCAATTTTTATATGATATGCATGTTGGAATTTGTCTCCATTTTATCTTCAGTTGTAGAAAGTGTTATGAGTTGAAATTGGTGACAAGAAGAGGGCATTGAAATCAGCTTGGTGGCATTGAGGGTTTGGAGTGGAAAATATATCAATTCAGCTCCCTTTCTTCATTCAGTGTGAGCCATGGTTGGCTAAACTTCATGTTGACGCAGTGGATTGCACCCGGAGGCAAGACGCCTAGCTCCCGCCCTTCCACACGCAACAATGGAAACTCCCCTCTCCCCTGTGGGACCGACGAAGCTGGAGGGGAGAGTCTCTAGATAAAGGCTAGCTCCCTCTGATGTATTTTTTAGGCTGTGGTTTCTCCTACTGCTAACAAATAAAATGAAAAAAGGGGAGGGGATGAAGAGGGAGGGAGAGACGCTGAAAACAGAACCTAAGCCTAAAAATGAAAAGGTGATACACCAGAAAAGTTGACCCACCCAGCCCGAATATACACTTTTCACCAAAAAGAAGCGCCCATACACTTCATTTGAAGTGGGAAGCTCTTCTGCAACAGTCAGCTAGGGGTCCGTGGAAATACAGGGAGGAAGAAACTACCAGAGGCGTCCTCAGACACACTTATGGCAGCCTATTCACAGGCACCTACATTCCCCTGTAGACACTTCTGGCAGACCTACAGAAAGGAGACTTCACAATGCACTGGATATGATGTGATCGATCTGTGAAAGCATGAAAGACAATGACTTAACACAAAAGAAGAAAGCAGACATATACTTTAAAGTGCAAGTCCAGATAGAGGTAAAAAAGCTAAGTTCTGATTCAAGGTAAAATCTGGCAACTTTGCCTTACAAGCCCGAGAGATTTTTGGGCAGAGTTTTGCCTTAAGGCTAAGAGAGTGGATCCTTCTCAAATGAGAAGTTTTACAATATATAGAGAAAGGGGAAGAGAACTTGGCGCTTCCTTGACAAGCTCGGCCCATGTGCGCTGAAAGCATCGGGAAGAGGAAGTCACTATTGCTGATGTCATTCTTCTAGAAAAGGCCTGCTGGAAACATGTATAATCGCCGAACTTGACTTTGGCATTTAAGCATTAATGTAAAAGCACGGGCCGTGCCTCTTTTCCTGCAAACAGACTGTGGTTTGTCCCCTCATAAATGCCAAATGGAGAGAGCAGGCCGCGCCGCTCACTGTTTGCGCCGTTTGATGACCATCTAGCAATAACTCGCCTCCTGCTTTGTCTCTTTCTGCACCTTGTCCTCTTCCTTAGGCTCTTGTCCGCTTGCCTTGGCCACTTTCCACTGATTTTCAAATAAGTGATACGTGGCGCGTTTCGCTGTGAAACGGGCAGGACACGTGGCAGCATCCGCTTGACTCATAGGAGTTTTAGGCACCATTTGAAGGTCCTGCGGAAGAGGACATGTGTCGGTTTCCACTTTCTTTAGCAATTCGTCCGGGGCCCACCACAGTTCTCGTGGGACAAAAGAGAGAGACTGTGGGTGTTGACACTTGTCGGCTTCCGCCGAGCCTTGCAGGGGATAAGTGGCACGTTCTGCTGCTCCTAGAAAAGCATGTCAAAGCCTTCCGCGGTTGCCACTTGGCGCCTTCCGCGCTCTGGATTTTCTGGTGTAAAATTGACATTCGCGGGCCCGTCACAGTTTGAAAACCAATGGCTAGTCTGTCTTCTTGAAATTGACAGCTTCTGGGATGTCATCGTCCTTGGTAAATTCCTTCAGGCTTTTCCTTTTTTGCGGGCTTTTCTTTGGACAATTTTCCCGCAGACAAAAAGTCCACGAGAATTGTCTCGGTTGCTTTGATTTCTTCGGAAATTTCCTCTCGGGCTTTTGCTCGCGGTTTCCTCAGATTCCTTCGGACTTTTTGTCCGAAGGAAATCCTTTGGACAAAAGTCCAAAAGAATTCATGACTTTGCCTTAACAAAATTCCGAAAGATCTTAGCCGCTTCTTTGTGGCCTCTTTGAAGTGCTCCTTGCCCTCCGCAAGGGCTCTTGAACCCGGAACTGCCCTCCGCAAGGGCACTTGCCCTTCGGCTTTAGGACACTCCCTTGAACCAAGCCGTTGAACGGACCAATTGAACAAAAAATGGTTCAACGATTCAACACTGTGCGCCACTCATTCGTTGAACCGAGCCTTCAAACCTGCCGCTTGAACCAAATGCTTGAACCCAGAAAGGTTCAATGGTTCAATGCTTCGCGCCATTTGTTGAACTTTGCCGATTAAAACAAGCCTCTTTGAACCTTCCGCGATGAACCAAGGCGTTGAACCAAGTGATTGAACCAAGCGATGAACCGAGGCGTTGAACTGAAATGTTGAACTCTGCCATTGAACCAAAGCGTTGAACTTTGTCATTGAACCAAATCGTTGAACCAAAGCAATGACTCGATTGATCGAACCAAGGCTTTGAACCTAAGCGTTGAACCAAGCTGATGAACCGTTTGATTGAACCAAAAGTCGTTGAACCGTTTGAACTGAACCGAAGCGTTGAACCTAGGCATTGAACCGAAGCATTGAACCGGTTCAATGGTTCAACAGTTCAAAGGTGCCTCACTTTCCTTATGAATTTTTTCGAACAAGAGTCCAAAGAAGCTTTGTAAAACCTTGCACTCTTTGACTGGTTCTTCATCTGCCGAAAGACTACACCTGCAAAGTCCGTAGAAATTCTGCAAAGTCCGTAGAAATTCTGCAAGACTCGTGCAAAATTAGAAGTACTGGCTCAAACAGCGAAAAAAGAAGGGGGACCGATTTTTTGGCCTGTTGGGCAAAAAATGGTCAACACTTCATAAGGTATTTTTCTATTTATATATTGAGTGATTGGAAGTGTTAAAATTCAGTTTGGTGGTGCAAATACAACCCTAGGGTTGGCTGGTTTTTATTTTCAGAATTCAGATTTGTTTAGGGGTTTGTTGGAAAACCCTCTTTTTCATCAGTCTCAATTTGAGGAAATTATAGTTTTCTACCATAATATGTTCGAACAAGAAGACTTGCAAAATTTATTAAGGAAATCTATACCCTCAAAAACAGTTTTCCTACACTCATGAGGGGTGAGGCAGGAATCATCCTCAAAGTATCCATTAATAATAGAGATTGTCTATCATGGATACTTATGCCTTTTGACAATTTATTAAGAGGTCTTTGGGGCAAGAAAATAACCAAATGCTTCAATGGTAAGCATGTAGAGGTAGGGGGCAAAGGGAACCTCTCCCTGATGCAAAAATATAAACCAAATTGTTCTATTTTATGGCAATTGATTTTGAGGCAGTTAGAAGCCTCTGCAAATAGAGGTTGAAGAGTTAGGAACAATATTTTGAATCATAGAGCCTTAAGCAAGACAAAATGAAAGGCAAATCAATCCTCTAATAGGCCTTTTCATTATAGATTATGATGAAGAAAGCATATTGGTGAGTGGATCTATCCCATTCAATGCACTCTCAAAGAACGATAATATTTTCTAAAATGTATCTGCTTCTAACAAACATTGTTTATATTGTTCTAAGTTTGAACAATAATAGGTAATAGTTTCCACGAATAGAGAGCACTAGATTTGGAAATAATCATGTGAGACATTACGCAATGTGATGGACAACCAACTCGTGATCAATTTAGGGTCCCCAGTTTTAGGTATGAACTTAATATTCCCTTGCTTTAGGTATGAACCTAATATTCTCCTACTTTAGTTATTAAATTAACATTCCTAAGAGAATGGTTCTGCATGGATTCCTAATAAATAATAAGGTCTTGGCCCACAACAAATACAACATGATTTGTATAATTCACAAGGAAAACTATCTAACCTAGAGACCTTGTCATTGGCCATTTACATCATTGCAGAATGAGGCTCATCTATAAAGAGTGGACTACTGCACGTATTCTATTGAACAAGACTAATCCTACATGGGATTTTGTCTAAACACTCTTGCAAAGCTTGCTCGCACTCCAAAATCATAGAATTGCTTAAAAGACTAATTTATAGTGTTTAACAAAAGAAAAGGCCAAGCCTTATAATTTTTAGGCAACCATTATGATTTCAAGTTTCAACCACCTTAATACACTTGGCAGCATGCTTGGAATTTTGGGTTTTAAAAATTCCTTGCAATCCCTATTTCCAACTCTAAGCCAATACATACGAGCACATAATTGTGCAACTTTAGCAGCATGAGCGTCAGATATTTTAAGCCTATGATATAGCAAGGCTGCTCGGATTGTAAGATTGTGCTGAAACCAAGTCAATACCCTACCAAATTCATCAGCTACAAAAAGACTGACCCTTGACAAGTGTAGGCTACTTGTTTTCCATAGCATCTGAGGAATGAGGTGGTTCAAGAAATGAACTTATGTCACCATTGAATCCATCCAGACATGTCTTTAGGTTCATGGATAAATTCCAAATCCTAGCAATGAGCTTGAAGAAATTGCCATTCTGCATAATTAAGTATTCATAAATAAATGTGTGGAGGGTATTTTGAGCAGAATGGAACTACAAAAAAATTTAGAGCGATGACAAATGATCTAAAAAATCACATCGCAAATAAATTTAACTGGCATGTCGAAGCTATAATCAAAGCTGAAAATATTTTTCTCAAATAAAAGAGCCCAATTAAAGCATTTAAGTACACAATTTGAATTTGAACCTTTCCGTAGATTCAACCATGTGAATCACAATGAAGTAGAGTCAAATCTCATTATCTCCCTATGTGGTTTGGGTCAGGTAAACGTCACTTATTGTAAATGTAAAACCATGCCTCGTGTGCATCGGCACACCAATGTTGAGGCAATAAATCTTCTTATCACCTAGGTGTTCTGCCATATTAAAATCATCACATACTAGCTAGTGCAGTTTTGGAAACTTATTGACAATCGACTGCCATAGCTTGGCTCTCTCAATGAAATTCTATGCATATATATTGACGAGACTGAAGGATAGGCCATTGACATCACAGAGGAGACACATCACGATGAGGTGAATCTTTTCTTCAATTCACAATGGTCAAGGAAAAAAGGGCGGGAGCCTCTATGATGGTAGCACCTCCATGTCCCTTGGGATGACAAGTGGTGAACTGGGCACAATTAGAACAAAGGCAATTTAATGCTATTTAAAGTAAACGAAAACCCAAGATCTTAATTTCTTTAAGGCAAATAATTTCAAAGGCTCCTCGCTGCTGACACTTGACCATGACAATAAACTTCCTAGAAGTGTCTTTTAGAACATGAACATTCCATAAAGGAAATCAGATGCCCTAATGGCATGATAAGTTGGTCAAAAAAACACACAAAAGGGGAGAGGAAGACTGGGAAACTGAATGCAGACCAAGATTTACGATGACACACACTCAGAAGCAAAAAAGTCCCCTGACTGATGCGATAACAATAGCAAGGAATTTTTAAGGAACCATGTTCCGCGACTCAACAGCAGTTGATGGTGTTGTGGGTTAGGAGTGTAAACAGGAAAAACCTTCAGTTGAATTCCTGATTTCAGTTAGTTTGATGCCATTAAGCTCCCAACTATGCCAAACTAATTCTTCAGCATGGCCTTGGAGGCGATACAGCCAACATAATATGCAATTGAAGAGAAAACTTCATACCAAGGACAAACATAAACTACAACATGTGGACCTAAAATGACTTATGCCTGAGGGACGGTATCCTTACCTCATAATACACCTTTGGCACAAACTTGCATGTTCTCTTGGGCGCCATTTTTCTCACTAACTTCTGCAACAATAGTTGCATCCTGCTGAAGTGAGACCATCATAAAGGCAAACCCTCCCCAAGGGCAGTATCTATTCTAGACAATGAATACAGTGTGATTAAATAAAACCCAAGGGATCTGGACAGAAATGCAATTAACGTCGATGAAAGGCACTGAAAGATGTATACAAAACCTTGCAGTCCTTAAAGTTCATTCAATGGAGTCAAATCCTTTACTAGATTTCACAGGAATGTCAAGAGTAAGGCCATAACAAGGTCGATAAGAAAAGATCCTCAAATTGTTTTGAATTTTAACATACTCAACTTGGGTGGAATGAGCATTACCCAATTTATAGGCTAACAATGCATACATCTTTCCCCAATCCTAACAATCATTCATTATCTCAAATAGAATGGAAAAATTTAAATAAATACTTACAAACTGATGGCTGTCATATTCAGAACTCTAGCAGCTACAAGTAATAATAACATTTATAATAAATAACCGATGGAAATTAATTATCAGCTTATCCAAGAATGGGCCATACCCAAGATAACCAATACCAAGTGAGTAAATTTTGGTAATAATCAGATGCAAAATATAATTATCATTCCCTATGCAAAAATTAATTATCATTTCCTGTGTAGAAATCATACATCCAAGGTCTTAAAAGTCACGAATCATAAACCCATAGGCTTGAATATCATGTTACTCAGTATGACGCATGGAGAGAATGACCTTTATTATCCAACTGCTACAGCCCAATGACTGCTTTTTAAGTGAACTATAGTGCAAGAGAATAGACCCCACTCAAAATAGAAAACCACTTGCAGGGATTACGGGCAAAGAAACAGATAATGAAGTATTGAGTACATATTCATAAATATAAATGCTAAACTTCAATGTTTATTCTTGAACACACCTCCCCAATTGCAGAGAGTGTTGCTTCTTGGTCAGGTCGCTGCTTCAATAAGTTTTCCAGGAAGAATTGTATAGATCGTCTTACCTACAGAACATAGTTCATACATAAATCTTAGGATACATATCCTGCAGTTCCTTTGGAAAGGCTCTTTTGATTCACACATTCCTTTTAGTGCACTATTCAAAATCATAAAGCTGTTTCAAAACTTTAAAGTGAGTAATATATATCTTCCTTAAAATAAAAAATGATTCACAACATACAGATCCCATATCTCCGGTAGGCTGAAGTGCACCTAATTCAATAAGGGACTGAATAACCTGCACAGAAACAGTTTGGTATTTACTGAAAATGCTTCAAAGTGTAAGTAACACATATCTACATTTGAATACATGAAATAAATTTGAAGGTCTCAATCCTCAAAATAAAAAATTAATTATAATGTGGTGGCTTATTTAGGAATACTTAGCAAGTGATTTTATTGGAAAAATATTTAACCAAAAAATTTATACCTTTGGTCATAAAAATTAAGGACAGAAATTTTGATCCAATATAAAATATGCCTTCAATATTTTGTCGTAAGAATACAACTAGAACACAGTAGCCAGTCTTCATATAACTAGATTGTCTCATGTTTGGGCATCATACTTCAATCCACCAAAATATTTTATTGGGAACTACTGAATGTAGAATTTTGATGTGGTTTGTGGAACTTATCAAAGTTCAAACATTCTTGTGATTGGGATATCAATTATATAGATTTAGTTTATGTGGATAGTCAATTTACACTGATGTTTTCCTCATTGAAATATAATTTTTTAAATTCTGACTTGTGATACTTCAAATACATAATCACAAGGAATGCTAAATCTAACGCTTGAATGATAAGGTAGGATTTTCTAGTGGCTGCATGGCATACAAATATCTAAAACTAGAATTAATTTGACTTACAATGTCAAAAGAATGCTACTCCTATTAACTATTCATGGAGCATGTTTAAGTCCATACAGGGAATTAACCACCCTGTAAATCGAATGATCAAGACCAACCCGAAAACCTTCAAGCAGCATCATGAAGACCTCTTTGTCCAAATGTCTGCTCAAGAAACCAAACTGAGTAGTTGTGGAGAGAAGCAACCGAAATGTGATCATCTTCATAGTAGGGGTAAAAACCAACTCCTTAGTAACAGTGGGAGTAAAAGCAAACTCCGAAGTAGGAGAAGAAACCATCTCGTCATCTACTCCCTCTTGTTGGGAAAATCCTTTCGCAACAAGATGAGCAAATCCCTGTGACTTCGGCATATCATTCCCTTGCACAATTGCTTGTGCATCTTGCACAAATCCTTGTGCATATAACTGAAATTTGGGAATTGCATCCTCCTACATGTCCTTTATAGTGGATATTCCCTCCACCACTAATGCATGTAAGTTGACTGGATTAGGGTCAGCAAGCCTATAAGGAATGTCATCCTTTTGCACACCCTATATGGTGGAGTCTCCCTCCACACATGCAAATACATTGACTGTGGTAGGGTCAATGAGCCTAGACAAGCCTGTTGACAAATCTTCCACGAGTTAGATTTTTTCTTGCCACTTGGAAAGTTCTCGTCTCTAGCCAAGGAAGGAAGAATTCATTGTTTTCCTTTGCTGATTCTAAGGACTCACTCAGAAGAGTTTCTACGGACTCACTCAGAAGAGTTTCTACGGACTCACTCAGAAGAAATTCTACGGACTCACTTAGAAGAGTTTCTAAGGACTCACTCAGAAGAGTTTCTATGGACTCACTCAGAAGAGTTTCTACGGACTCACTCAGAAGAAATTCTACGGACTCACTTAGAAGAGTTTCTAAGGACTCACTCAGAAGAGTTTCTATGGACTCACTCGGAAAAATTCTACGAACTCACTCAAAAGAAATTCTACGGACTCACTCAGAAGAGTTTCTACGGACTCACTCAGCCAAAAAATTCTACGGACTCTCCCGACACTTAGAAGAAATTCCGAAAAATTGCAAAAGGCAAAGAAAAGACAATTTCAAGAGTTCCGAAGGGCAGAATACCCTTCGGAAGGGACACTTACAACAATCCCAAAGGGCACCTACCCTTCGGGCAAGAGAGACCAAATTCACAGACCGTCACAAAGAGCCTGGGTGCCCTCCAATTTTTTCGAAGGGCACTGGCGGAGGACACTTGGACTGGCTGCCGAACGGCACATTTTAGAGCAAAGGCAAAGAAAGGATCCTTCAAACTTTTTGTCCGAAGGAATTCCTTCAGAGAAAAAGTCCGAAGGAATTCGGAAATGGCATAAGTCAATATATAAACAAGACCAAGGACAAATCAAATCAAAGGCAAAAAGAAAACAATTGGAATCCTTCGGATTTTTTGTCTGAAGGAATTCCTTCGGACAAAAAGTCCGAAGAAATTCGGACAAATAGCCCCGAGGAAAATAAACCCGTGGGAATGAGGCAAAGACATGTCATCAAAAGAAGTCCGCGGGAATATGACTCAGAGACCAATACAAAAGAGCCGACAGAGCAACAGACCGTAGAAATAAGCCCGAGGAAATGTAGCCGAAAGAAATATGACAATTTCCGGTGACGTCCCGCAGGCCGTTAAATTTTTCTTGCGGGAAGTAACCATTGAGATTAAAAAGATAACAGGGGATCCCAAATAAATGGAGGCCAACTGTGCAAAAAAGAATAGAAAATAGATAATCCGACGAAGAATTGAATACGGAGGGACACGATCAAAATTAGAACGAAATACATGTAAACATAAGGGCTATTTTCGAACAGAAGAGCTATTTTCGAATAAACGGTCAAAGTTTCAGTTGACTGATCATTAAAGACCTGTTCGTCTTCATTCAGCGCATGCATCCGAAGGACTAAATCCGGCTTCAGCAGGAGTTCCGAGTTCGAGCGAGGAGTTGACTATTCCAGATTTAGAGTTAACTAATTGATTTAAACGCCACGTCCAATAGAAAATTTCATGCGAAAGATAATGATCTCTTTGTCCAACTCAGTTTTCAAATATTACAACTCGGTAATCAAGCAGCTCATGTGGAGTTAAAAAATCGACATCTGCGTAAATTTTCAAGCAAAAAAGAGGTGGACGGTTCATGACAAGGATAGGTGTGCTTCATCAAATGAATAAACTTCATGCAAGGACAAAGAGAAAAATATATTTTATTAGGCCAAGTAAAGCCTTGAGTTAACCAAAGTGAATCTTTCTCTTCAAGTTTATACGCCTATCTTTGGCCTCTTGTAATTTGCTATATAATGGCTTTCAACTTTGTTTAAAAATCATCCAATCTCTCTTGGTTAGGCCAGACTCTGCCATTGGTGAGTTGTGTAATCTCTTCGATCAATAAAAAGGACTGTACTTTCAGATTTCAAGCATGGCATAGTGTATATTTCTTCAGCAATTTGCATAAGTGGTAGAGTTTTCTCCCTTCCCAAATTTTGTTTCGTACCTAGTTGCTATATTGTCCTTGTGCAGGTCATGTTAAAGTGTTCTTTATTGTCTTTTGCTGAGACTGTAAGTGGATGTTAGGCAGCTGCAAAGTGTCTTTTATCAGACCTCTCTCCACCATTTTCCCTCAGGTTTTAGTCATTGGACCGGACCTCTGCATGAGATACTTATGCACAAGTGATTAATTGAAGTCTAAGGTCTTCCTTCTCTCTTGTTCGTTCAGTGTTCAAGGTTTAGAGCTGAGTAGGATCATAATTCTAGTGTATCACCCCTTTTTAGGTAGGATTTCCCCTTTAAGTTTTCTTTCTCCCTTTTCCATGGTAGTCAGCAACGTAAAGTAGGAATCTTCATTGATACATCATACAGGAACCAGCCTTCTCTGGAGGTTCTTCTCACTATTGAGGCACCCACCCTCGTGAGAAGATCCCATTGTTTCAGCCGGATAGAAGACTGGCCGTTTCGCACACGTCTTCGAATCAAGTCGCAGCTCCAGGTTGACAACAAAGCCACCTTACCCAAATACCGAGGGCAACCACTTTATCCTATTTGACATCAGACACAATACACTATTTCCAAGATAAATGTACAGCTATGTTAGAATATTCCATTAATTGACTAACAGATAATAGATTTTTATTCATGCTAGGAACATACCTAACATTCCTTACTTTTAATTTTCTAACATTATTCAATACTATGTTAATGTACCCTATCCCCTCTATTGCATATAACTAACCATCAGTGAATAAAATTGAAATGAAAAAGTTTGTATTTGCAATTAATTTGGCATACTAGTCCTTACAACATGTGAAATGTCGAGATTCGACAAAATCAATGAACCAGCAACTAGTATTACTATGGTTTGAGTATAATGCCACAAGAGCATAATCTTCCTCAGAATCTCGTCCTTCATCAACTACAGCCACATTTGTTGTTTGACTATTTTGTTGGAAAAGTGCATACTAATGCTTCCGGCAATCCTTTTTGAGATGCCTAGCCATATGATAGTAAAATCACTTTACTTGATATTTAGAAGATGAATTAGTAGGGAGATGTTTCCACTTCTCTTTCAATTGAGCAACTAATGCACTTTGTTTGTCCAACACTAGACTCATTCTATGTCTATCTACATTCTTTATGAATCAAATGGGAACTAACTTAATTAAATGTCAGGGTGTTACTTTCCACTATCAGGTGTAGAGCTTCCACAAAAGATTCATAGGAGGATGACAAATTGTTCAGAACCAACACCACCATATCATTATCATCCATTTATTTGTTGATGGCTAATAGTTGATCTCAAATATCTTTCATCTGAAGTAGGTGTTCTGACAAAGACTCATCCTCCAACATCTTTGTGAAAAAAATAGATTTTTCAGTTACAGAGCTCGACTTTTCTCTGAAGTTTGTTATTTATTTTGCAAATTGGTCCATAGAGCACTTGCCACAATGGCATTTTGGACCTCAAGAATCATGTCATCCGACAGATAATTTCAATAACAACAAGGCCTTCTTATGACATTTGTCATAATTCGCAAAGTTTATAATAAGTCTTGCTTTAGTGCCAAGAATGATACTGTCACAATCACGAGATTCTGGGATTGTCAATATTTTATTACTCCACATTTATGGCTATGGCCAGTTAACATCTACACTTCCAACATAACCAGATTTTGTATATTAGCCATTTTACACTCGGAAATCAGTATAACAGGGAAAGTACAATTCTGACCCGAAATTTACTGCAACAAGTATGCAACTACAGTGCTCTTACATGGAAAATAATTCAACAGAAAAATTATAACTGTCTACCTGACTCAAAAATCAATGCAACGAAAAAAAATATAGTTTTTTGACCTTTGATACGGAAATCAGGAAAATAAACAGTTCTGAAAAATACAGTTTCTAGTCTAAAATCTAAATGTATAAATTGCTTAGAGTTTTTAGTCTGAAAAATAACTCATTGCATAGAATGGCTTCCCATGCCCTAGATGACAATTGTGTCAATTTTCTTCTCCTGAAACCCTAACCTATAGCAAGCTTCCTTTGTGTTTTCTTGTGTGGAGTATTTGTTCTATCCTGTGCCCAAGCACGATTTTTTGTGAGACTTTACTATGAAAAATCATGCCCTAATGTTGCACTTTCCAATGCCTTGACGTGGTACGTCTCATGCCCTAAAACATGTTCTGCATTCATGCACTCCTCTACATTCACACAGTCCTCTGTCTGCAAATGTTGTTGGCTTTGCGTTTTTGCTCACATTTTTGCCATTTTTGTTTTGCCCTTTTCCACATTTTGCCATTCTGGTATGTGCTCATTGTTCATGTTTCCTCTTCTGTTTTGTTCTACTTTGATGTCATGGCCTAATGCTCTGTTATAAGAATGTCTACTTTGACGTTGTCTTCTTTGCTGCAAATCATGATTTGGCTATGTTGTTCATGTCTTCTGATCGCGGTTTGATATTTGCTTTTGCTGTGACTGCATTGTTCCATGCCCTAGATTCGTTGTGACTTTGTAAGCTCCTCGAATTGTTCGTACCCTTCTTCTAGGGCTTCCTCAAACAACGTACTCCATCCATACCCAACTAGGGTTTCCCCAAACGACTGGCTTTGATACCAATGTTAGCAAATGAATGCTGAAAGAATGAACAGAAATGAAGCCATATGGCACACTTACACACTTGTGTGTCCGTCTTTTTATTAAATAGAAAGTGGTTACATCAATTGCGAAGGTTTGATAACCACCCGTTAGTTAAACAGTAACTAATAGTTAAATATAAGTTTAACAAAAGAGAGATAAAGAAAAAGTATCTGTGCATTAAACAGTTTACAATTGCATGATCTTCGTGTTTTACCTTCAATGAATATTTCTTATTAATTAACACCAAATTTTTCTTGGGAAATGATTACCCAGTGCACGTGATGAATTATATATAGTATGATAGAAATTCAATATCCATAAGGGTACCTTTTTTGCATCTTTCTCATAAATTGCATAGAACATTTGGAGTAATCTGTCCCTTGTGAATGATTTAATTTCTCCCATCATTCCAAAATCATAGTAAATAAGTGAACCATCTACATCAATTGCTAGATTTCCAGGATGTGGATCAGCATGAAAAAACCCGGTCTTTAGAATCTGCAATGAATTGCAGCCACGTTGATTAAACATTTTATTCTGAAACATGTCAAACATTCTAACAGTATGCCATTAGAATACTGCTCTAAGGATAAATCAGTTTGCTTTCCCAATGAACTAAAATTAAATAGATAGTTGCAATAAACAACAGAATCCTATTCACATAAAAAATACCATGATGTTCCAGTGCTACTAGCATCATGGGATGTCTCAATTCTACCTGATTTTCTAGTGTTTACAATTACAAACCAAGAAATGCCTCCACCAGAATTAAGTATACCCAACTGTTGTTAGAGAAAATTTTCTCAGAACACCATAAAAGCATGTTCTATAAGATCGCTAACAAATTTATTTACACAGTTGATTCCAGAAGAATCTTTACTACATTTCTGCGCTCTGAAGAGAGTAATCTGAAATATAAGATATCTGGATGTCACTTTTGTTTGAGACCGAACAGACGAATATCACCTTACAGAATATTCAATATAAAAATACATCATAAGATATCCAACAAAAGCAAATAATTCAGGTTTTTCTACAGCAGTAGATGGCAAAAAAGTTTCCAAATAATCTAAAAAGGGTAGACAAGAAAAACATAAACATTCTGCCAACTAAGTTATTAAATGTCATCCAGATGAAATCATTTCCAATTTGTTTTCTGAGGGTCAAACTTTCTATATTTTTTTCTCAAATTGTTTTATGATATTTAAGCCGCAAACTGAAAAGGTGTTTGAAGAACACTACTTACTTGAAGCAAATATGACTCAATGGATCGCCTAGCAATCAGCGAGCGGTCATAGTTACCGGCATCAAGGAGATGTACATTGTTTATTTTGATACCTATGTAAGGTTTTAGAATTAGCGATCCACACAAAATATGATTCAAAGAAATAGAGACTCCATAAGATTAGCATCTAGATTATCAAGGAAGCCAACTTTAAAAAGAAGCTTATCAATAAGTTTTAAACTAGTAGGTAATCTATTCACAGGAAATGTTCAAAACCATTAAATACAGTGCGCTTCAAAAACTTACCAGGAACATACTCCAGTGTCAATACCTTTTCTGACGTATAGTCCCAATATATTTCCTATAACACCACCACACGGTATGTGATGGGACATAAAAAGTTTAGTGTGCGTCAAACTGATTGGAATGATATTGATTCCAATACAAGTTCCATTTATATTGCGAGTAAGTTCTATTATTCATAGATTAAACATGTACAGAATAGAGAAGGTAAACACGTGGATATCACGAAGAACTCTGTGTTTTCCCCGACCTCAGAAATTAGTTTGAATTTGAAAGAAAATTTAAGGTTTAGGTATGCAGAAACATACAGGTACTCTAACCCACTTAATGTTACGGAAGTCACGCCTGAACCTGTCAGCATTCCGCCCTTCCTTGATATAGTTAATTTCGCGATAGAGTATCCTGCATATCAGTTGAGTAAAAATAGCAGAGATCTTATTGAACCACTTTTTCGCATTCCAAAATTTCGGTTTGTATGTTCTGTCCAAACCCACATGATCAACTTGTGCATATCATGATCTATCATGTTATGATCGATCCTTAGCAGATAGTTACAAGAAGCTGAATATATGAAGACAGAAAACAACCTCATGCACTACAGTAAGATTACATGGCATATGGTGATAAAACTATACTGATAAGCCCTTGTAAGATTCTTGTAAATCTTTTTGAGATCAACTAGAATTTCAACAAAGGCTAAACAGGTAATGGACATGAAAAGATAGAAGTGCATATTTAATCAGGAAAGAAAGAAGATAGTTTCTAACATAACTGCAGCATCCTCAATAATTTAGGTTTAAAGAATTCTGTGGGGGCCTCTTCAAGTAACGATGACAACATTTTTTCTTGTCTTCTTCAGGACTAAAAACAAACCAAACAATAAGCTTCTAGTAGGAATAACAAGCCCAGAAAGTTCGTAAGATATTGCCAGACATCTGACTAGTAAATAATTAGCATAATGATGTTATCTCAAGTGAGACTATGTAATGAAAGAGGGAATCCTAAACCACCTTTGGCTTTTCAAAATACTTGACCTCTTAAAATCAGGATGGTTACATAAATTTAATGTAAATTCAAATTAAATGAACTAGGAACTCTATATGAACATGCATCTCAATAATTCTTTAAAGAATCTACAAAACCTCTTGGTAGGCTAAGTTACCTGTATTCACAAGGAAATGGTTCTAATATCATTGAATTGGAAAAACAACCAAGGAAAGATAGAAAACTTTGGACAAAGATAGAAAAAGACAAACAGGATATACTAAACGATTTGCTAGATTATTAATCCACAGCTGCAAATTCTATCTTCTCTGCATTTCTAATTTATCCAAAAGAAGTTACGATTTCAAGAATATATAATTGCATTTCCCAAATTATATTTACAAACAGTCTAGTTACATTGACTGTTTCATTCACATTTTGCATTTCTCAGAATCCTACCCCTAAGTTTCAATATTATTGATGTCCCTCTTCTTTGCATGCTACAATATTGTGTCTAATCACTCTTCTCTTTTTTTCTCCTTCATTCTTGACTTAATCTATTATTCTTTAGGGAATAACTTATATTTTCTTTTGCAGTGTTGATGATTCAGACTGGTATCAATGCAGAGAAAATGTGAAGTAAAACACCAAAATTGAATTTTCTTCAGTACTATTTATATTCATTTGCTAGTGATTCAGATATTTGCATGAAACTGAACGGTAATTGAAGCAAAAAAAATGATATCTGTAAACACCTAAAACTGGCCACCAATGGCTTCATACCGGACTTTAGACCGATTCTTACCAACCTTTGCAAATTGAGCCTAAGAATCACTAAACGTCTCAAATTTGGTTTCATAACGTGCAATTTGGCTTATATACCTATTAAATGGGGCAAATGCATGCATATAATTAATTCAAAATCTTGCAAAATGCTAAAATGCCTAAACATAATTAATTAGAATGCAAAATCTAATCAAAAGCCTAATTAAATCATCCATGAGCAATTAATGAATTATCAATAAAGAAATTCAAAAATCAAAGAATATCCTAGGAATTCATGAATACTTTTTTGTGAGTTGTCAAATATCCTAAAATATCTCAAACATGCCTATTCATTGCTAATTATGACCATTTGACACCTTTTAACTCTACTGGGATTAATTAACTCACAAATGTTAGGTTTGAACCCATTCCTAGCTCTAACTACACTCTAACTCACCTTGGGCTAGGGTCGGTTTCTAAACCTATAAATACAAGCCTAGACCTCTTCATTTAGAGAGCTTGGACATGGTAAAGTTGTAACGCTGGTTTTATGACAAGATTGGAAACAATAGTATTATAATGCCAAAATCATAAGCCAAGCCATCAAGCTACATCAAGCAAACATAAGCCAAACCATGGTGCCAAGGAAAGGAGCCACACAACTCCATTTGCCAAAAATTTCTTGAGCACAAGCCGAGCAAGCCAAACAAACATATCATTCGGAGCATTCAAAGAAAGTAAGGAATTTGTATGTTCTTTGCATTTTAGTTGAGCTTTGTCATTTGTTGTTTGTTCACTAAACTCCCCATATGATCTAACCCTAGAGACATTATGCTTGTTAGTGTGTTTTTTTTCATTTGATTTCATTTTGAAACTAACACTAGATCTAACTGTTGCCCATTTTTTGGCCTACATACCAGAAATTTGCCTAAGTGTGAAAGGGTGGGCATTCAAGCAAGACTTCGGGTTTTACACAGCAGAAAACTTTGGGTTTTTGGAAGTGTTGACGCTATGGATTGCACCCTTGAGAGAAGTTTGGGCTTCTCTCTTCCACGCGGCACAATGGAGACTCCTCTCTTGCCTGTGGGTCTGGCAAAAGTGAGGGGAGAATCTCTAGATAAGGGTTAGCTCCCTTTGATGCATCTCTGGGTTATTCCAGTAACATTTGTTAATATATATATATAATGGGGGGGGGGAGGTTGAAAAGAGACAAGGATTACTGAAGCAAAACCTAAGCTAAGACGGTGATGCACCAAAAAAGTTTGATCTACTCATTTGCTCACACTTCAAACCATAAGAGCACATACATACACTTTATCTGATAAAAGGACCAGACTGCAGAGAACTTAACAGAAAGGCTTAATGAAGACACACAGAAGATGAACTTACCACAGGTGTTGTAGGAAGACACACTGTCTGATAACCCTCTCCTATCTCTGCGCTCCAGATACAACTCTTTTTGCTACTTGCAGGAATGATGCTTTGTCTATACCAGGTGTGCTGGTATCAAGCCTATGAAAGCATCATGGAACAATGACTGGACACAAGGTTAATACTCAGGCACACTCAGAGATATATCCAACCAGATAGAGGTAAAACACTTTTTATTGATTCAAGGTGAAAATTTGGCAGGGCTGCGCCATACAAAAATGAGAGATGCCTTTCTCCAATGAGAAGTTACAAATATATAGCCTTTTTGAAAAGACTTTGGCACTTTCTGGAAAATAAATGACCCATGTTCCGTTGAGAGCATTGGGAAGAGGAAGCCACTTGAAAGAGAATGTTGTGTCAGCTCCAGTTTTGACTTTAGGCGTTTAAAATATACTAAACGTCATGTGTGAAAACATGGGCCACGCCGTTTGTCTGCAAACAAGACCCCTTCTTCAAGACATTCACACGGTTGTCTGACCATTAATGCAAAATGAAGAAAAACAGGTCACGCCGTTCACTGTTTGTGCTCCTTGATGACCACTTGGCAGAGACTATTTCAACCGCTGGAATAACTCCTTGTGCCGACACTTTTTGCCACTTGGACTGTTTTGTCTGATTCTGCGCTTGGCTCTTTGGGCTCCTTTCTTGGCGGGTCGCTGAGTTCATTCTTGATTCTTGTCTTTTTCCAGCTTTGTCTTTCCCTGGTTTTGTCTTTTGTCATCTCTTGGCTCTTTCTGGCAATCTGAGCCCCCTAAGGCTATCTTCTATCAATCCTTGGTTGGTTCCTTAGGCAATTTTCTCAGCGGGCTCTTCCTTTTGGCCCTAAGGCCTTTTAATTCCTTCGGGTTCGCGCTCAAGCATTTAAAAATCAACAGCTATTTCATTGTCGTAAAGTTGACGTTCGCGCGCCCGTCACCATTTGAAAGCCAACGGCTATTCCCTTGTCCTGAATTTGACGTCTGTAGAGACGTCACCAGACGTTTGAACCTAAATGGCTAGTTCGCTATGCTGGATTTTGACGTCTTCGGGCCCGTCACCTCTTGGTCAATTCCTTCGGCTTTCCTTCCTTCAGCCTTTCTTTCTTTGCCCGGGCCTTTGTCTTTTAACCTTCCCGAAGGGAAGGTTGGAGAAAGGTCTCTTTCACAGTCGCCGAGAGCCCCTCGCAAGGGCACCTACCCTTTGAGGTACTTCGGGCGGCCTTGGTCGTTAAATCCTTCGGGCAAAATCTCCGAAGGAATGTTCTCTTCAATGTTTGGCCCTTGTTTCAAGCGAATTCTTTCGGGCAAAAGTCCAAAGGAATTCCTTCAGACTTTTTGTCGGAAAGAATTTGCCTTGTCCTTTTGCCGCAAGATTTTCTTCCGAAAGAATTCCTTGTTTGGCCCCTTTCTTTCTTTCGGAAAAAACCTCCGACAAATACCTTCGGACAAAAAGTCCAAAGGTATTCCTTCGGACATTTTGTCCGAAGGATCTCATTGTAATGACCCTGCTCAAATCTGGTTGAAAACTTTTGATTTTTGGTCTTGGAAATTTTATCAAACACTTCTCATACAAGGGTCATATGACTGATATAACATTTTAGTTTGCTTTAATGGCTCTTTCCTTTACTTAACATCAATAAGAATGCTTGCAAGAAGACTCTAGATTGTCTAAACAATGACCTAGCACGAATGTGCAACTAATTTTGGCAATATTCTATGCATATATATGATCTAAGCCTGAGAAATGAACACCTACAGCCAACTAACATTTTTACAAACAGTTGGTATGCAAACTAACTAGCTGATAATAAATGATATCGAAATTCTCAAATGACACCAGCAATTATTATCTCCTTAATTGCAATGAAATTTCTAATACAATGCTCATGAAATATGGCCAAGACTCAATGCTAACAATTTCAAAATGAACCTGATTGGAGACGCCTTCAAATGATATGAATTTCTGAGTTGTCTTCAGACTGGTATACTTCAGATCAGACTTGCATATCTTCCAAATTCCACCTCCAAATGAATATATGTCAATGCCAAAGTGTTAGGAAATGTTGGGCGCCCCTTTTGGATGATATTTGATATTTTTTTGGACTCCTTTAATGCAAAATCGCCCCACTTCAAAGTTGCAGACCTGCCATGGATAAACCTTCAAATCTGAAATAATCTCCACAACCTTTGGATTCTTTGTCATAAAAAAAATGTTCCTTGGACTTGGGCACTCCAAATGGCAGTATGCTTGATGTTGAAAACCCTCTTAGGTGACCAAAACGAAATTGGAAGTGTGGCTGTCCTCAAAAATTACAGTCATATATTCCTCCTTATTGACAGCTGTAATGACCTTCCAAAGGTCTCCAAACTAGTCACAAAAACTTCCCCAAGGAAGGGGAATCCCTTTGGTAACACTATCACTTGCAAACACTCCCTTAAATATTGAAATCGAACCATTCCAATGGGACTGAAACAAAATTACAGTCACCCCTAAATATATGCATACTCACCAAAATAGACCTCCATTGTCTTGAGAATGTTCTCCCAGCTAGGGCGCTTCAATTGGATGTTCTTGTTGCTTCAACAAACACCTAGAATGAAAAATTAGAATTCATTGCCATAGCTGCCATGAAAGTCTTCAGATTATGCAATGTAAACCCTTGACCAAAGCTTGTCGATGATGCCCAAATGAAGAAGCTGAATGCTTCCTCCTCAAAGTGCAACCCTTCAGATGTTATTTCACACCCTCAGTTATGCTTCCAATGGAGGTTTTCGTCTCCAATGGCTATTCTGCAGAAACCCTAGGCTCCACAAGATGAATCAATCAAAATATTATTCATTCAACTGGATGCCGAGAATGAGCTCTTGCCTTTCCTTTTATTCTTTTCTTAAGAGAGCTGAATCACCTTCCTGGCCAATGTGGGATAAAAGATTTATTCCCACATTAAATTATTCACTTAACGCACTTTATTATGTTAAAGTGACTTTATTATTATAAAGTTACTTTATAACTTTATAATAATATTAAAATATTAAATAAATCACTTAAGTCACTTAAACTTTAATATCTCTCTCATCATTCATCCGATGCACGAGCCGTCTGAAGCTGTCGACTGAGGAAGTGATTCTGAATGCTATCAATCCATACTGCCAAAAATAGCAGGAGTCCCACGCTGAGTGCTGAATACTGCTAAAAATAGCAACTCAGGCTAGAAGTGTCCGAATGAGCCTGAACGAAAGCCAACTGATCAAGTACTGACAAACTGAAGCTGAGCCAAGCTCCATCAAGAGACCCTCTAACCATGCATATTAACCTACGAGGGCTAAGAATAGGCTAAATCCACCGAACTCTGATGCTCGCAAAAATTGGGGACATTACAGTCCGCCCTCCCTGAAATTGCTTGTCCTCAAGCAATCTCTACTGCAAATAAACCCAACTCCCCGGAAGGCCCAAAAATAAGAACTGTGAAGTGTCCCACACATCATTAACTGTCTCCTGTAGCATCAACAAAAACACAACTGCGCAAGCTATCCCTGGATCCCAAACCCATAGTGAAAGTTTGTCGTGTCTGTCATCCTCAGGCTGCCACTGCGCTCTACTGCCTCCAACTTCACCATGTTGTGAGTGGTGAAGTAACACAATGGGACCCATCCAATACTCAGTGCCAAAACTGTCACCACCTGGATCCCAATACAATCTGAATTCACATCCATCTGTCATGTGGAGATAAGAACATCTTGAAGCATCTGCTATACTGAATCTCACCCTGTCCTCTGCTAAACCCTCGTGGATGTGATTATTGACCAAGCCATCATGCCAACTGACACCATAGTCATCCTGTAACCATGTACCCATAAGAAAACTCTCTGACATAGAAGTAGCAAACCCTGTTGGATACCTATCAGCATGATGTAAAACTGACAACTGTCCCTGCAAGTAATCCCCTGCAAACAGCTGAGTCGGACGCTTGCAGCCGCTAATCCCATCTTCTGAAGATGGTGAATACCCATCCCACAACGGATGGTATAACTCTGGGGCCAATCCACACTGATGCATCATCAAATTCCCCGTGTGTGGACCAACGGAGAAGTGATAAACACTCCTCACTATGCAATCAAGATGAAATGCTCCCACCTCTGTCAATGGCTGACCATCATAGTCCTGGGGAAACAAATCAGCATAAGTACAAATCTCTGTACTGGATGATGCCTCACATATCTCCTGTGATGACGATGAAGTAGTGACGTGATCTGTCACACAACTCTCGAAAAAATCAACTATCTCATCACAAGAGCTCTCAACCAAAACATTCATCCCATCTGAATTGACTGCACCAATATCTGCGATAGATGTAACCACATCCTCACTACAACTCGTGGAGATAAGATCCTCATCAACTGCCTCTGTATATAACTGTACTGTATCTGCAGCTGGTGGAAATTGTGCCAAACTCAACTCCACGATAAGCTCCTCCAACCGTGACTGTGACTCTTGAAGGGCCAACTGAGCACTCTCCAACGAGTCCATAGTCACCTCAAGCTCATGAGTGAGCTCATCAACCTGCTCCTCTTTCCTCTGCAATGCATCATAACAAATGCAATCCCATTCGAGAAGAAAATCCCTGTCTGCAAGTAGTTTTAAGTAATTTTGTTTCATCATTCCAATTGCTTCTCGAAGTGCATGTATCTCTGCAAGGGAAAAACCACTATCACCGTGCTCATCTGTCAAAGGAGTACTCCAACCATAGGTAGCTAACATCTGACGAGCAACATCAAAATGCTCAATGGTTGTGGCAATCATATTGTCATTCGCCTTTAGTTGCCCAACCAAATGATGACTCTGTAGCTTATGACCCCCATACAAGTTTTCCGGTTCACAATATGCACTATGATATGAGGCTCATTCGTCATCACTCTCATGATAAGCAGCATCATGTGTGCTTTCATCCATGCACACCTCAACATCTAAGGTACTGCTGCTATGTACCTCAAAGGATGGCTCAACTGATAAGGTAGAAGTTGCTGGTATGACAGTATCTTCACACACTTCTACTCCCAAAGTAACTGCATGCCCATCCAAAACACGATCCTGGGATTCCATATCAACATATGAATCTTCTAGCTTGTTTTCAAGGCGCTGATCTGGAAAATCAGACTCACCATGACATGAATCATCAACATACAATGCATCATTAGTACCCAATCCCTGAGTACTTTCATGTGACAACTCAATAGTAGCGTCTTGCACCTGTGAAATCACGGCTGTCTCATGTTGTTGGAAAGTTTTATCACTGCTGTCATAAAAATCAGAACTGTTAGCAAGGTTGATAACATCCTCTGGAGTGTTGTTACTATCATTTTGTGGCTCCACCATACCATTTCCTTGATGTAAAATTTCCTTATCAACCACCATTTCATTTTCAACCCCATGTCCATCTGTAGGTTGAAGATCACGATCTGCTAACTTATCTCTTTTTAACCCAAACACATCATAGAGACTCTTAGATACTTCACCAAGTCTCTCATTTTTACTTCGTGATGAGGTTCGTCTTGAAAGGGAATCCTCATACTGCTGCGGACTATGGGTTAATCTTCGTTGTGAAAGCTTAAGTTTCCACTGGATATCATTCAACATGCTCTCAACGCTTGGCTGCTCGCATTTCTTTGGTTTTCTTCTTTGCTTGTTATAATCTATCCGATGCTCCATATATTGTTCGAAGTTTAGAAGCTCTTTGATATTATCTGGTAGTGCTTTGTACTCCTCATAAGCGTCCGTTATCTCATCAGCGAATTTAGAAGCTATGACAACCATTTTGCTGTCCAAGATGGCCAATCTGATAAAAAGAACCCTGATTTTCTGCCTCAAGAATTTTGTCAAACAGATTGCTTGCAACTCTCTTCAACTGAAATCTGACTTCACTTTGGATTTCAACTTTATGTATTGTTTCAAATGCATGGAGAATTAATCTGAAACTTGCTAATGATTGAAATGATAATGGGAGTGCAATTAAGTATGCTATCAGATTTTCCAATGCAATTTAAAATCTGAAAAAGACAATAATTGACAGCTACAGCAACCCAGACATTTTTACAAACAATTTGCAAGTAAACTCCAAGCTTCTTAATAGGACTGTATTGACTTGAATAATGCTAATATACCAATGATGGTCGTCCTTTTTGTAAGAGTAGCTATCAAGTTCATATGACTTTGGTGATGGAACTACTGTTGTTGTAAAAAACAGAGATCTCTTCTACAGTTGCAATACCGCTTAATTGAATACAATCTGAAATAACCCAATCAGGCTGGCAGGAAACCGCTCTGATACCACTGTAATGACCCTGCTCAAATCTGGTTGAAAACTTTTGATTTTTGGTCTTGGAAATTTTATCAAACACTTCTCATACAAGGGTCATATGACTGATATAACATTTTAGTTTGCTTTAATGGCTCTTTCCTTTACTTAACATCAATAAGAATGCTTGCAAGAAGACTCTAGATTGTCTAAACAATGACCTAGCACGAATGTGCAACTAATTTTGGCAATATTCTATGCATATATATGATCTAAGCCTGAGAAATGAACACCTACAGCCAACTGACATTTTTACAAACAGTTGGTATGCAAACTAACTAGCTGATAATAAATGATATCGAAATTCTCAAATGACACCAGCAATTATTATCTCCTTAATTGCAATGAAATTTCTAATACAATGCTCATGAAATATGGCCAAGACTCAATGCTAACAATTTCAAAATGAACCTGATTGGAGACGCCTTCAAATGATATGAATTTCTGAGTTGTCTTCAGACTGGTATACTTCAGATCAGACTTGCATATCTTCCAAATTCCACCTCCAAATGAATATATGTCAATGCCAAAGTGTTAGGAAATGTTGGGCGCCCCTTTTGGATGATATTTGATATTTTTTTGGACTCCTTTAATGCAAAATCGCCCCACTTCAAAGTTGCAGACCTGCCATGGATAAACCTTCAAATCTGAAATAATCTCCACAACCTTTGGATTCTTTGTCATAAACAAAATGTTCCTTGGACTTGGGCACTCCAAATGGCAGTATGCTTGATGTTGAAAACCCTCTTAGGTGACCAAAACGAAATTGGAAGTGTGGCTGTCCTAAAAAATTACAGTCATATATTCCTCCTTATTGACAGCTGTAATGACCTTCCAAAGGTCTCCAAACTAGTCACAAAAACTTCCCCAAGGAAGGGGAATCCCTTTGGTAACACTATCACTTGCAAACACTCCCTTAAATATTGAAATCGAACCATTCCAATGGGACTGAAACAAAATTACAGTCACCCCTAAATATATGCATACTCACCAAAATAGACCTCCATTGTCTTGAGAATGTTCTCCCAGCTAGGGCGCTTCAATTGGATGTTCTTGTTGCTTCAACAAACACCTAGAATGAAAAATTAGAATTCATTGCCATAGCTGCCATGAAAGTCTTCAGATTATGCAATGTAAACCCTTGACCAAAGCTTGTCGATGATGCCCAAATGAAGAAGCTGAATGCTTCCTCCTCAAAGTGCAACCCTTCAGATGTTATTTCACACCCTCAGTTATGCTTCCAATGGAGGTTTTCGTCTCCAATGGCTATTCTGCAGAAACCCTAGGCTCCACAAGATGAATCAATCAAAATATTATTCATTCAACTGGATGCCGAGAATGAGCTCTTGCCTTTCCTTTTATTCTTTTCTTAAGAGAGCTGAATCACCTTCCTGGCCAATGTGGGATAAAAGATTTATTCCCACATTAAATTATTCACTTAACGCACTTTATTATGTTAAAGTGACTTTATTATTATAAAGTTACTTTATAACTTTATAATAATATTAAAATATTAAATAAATCACTTAAGTCACTTAAACTTTAATATCTCTCTCATCATTCATCCGATGCACGAGCCGTCTGAAGCTGTCGACTGAGGAAGTGATTCTGAATGCTATCAATCCATACTGCCAAAAATAGCAGGGGTCCCACGCTGAGTGCTGAATACTGCTAAAAATAGAAACTCAGGCTAGAAGTGTCCGAATGAGCCTGAACGAAAGCCAACTGATCAAGTACTGACAAACTGAAGCTGAGCCAAGCTCCATCAAGAGACCCTCTAACCATGCATATTAACCTACGAGGGCTAAGAATAGGCTAAATCCACCGAACTCTGATGCTCGCAAAAAATGGGGACATTACACTCATCCTTTGAATTGCCTTAGTCTTTTGATCAAAGGAAAACTCACCCTTTTGCCTTGTCTTTTGATTCCTTTGCAAGGGTTCCCTGCCCTCCGCAAGGACACTTTTGGGTCTAGAACTGCCCTCCGCAGCCTGCTGGAATGGTCCAATTTGTGCCTGAATGCCCTCCGCAAGGGCACTTGTCCTTCGGGCTTTGGAAGACCCCCTTTGAACCTTCCAATTTGAACCAATTGCTTGAACCAACTACTTTGAACCAAACACTTTGAACCAACTGAATGAACCAACCGATTGAACCAATTGATTGAACCAACAATGGTTCAAAGTTCAAGTTCAAAGTTCTTGGAAAGATCATGTCGTTGAACCCCGACGTCGAACCATTGAACTGGTTCATCCTTTTGCCGAAAGACTTGTGCAAACCAAATTTGAACTGGCTCAGAACAGCAGGGGAAGGAGACTGATTTTGGCCTGTAAGACCAAAATGGTCAACAGGAAGGAGAAGTCTTCGGGTTTTACAAGAGACAACTTATTTCACTTTATGAGTAATTAGCAGTTGAAACCCCTCAGCAAAAGTAAAACGGGTTGGAAAACTTGAATTACTCTGGACAGTGCAAATTGGGTTTTGAGAAGTGCTTTGCTTATGAAAGTTTTATCAACAGAAGTAATCCGGGTTGGAAAACCCGAATTATTCTTGACAATGCAAATCGGGTTTTGAGAAGTGCTTTGCTTATGAAAGTTTTATCAGTAGAAGTAATTCGGGTTTAGAAACCCGAATTACTTAGGATAGTGCATTTCGGGTTTCTCAGGGTGAATGACTTATCTCTTTTTATAAATAACAAGCAATGACGAATCCGAAGTAGGTGCCAGTGAAGAATCCGAAGTTGCAGACATTGAAGAACAAACAAATAGACTCGGACAAAAAGTCCAAAAGAATTCCTTCGTACAATTTGTCTGAACGAATTCCTTCGAAAAAGTTCAAAAGACAAGTCAAAATATTCGAAGGACACTTCCAAAAAACCTGAAGGGCAATGTACCCTTCGGAAGGGACGTTTCCAAAAAACCCGAGTGCCCTTCAAAAAACTCGAGTGCCTTTTTCTTAAGGGTTATTCGACAGGAAGGCGTTGTTTGAAGAGTCCAAGGGGCTGTTTAAAACCCTGAAGGGTAGGTACCCTTCGGAAGGGTCATTGACAAAAAACCCGAAGGGTAGGTACCCTTCGAGAAGGCTCATTTCAGGATCAACAGAGATGTTTGCAAAAAACCCGACAGGCACCTGCCCTTCGGGAAGGTCCATCTGGCAAGTTTAAAGGCTTTTACAAAAAGCCCGAAGGGCACCTGCCCTTCAGGAAAGGACTAAGATAGGAAGCCCAAAGGGTTGTCTTTGGAAAGCAAGGAGACAAATCTTGCAGACTTTTTGTCCGCAGAAATTTAAAAAACAAAAGATCCGAAGGAAATCAAAGGTAAAGCCCGATAACAAAAGCCGAAGGAAATGAAGGTTAAAGGGCAAGACAGGAAAAAATCCGAAGGAGATAGACTAAGGGAGATAACTAAGGCCGAAGGAAACGAAGGTTAAAAGGCAAGATAGAAAAAAATATGAAGGAAATAGACTAAGGGAGATAAACATAAAGTCCGTGGGAGATAAAACCAAGGGGAAGCCGAAAAGTCTGAAAGAAATGTATGTCCTTCGGAGAGCTTGGTCAAGGAAAGGAAAGTCCGAGGGTAGAGAGAGACAAAAGTAAAGACCCGAAGAGAATGAACATTAGGCCAAAGGAAAAGGTAAGAAGGGAAAGTCCATGGACAAGACAAATACAGACAGAAGTCAAGAAGCAGAATTCTAAATTTAGCCAAGAGAAATCACGGATAGTTAGGCCGAGAGAAATCCATGCACAAACAAAAGATGGAGTCAAAATGGAATTCCATGCGAGCAAAGGCTAATTACGATTGACTGGTCAAGGCTTTAGTTGACTGGTGTTTGAAGTCAAGTTTATCTCCAAGGTCAACTCTGCCTTTTAAACGTTCCAACTAGGCTTCCAACGGATCAAGTCGTAGTTCTAAAATTGGCATTGGCATTGGATTTCATGCATATTATTGTCATCTCATCTTTCAAACGTTCCAGCAGCTCATGAAAAATGCCAAATTTGGGAGTGGGCATAGCATTATTGCATGATAGAGAGGTTTAGCAGCCCAAAATTAGCCACTATTCACTTCAACGCCAAGGATCTTTCATGCAAGACAAAAGACAAGAAAAGACAAATTTGAAAGACTCATGCAACGCAATTTGGACTTGGGCTAATGAAGAGTTAACTTCCTCTGATATTTTCAATGTCATCTCTTGGCTATTGTATTTTTTTATAAGTTGGTTTTTCAGCCTTGTAAAAAATCATCCCTCTTTTGGCAAGAAAACTTTTGCCAAAGATTGTGCTATAACCTTTTTTAGAATCAATCAGAAGAGGACTGTGTTTTTTCAATTTTCAGCAGCTGGTATAGTGTACTTTTGTTATAGATTTTCCTTCTTTCTTGTCAAATCTGGATCCGTACCTAGTTGCTAGTTGATCATTTATGCAGATCACGTTCTGTGTTTGATTGTCTTTTGCTGAGTTTATATTGGATATTAGTGGTTGTTTAGTGCCTTTCATCAAGCCTATTTTTTCTATTTCCCTCAAGCTTAGATCATTAGATTAAATTTTTTCGTGAAATACTTGTGTATTGATCAATTGGAGTTAAAGTTCTACCTCTTCCTTGTCTGAATCAGTGTTCTTAGAAACTCGAGTTGAGTGGATCAAGCAAATTAGGTGTATCACCATTTTAGATGGGATTTCCTTTCAAGTTCTTTCTCCCCTTTTCCCCAGGCAGTTTGTAGCGTACAAGTTGAGATCCTTATTGATACATCTCACAGGAACCAGCCTTCTTTAGAGGTTCTTCTCATCATTGAGGCACCCACCCTCATGAGAAGATCCCATTGTTTCAATTGGAGCGAGGATTAATCATTTCAACACGTCTTCGTTCAAGGAACAACTTTAGGTTGACAACACTAACCTCCTCTCTTGAGTCAAATTCCTAGCATCACAAATGGTACACTCGATGGGACATTGAGCACCCCACGTATTAAGGAGATGAAAATGCAACTCAAAAATTGATAAATGAATGCTTGAATATCATCAAATTTGCAATTTTAGCTTTGATTTTTCCATTTTTTTAATTCTTGAATTAACTCGAATATACACAGAGACTAACATCGATCAGGCCTAGCTGACATCGGTTCTACCAAACCGTCATCGGTTCTGTGACTGGCATCGGTTAGATTGCAGGGGAAAAATAGCTAACAAAACTTGCATTTTGAGTCTTTTTAGCAATCCTTATCGTTCTTTATTGGTTTCATTAGCATTTTAGCTCTCTGCCTAACCACCGTGTTGCAGGTTTCGAAGAGTTTTTATTACCTTTTGAGCTAACCTAACGTTTTCATCTTGTGTGGTTTTGCCTTCGGGTTCACAGGTTACCGACATCGGTCTTAGTCGACCGGTATCGGTCATTTACTGCTGTCATCAGTTCTCTTTAAGACCGATCGGCATTGGTTGCCTTGAAACCAACATCGGTCAGTTCTGACAGACAACGGTCACTGTGTTTTTAAAATAAAAACTTGAGAGCTACATTTTAAATGTTTGTTTGCTCACCTTCAAATATGCTTCAAAACAGGAGGAGACTATCTGACCATTGCAGGGCCAATGCATGATTTAAACATAAATTTGCAAGTTTAAATGGTTTTTAACACTTCATTTTAGTGTTTAAAATGAACTAGGCTAAATCTTGCACATTTGGTTTTAGTGCTTAAAATGAACCTAGATGATTTGTGTTGAAGTTGTTTTTGTGAAATTTGTTGCATGTTTTGCACTTAGGCCAAGGGGGCCATGAATTTTCACAACACATTTCATTTTTTGGTGCTTGAAAATGAACTTTAAATCACTTAGTTCATGCTTTTGAAAATGATCATTTTACGCCATGTCTGTTTGGATTAGTTTGTTTTTCGCAAAACGAATAGCGCATGTATGCTCTCCCCCAATCCCCTATTGGGAACTTGGGTCATCAAAAGCGTCTTTTCATTGCATTTGTGCCTAGTCCAAGGTTTGGAAAGAAAGTTGTCTAGGCTCTCTCCGAAACCTGCATGGTTTGGGTGATCTAAAAGCATCCCTAAAGTCTTTTCACTTAGTCTTTATTTTTATGCAATTTGGTTTGTGGAGGGGAGGTCATCACCTCTTCACGAGTTTTTTAGGAAAGCATTGACCCAGGGCTTCATCTCCCGACAACGTTTCAACCCAACTCCACAACGAGGTATACAAATCAGGGTACGCATACTGTGACAGCTAAGAGGTTGAGCGGCTAACCTCTCCTTTCATAATGAATCGCTATCCAGTTGAATGGCTATAATTCAGGTCTGGTCAACCATGGGATTCCACTAAATAGTCCACGGATGGAATCGCTATGCAAAGGAATAGACCTTTGCATAGTAAGTTGATCGGTATGAACTCAACTGACGTGATGCTTATCTTCTGTTAGCCACACTTGGGATCAATCTAGACGTTCGAAAACTATAGTTTTAGTCAACCCCACTTGCCACATCTTGATAGGATTTAGGACATTACATTTAAATGTTATGTCATTTCATCGTTTTATTGATTGGTATTTTTGAGTCTAAAACTTTTGTTTGTTTATGCCATGTCATATTGAGTTTTGTTTATACGTCACTCCTCTGTTTGAGGAGGCGTTATGCTGACCATTTTGCACCACACCTTTGCCTTAACAATTTTTGCCAAATTTGTTTGTCTTGATTGAAACAGGTAATGTTATGCTACCCAAATCATGTCGTCAAGTCTTTTATGCCTTTTGAGTCTTTGAAACAAACCATTGTCACATCTTTAAAGAGCGATAATGCCATTACACTGCTTAATTTGTTTCAAGACTTGTTTACCTTGTGCCTCATGCCATTTTGTGGAACCAATGCCATGTATGTCGTTTGAATCTTTGTTTTGTGCCGTTATGCCATCCCATTTTTCCTAGCTTGTTGTTTGTTTGGAGATGCCTAGTTTCCCAAGTTGAATTTTTAATTAACTTTGACAAGTTCGAATTCAAACATTGATTGACTTCTGTTTAGGCCTCATCTCACAAGGGCTAATACACAGATCTTTCTCTTTTGGGTTGCGTGACTGTTGACCATTTTTGGTCCTAATGCCTTTACGATAGTAAAGGCATTTGAACGTTGTCGTTTGAAGCATGAATCGAGACATGAAGTCAGAGTCACATTAAATGCAGACTAGAAGTGATCAAGGAAGCAGCACAATTAAGTGCAATAGAAGTGCAGATGCCAAAGACAGTAAAGAAATTTGAACGTTATCGTTTGAAGCATGAATCGAGACACAAAGTCAAAGTCGCATTGAATACAAATCAAAAGCTTGAAACGGTTAAGTTCAGATGAAGTGTGAACACTTCAAAAAGAGACAACCCTAAGATGCATCTGTCTATATATGCTACGAACAGATCATTTGAACAGTGGTGTCTTTTTATTGCTGCTGCAAAAATAATTAGTGTTAACTCAAAAGTGTCAAGAAAGGACATATGCAGGCAGCGTGAAAGGGGCAAAGAAAAAAGATGTGTCAAAGTAGAAGATATCCAGACACAAAGAGATAAAGGCAAAGAAGCTAAAGAGACATAGCTAAGGCACAATTACAGAGTAGACTTGTAACAGAAAAGTGTACAAGATTCATTCTGAATCTCTTCTGTAGTTTTTGAAGTTGTAGCTCCATTTCTCTGATAGGTTGGTGCCATCAGAAAAACTGAGTTGGTGCTCAGTTATGAAGTTGACGCTTCCTTAGAGTGGGTGCTCTTGAATGTAACCAATGAGGTTTGTCTGTGAGACATTTTTCTATGAGGCTGGATTAAAACAGTAGCTTCTAGCAACTTTTCTCACCGTGGTTTTTCCCTCTAGGTTTCCACGTTAAAATATGGTGTTGAGCATTCTTGTGTATGTGTGTGATCTCTGTTATGTTCTTTACTTTGCATATACTTTGAGTATTTTGTTTAAAAGTTCTAAGAACCAGGTTTTAGCTAATCTACTGATTCACCCCCCTTCTCAGTAGATTGTGTTTTCAACAGGGGCTATTTGAAAAGCCCGAGGGGCTGTTTAAAAAACCCGAAAGGCAAGGTATCTTTCGAAAGGGTCATTGACAAAAACCCGAAGGGTAGAGGGTACCGTTCAGGAAGGTTCACTTCAACTTCGGAAAAGACGTTTGCAAAAAACCCGAAAAGCATGTGCCCTTTGGGAAGGTCTGTCTCGTGGTTTTCAAAGGGCTTTACAAAATGCCCGAAGGGCAGGTGATCATGACAAAAAGCCTAAAGCTCTGTTTCTTTTGGAAGGCAAGGGACAAATCCCAAGGACTTTTTGTCTGCTGGAAGTTGAAACCAAAAAACTCGAAGGAATATAAACAAAGCAAAGGAAGAAAATTTATGGGATATCCTTCGGACTTTTTGTCCGAAAGATTCCTTCGAAAAAGTTGGAAAACAATAAATCTGAAAGGAAAGCCGAAGGAAATCCAAAGAAGGGTAAAATAAAATATCTGAAGAAGATAAGAGCAAGGAGAAATCCGAAGAGAGAGAAAAGTCCGCAAAAAACAAGACTCGGCCATTTTTTCCAAAAGGTAAAGCCAAGAAATAAAGTCCGCATGAAATGAAACCAAAGGAAATAAGCCAAGGGCAAGGAAGAAAAGCCGAAGGCAATCAATCTGCAGACAGAAAAGTCCATAGCCAGAAATCCGAAAGAATTAAGCCAAGGAGATAACAAGAAATCCGAAAGAAATGGAGGTTTGACTATGCAAAAAGGATAGAAAATAGATAATCCGACGGGAAGTTGAAAACATAATATCCAAGGAATATAAACCAAATATAGATAAGATAATCCAAAAATAGAATCCCGCCAAAAATAGACAAGACACAAGCAAACCAAAATAAGAGACAATACATGCGAACAAGGGTTATTTTTGGCGGATTGCTAAGTTTCAGTTGACTATTTGTTTTATTTGTGGTTTGACTAGTCATTCTCATGCATTTGAAGGTCCAATCAGCTTCAAACCGAGTTCTCAGTCCAAGTTTGGCATCGTTTTCATGCAAACGAGAGCAGCTCAAGGGGAGTCTATTTTGGAAACTTGGCGTAATCTTCCATGCAAAGAGAGGTCTTCTTTTTCCCTTGTTTGATTCAGTGTTCAGGGTTCCAAGTAGAGTGGATCAATGTTTTGGTGTATCACCGTTATTAGGTAGGATTTTCCTTTCAAGTTTATCTCTCCCTTTTCCATGGTAGATTCGCAGCACAGAGTAGAGATCCATTGATACATCTTACAGGAACCAGCCTTCTCTGGAGGTTCTTCTCACCATTGAGGCACCCACCCTCGTGAGAAGATCCCATTGTTTCAACCAGATAGAGAATTGGTCATTTCTTGCACATCTTCGATTCAGGGTGCAGATCTAGGTTGAAAACAACATCGATCCTTGAAGACTTGCTCATCTTTTAACCTTGCTTTAATTCCTTCGGAAGGTTCCTTCATACAAATTGTTGTGGGCCTTTTTGTCTTCGGGACAATTTTCGCAAACTTTTTGTCTGGATCCATTTCATCCTAAAGTGTCCTCCGATTTCTCCGAAAGAATTCGTCATTGACTTCTATTCGGAAGTGTCCTTCGGAAATCTTTTCTTCGGACTTTTTGTGTGAGACATTTCTTCGGACTTTTTGTCTGGGTCATTTCTTCAGACTTTTTGTCTGCGTCATTTCTTTGGACTAATTGCAATCTACCCTTCAACTTTCTGCAAGTGTCCACATACTCTTCAGAACGTTCAAAAGATACCCTTTGGACTTTTTGAAAATGTCCACTTGCCCTTCGGAACATTCAAAAGATACCCTTCAGAGTTTTTGAAAAGGTCCACTTGCCCTTCGAAATGTTCAAAAGATAACCTTCGGACTTTTTGAAAAGGTCCACTTTTCCGAGGACTTGACAATTTTTTCGAAAGAATTGTCCTTGCCATTCTTTCCAAAAGAATTCATCCGAAGAATTCTTCAAGACTATTTCGGGTTTTCCATCCTTCTTGACTTATCCTGATTGCCTCTTCTAAGTAAGAGCACTTCACAAACCCGATTTACTCCACAAGTTTGCTCAACTCAGCCTTTGGCATTAATGCATGATCAAATTCAATCACAATGACATCAAGAACATCAACCTTTGACATCAATGACAATTCCATGCTGCCCTAGATGGGAATGATAATTCTTCAGTGCTCAGACTGCTTTCTGGATCATGATATCAAAAACTTTCAACTGTATCCTTGCTCAAGTTGCCAACGATCTCCCCCTTTGTCATTGATGGCAAAACACCCTCAAGAGCATAAACATCCTCAAAATTCCCTTCTCATTCTGCTCGCTTGCTCTTATTCTGATTTCTCTCCCTTTGACAATGACAAAGAGTGTTTGCTAAACCAATAAGACACACTGCTGCTTTACTGGCTTCTGAGGTGTTTTGATCCTTGGACCTGTCTGAATAGAGCATTATGAAAAAAGACTCCCCCTTGGATAATGCACATCGACTTGAACTGTTCCTATGACTCTCTGGGCTTTCACATGCTTCAATCGATCCTGGATATAGCATTGGTCTGAAAGACCAATCGACAATAGATATATCTCTTACATAGATGAGAATAGAAATCTAGATCCAACATACCTTAGTCTGCTCCTTAACATCAAATGGCAAACGATGTGTAAAGTACATAGTAGATTGCCTTCACTCTTAATCCAGGCATTAATAAAATGCCTACACAATGCTCCCCCTAGACTTATAACCTATCACAAGAGTTTAGTGATATGGGGTGGGAGCTACAACTCCCAACTTCTCTCTCAGATACTCAAATTGCTCCTTGGGAAGAGGCTTGGTAAAGATATCTGCAATCTGATCCTTGGTAGGCACATATTACATTGTGACCCCCTGACTTGCTACCTTTTCTCTAAAAAAATGATATTTTATGGAGATATGCTTGGTTCTGGAATGCATCACTAGATTTTTGGATAGATTTATGGCAACTATCACAAAAAATAGAGATAGGTGCTTGATGTTCTACCTTTATGTCTTTAAGAGTTTGCTTCATCCACAAGACTTGAGTGCAGCAAGCAGCTGTTGCGACATACTCTGCTTCAGCTGTAGAGAGTGTAATCAATTCTTGCTTATTGCTCAGCCAAGACACAAGTCTGTTACCCAGAAAGAATGCACCACCACCTGTGCTTTTTTTGTCATCCACACTTCCTGCCCAATCAGCATCAGTTTATGCAACCAAAGTAACATCTTCACTAGTTGGGTACCACAACCCATAGTCAATTGTGCTCTTGATGTACCTAACAATTCTTTTTACAGCATTAACATGTGATTTTTTGGGAGCTGCTTGAAACCATGCAACCATGCATACTGCTTGCATGATGTCTGGTCTTGATGCTGTTAGATACAGCAGGCTACCTATCATTGATCTATACAACGTATTATTTACATCAGGAAACTCATCTTCCTTGCTTAACTTGCAACCAGTCATCATGGGAGTACTAACTGGTTTGCTATCCTCCATTCCAAATTTCTTGAGCATCTCCTTCGCGTACTTAGCTTGAGATATGAATATCCCTTCATTAGTTTGTGTAATTTGTAAACCAAGGAAGGAGAGTTCTCCCAACATTGACATTTCAAATTCATTTTGCATTTGCGTGGAAAATTCTTTGCACATGTTACTATCACCACCTGCAAAGATAATATCATCCACATAGACAACAACAATCAGCGTATGTTCATCTTCTGATTTAAAATACAAATTGATGTCTGCGCACCCTTTTCCGAAACCTTGTCATTGCAGGTATTGATCCAATCGGGAATACCATGCTCTAGATACCTGTTTCAGACCATACAAAGATTTCTTTAGTTTGCACACATAATTTTCTTCCTCTGCTAACTGAAATCCTTCAGGTTGTTCAATGTACACTTTCTCTTCTAAGTTTCCATTTAAGAATGTTGACTTCACATCCATTTGATATACCTTGAATTTCTTGTGAACAGAGAATGCCAAGAACATTCTTATAGCTTCCAGTCTTACCACATGAGCAAATGTCTCTTCGAAATCTATGCCTTCTACTTGTGCATATCCTTTGCACACTAATCTAGCTTTGTTTCTTATGACTGCTCCATCTTCATTGAGTTTGTTTCTATAAACCCACTTAGTTCCTATTACATTCTTGTTCGAGGGTCTAAGAACTAATTCCTAAATTTTATTCTTTTCAATTTGGTTGAGTTCTTCCATCGTTGTTAGCCAGTTTTCATCTTTGCTGGTTTCATTGAAGGTCTTAGACTCAATTTCTGAAAGTAGAGCAAAGTTTACTTGATTCTTGTTTATTACAGATTTTCTCCTAGTTTGAACACCTTCATCTTTGTTGTCAATTATTTGCTACTCGGGATGTTCTTTTTGAACAAACCTTGCAGGTGCCCTTTTACTCTTTTCTTCCTCCTCTTCATTATCTTCTACTTCATTTTCTGCTCCTTCTGATTCTTCAATTCTGATCTCCTCATTAGGCTCAACTTGTTTGAATCCTTCTTCTACCTTGACGTTGATGCTTTCAACTATTTTATGCAGCCATTTGTTGTAACACACATAGGCTTTGCTGTGAGTGGAGTATCCAAGAAAAATTCCTTCATCACATCTTCACTCGAAACTTCCAAGTTTGGTCTCTTTTCTTCTGATGTAGCACTTGCTTCCAAACACTCTGAAATACTTTACGGATGCAGGTTTTCCAAACCACAGTTCATATAGGGTTTTATCACTCTTTACCCTAAGTTGAACTCTGTTTAAGATATATACTGTTGTTTGAACTGCCTCTTTCCAATATCCATCAGGAAGTTTTGCCTCTTTCAACATTGTTCTGGCCATCTCCTTCATAGTTCTGTTTTTTTTTTCTACAGCCCCATTTTGCTGTGGAGTTCGTGCAGTAGAGTACCGTCTCTTGATCCCATGCTTCTCACAGTTTTCTATAAACTCGTTGGAGGTGAATTCTCCACCTTTGTCTGATCTTAGACATTTGATTTTTCTTCCCATTTCATTCTCACCTATGGCCCTAAAGATCTTAAATCTCTCAAAGGCTTGTGATTTATCTTTCAAGAAAGTTACCCATGTCATCCTTGAGAAGTCATCTACAAATAGCATAAAGTAGTATACACCTTTGGATCCTTTTGTCCTAGTAGGACCACATAAATCTGTATGAACTACTTGTAGGGGTTTTGAGGTCACATATTCTTTCGTTTCAAATCTGACCCTTGTCTACTTTCCTAGTTGGCACATCTGCATGTGACGTCTGCAGGTTTGATTATTTTGGGCATATGTCTAACACACTTGTTAGAGCTTACTTTGACTAGGTTGTCGAAGTTGACGTGACCCATTCTTTTATGTCATAACCAACTCTTATCAACTTTTTCCATGAGGCAACTTGCATCATTTTCTTCAATCAAGTTGTATATGTTGCTTTCAGTTCTTCCTTGTGCAACGGTTTTTTCATTTTTTTTTAGTTTACAACCTTCAGCATTAAATACGACTTCATAACCATTATCACACATTTGACTTACACTTAAGAGATTATGTTTAAGTCCTTTAACATATAGGACGTCATGTGTAGGAAGCTTGCCATCTATGTGCAAGGTTCTTTTATCTCTGATTCCGACTGCAGTGTTATCTCCTAGACTGACAGTGTCTTCCTTGCATATGCTTAAACTGGTGAATTTTCTCGTCCCCAGTCATATGCTTTGAGCAACTGCTGTCTATGACCCACAAGTTTGCTCTTGTCTATGACCCACAAGTTTGCTCTTTGGCATGGAGTGTCGTTTGAGCAATTAAAGATTGATCTTTCACTTTCCATATCTTTTTGGGTCTCCATTCGCCTTTTTCCTTTCTTTAAGAGTGGCCTTTGAAACTCTATTCTCATTTAAAGCCCTGCCTTTGCCTAAACTGTAATTTCTTGTCATTGCAATGTTAGCTCTACAATACTTAGCTATATGTCCAGAATTATTGCAATTTTAACATATTAAATTTGAATCTATCAAAGGAGCAAATGAGTTTCTACTAACAAAATTAAATCTTTTAGTAAAAACTCTACAATCAATAGCCCTATGACCAAATTGATTAAAGCTAAAACAATAAACATAAAAGGAAGGAACGTGCCTGGTCATAACATTCTTTGGTGTAGTATACCGAAAACTTTTACCTTTCTGCTTTTTCAAGTCTGCCACTTTGATGTATCCTTCTGCATCTTTCTTTGGTTTAGTCTTTATGTTCTCTCTGATCTTTGCCTTCGTTGCTTCTTTGCTGATCTTTTCGACCATAGCTTTTGCTTCTCCTCCTTTCTTGAAGTTATCATACAAGTTCATTGATGTACAAGCTGAGGATCCTTTTTCTTTATCGTATCCAAGAATTGACTTTTCATTTGAAAGCTTTTGTGCACTGATCAGTTCACTAAAAACTTCTAATCCTTTCGTTAGCTTTAAGTTTTTGTTTAGTCGGTCTCTTGCCTTCTCGAGTTCTTTCCTCAAAGATACCACTTATGCTTCAAGTCTCATGCATTCGTTGGATTTTGACTGGAGATCCATCTTGATGACTTCTACTATTTTGTTGGTTTCCTCAACTTGAGTTTTTAGCGTCACAATCATTTGATTAGCCTTTTCAATCTCCTCATGTTTCTTCTGCGTTGAGTTTTATTTTCTCAGATTTTCAATTTCTTCAAGAGCACACACAAGTTCACCTTCAAGATCAATCTCACCTTCTTCTCCATCACAATCTTCATCATTATTTTGTTCTTGATTCAAGGAGGTGAATTCTTCTGCCATAAATAGGAACTCATCTCCCTCAGCTAGAAAGGCATAGTCATACTCATCGTCAACACTGTCTCTATTACTCTCTCCCACTGAGTCACTTTCTTCTTTTATATATAGCCCCTTTTTGTTCTTGAAGAAGTTTTTCTTCTTAGCATAATGCAGTTTCACCTTTTTGATATTTTCTACTTGCTCGGCATTGTCCTTATTGTATGGACATTTTGCAACGAAGTGTCCTACATTGCCGCAGTTAAAACACTTGAATGGAAGTTTTTATTTATACTTACCTGATCCTCTCTTAAGTCTTCTGACAAAATTTGCTTCTTCACCATCAGTCTCCTCAAAATCGAGCACAGAGGCTTCTTCTTTTGCAAAATTTACTACTTTGAATGTTGTTTCTCTCTTGACTGTGTCTGTCTCTCCCATCCTCATTTCGTAGGTTGTAAACATTCCATGTAGTTCATCCGTGGTAAGCTTGTCCAAATCTTTCGCTTCTTCAATAGCCAAAATTTTGGAGTCGTATCTTGATGGAAGGGATCTCATAATCTTCTTGACAATAGTCAATTCTTCTATTGTTTCTCCAAGTCCTTTTATGGCATTGACTATTTCATCTACTCTATGGTAGTCAACTATCTTCTCTTCTTCATTCATCTTCAAGTTTTCAAACTGTCCTTTGTGCGTTTGCAGCTTGGTCTGTTTCACTTTGACGTCTCCTTCATAGATACTCTTTAACTTATTCCAAATGTCTTTTGCACTCTAGCAGTGCATAACTTTGACAAACTCAGAGTTTGACAACCCACAAAGAATAGCATTCTTAGCTTTGACGTTCTCATAAGCCTTTTTTGCCGTTTGACCAACAGGAGTTACAACAGGCGCTGTATGACCATTTACCATTGACATCCATACATCAAACCCTAGTGAAGACAAGTATGCTTCCATTCTTATGCTCCAAAAGGCATAGTTAGACCCATATAACAGAGGAGCCTTGTTTGATGAAGATCCTTCTTGGCAGGCCATTATGTTCGCCAACCACGATCTCCCTGAGCTGATTAGGCTTCTCCTAAGGAACTTGCGCTCTAATACCAATTGTTGAACACACTATCTCCTGCACCGATCATACATGAACCATTGATCTTTTAAAGCAGCATGAATTTTAATTCTTGCTTTGCCATTAACCATCGAGCTTCTTTTCTTCCCTTTTCGCATCTCGTTGCTTTCTATATCATGGGTTCGCTTTTGCTCCTTTCGATTGTCCTCGATATGCTCGATCTTTACCCTTTGTATTGAGCATTAAACTTTGGCATGTTGGCATGATCTTATTTTCTTCGGCATTCTTGTAACACTCCATGCAACATCGATCCTTGAAGACTTGCTCGTCTTTTAACCTTGCTTTAATTCCTTCAGAAGGTTCCTTTATACAAATTGTTGCGGGCCTGTGTCTTCGGGACAATTTCCGCAGACTTTTTGTCCGGGTCCATTTCATCTTGAAGTGTCCTCCAATTTCTCCAAAAGAATTCGTCATTGGCTTCTATTTGGAAGTGTCCTTCGGAAATCTTTTCTTCAGGCTTTTTGTCCGAGACATTTCTTTGGACTTTTTGTCCACGTCATTTCTTCGGACTATTTGCAATCTACCCTTCGACTTTTCTGCAAGTGTCCACATACCCTTCGGACTTTTTGAAAAGGTCCAATTGCCCTTCGGAACATTCAAAAGATACCCTTCGGACTTTTTGAAAATGTCCCATTGCCCTTCAGAACGTTCAAAAGATACCCTTAGGACTTTTTGAAGAGGTCCACTTGCCCTTCGAAACGTTCAAAAGATACCCTTCGGACTTTTTGAAAAGATCCACTTTTCCGAGGACTTGACAATTTTTCCAAAAGAATTGTCCTTGCCATTCTTTCCAAAAGAATTCCTCCGAAGAATTCTTCAAGACTATTTTGGGTTTTCCATCCTTCTTGACTTATACCGATTGCCTCTTTTAAGTAAGAGCACTTCACAAACCCGATTTACTCCACAAGTTTGCTCAACTCAACCTTTGGCATTAATGCATGATCAAATTCAATCTCAATGACATCAAGAACATCAACCTTTGACATCAATGACAATTCCATGCTGCCCTAGATGGAAATGATAATTCTTCAGTCCTCAGACTGCTTTCTAGATCATGATATCAAAAACTGTCAACTGTCTCCTTGCTCAAATTGCCAACAAATTGCTGTCTAATTTTGTGATCAGCGTACCATCAGCTGCTCGGACCACTCTCTTTTATGGGTTATAGCACTTTGTGCATGCAAGCACCAAATCTGTACATTACATGGAACAAGGGAATCCAATGGCTTGTAGAAGTCCACCTCTAGATATAAGCACAACTATGGCAGAGGGTTCATCTGCATTGAGACTTTTGTTGAAATCTTCTAGGTATACATGGCCAATGATAGAATCACCAATCACAAGGATGTTGGTCTCAAGAGTGGAGATGGGCTCAAACCGAATTTATTTGAATTTCATTTTGCCATGCTTGGAAGTCCAAAAAGGTACCTCTGCTAGGATTTGGAGATTTTGGTATGAATGATCGTGAGGCGAAAAATGTTTATGCAGTTATGAAGGTGAGGCCACAGTGGTCATGAAGAAGTTGGTTTACCTCTTAACATCCACCCAAGAGCCTTCAATAGCCAAGTGGGAGTTTTGAGTACCCAGGGAACTGCAAATTTTCAGATTTCCCAAAAATATCTTGAATTTAGTCAAATCTTAGGGAAATTAAATGGAACGAAAGCCTATGACTTGGGGAAGCTATTGGTATCAATTTGGGTGACTCAAAAAACTTCTTGCATAAAATGGGAAGGAACGTAGATTCTCAGCAATGTTGACACCCTTTGATAAGTTGTGTATTAAAGATGAAAATGTCTCAATGGCAATGCAAACTCAAATTCCAAGCAAGACAAAACTCGATATGAAATCCACAACCTTGCGTAAATTTCCATTTAACCCTCAATTCATCTATACTCCTGATGATGAAAGCTTCACAATGATCAATCAAAGGCAACGAAATTGTTGGTGTGTGGGGGGTTGATGCATGACCGCAATTTGAAAGCACAAACTGAATGTCTTGTGTAGAAAATGACCAATAGTAGAGGTTGTGTGACAGTGGGAGGTGGGGGGCTCCGTTTAAATAGATGACAATGTAAAAGTCTCAGCACATGTGCCATTAATGGCACCACATGCCACGAAGAATAGTCCAACATTTTTTTAATCACTACCGCCTTATGCGCTCCTGTGTGCTTTTGACTGGCACGCACACCAAGTAGAATAGTCCAGCCTTTTCATAATCGCCACCACTTTATGCGCGCCCTGTGCACTTTTCACACTAGCAAGGCACTGTCAGTACTTCCCTTTTCCTCCTGCCCTCCCCAATTCTACTCCATTGTTTCTTGTTTTTCTCTCTTCACACCTTTAAGACACTGCCGACACTTCCCTTGGTGTGCGCATTTCACACCGGATGTGAACCCTTATGAAATTTGATTTATCCACCGCATGTACATGTCTTGCATGTCTTGCGTGCCTTGGAGGAAGTTCCAACATTGCCTTAGGTACATGTCAAACGTTGAGTTCTAGTTTAATTTTCTTTAACTACACTTTCGTGTCCGACGCATACCCAGGGTAGTGTCGAAACTACCTCAAGTACGCGTAGGTTGTGGAACTTCCAACTCAAGTTTTCACAAAAACTGTTGTGGATTTTTATTTTATTTTTTGACAAATTTGGTCCTTAGGATCAGATCTACTTCTTGTGACCAATTTTTTTGGAATTCGACAAAGTCAAAATTTGGGTATAGCATTTTAGACAATGTGAGGTCCTAACGAAAAAATGGACCCTCTCTACAATATCCAAGTAATGATGTAAGAATCCTTGCAAAAGAAATGAGAAATGTATGAACATTTTACTCAATGTAAGATTTGAATTTAATAACCCATGACAAAGTCTCTACCTCAAAATCCTTTGAATATATAAATTAGTATTGACATTCCACCGCTTACATGCAATATTGATGTAGAACTTCTAGATAATAGGGTGTAGAAACTTGAGAACTATTTTGTTGTAGACTAGTTCGGCAATGAAGACAAAATAGCTTTCCATAATGAACCAAGCATCTAAATCAAAATTATGTTGTGAATATCATAAATGCACACACAAGAGAAACCCTTGAGATAGAGTGACCATAAACAACACCACCAAAGGTACGGTCCACTCCAGAACATCTCCCAATATGAGGGTCGAGAAAATTATGCTCTCTCGAAATCTCACATCATTCTGATGAAATGATATGACTCCCCTAGATAATCTAATCTAAGAACATTAGGGTACAATAAAACCTTAACCTCCAAGTTATGCGTTTAACACTATATAATTGTCTTAGGGTTATGAGTTCTGAAAATCATCTATACCATAACCTCAATATACATCATAATATCATGGGAATAGGTACATAACATGACATAACCCTTAGGATGCTTCTCCCTCAAAAGCATGTGATTAAATTTAAAAATAGAATTTTCTAAGATTCGTAGACAACTTATACCATGCTTGATCTTCCATCCATCCATATGAGATCTTTATGAGTGATGCTCTTTGATGGTGCCATTCTCCATGGTTGGTGCTTATTTCATTCCATGTGTGTACATTTTTGTTGTTCCTTTGATGATGTGTATACCCATAGTTCGCACTTATTTTACTCCATGCATGCCCATGGTGTTCTTTTATTTCCACACCTATAGCTTTTGTTACATTGATGTTGCACACAATGCTTCCATGGTCATTGCATCTCATGGTAGTTTGGATGTTGACATGCCTCAACCTTTGTATAAGTATCCCTTTGTTTCATTTACTTTCAATCTTCAACCTTGTTTTCCACATGTTCCTTTGGCTCTCTAGAGTCTGTAAAGGGTTTGAGAGTCCTTCACAAGCAACCAAGTCATCATCATACTCTCCTTTAGATAATTCTTCATTCTCTTATTCATATTTCTCTTCGTGTTCTTCTTTAGATGCTTGATCTTGTTAAGAATTTGTTTCTCACACATAACAATGTCTTTCTTGACCTTGATTGGTTCCTTAGTTGTGTAATGCCCTACTAACTTACCTTATTTTTCCTTTACCAAAGCTTCAAGAAGTCCTTTTGCTCATTAACATTAATTGTTCCCAAAGTCACCTAGGATATCCATAAATAATATCTGAAGTGATTTTAAACCATCCAAAGCTATGGCATGAAAGCGTGAATGCAAAACGTATTTATCCTTAGTGAGTTTCGAATCTTCAAACATGTGTGCCTCCTCACAATATACGTATGTCTTCAAATTTCGGCCACCTTTCCTAGTCAATGTTGATGAAGTCGTACCTGCTATAAGAATCTACAGACACAATGAATTTCTTCTTTTGAATGCATCATTGAACTTGCAATATTGATCCTTATTTGGATAAGGACAAAACACTTAGATCTCTTTCATGCTTTTCTTGATCCAAGGGTAGGGTTTCGCCATCATCATCTTCTTCTTCATGAATATCATGCTCATTTTCCTTAGGAAGATTCTCATATTCTAATTTCCTTTCTCATCTAGCTAAAATATTTTGTTCACCTTCATCCCAAGAAAATTTGTCTTTTCCCTCAAGGATTTTCAACCAAACACTACCTCCAACAGTAAGATAACAAAGGGATGGAGACAATCTCCAAAATAAAATTTGTCTTTTCCCTCGAGGCTTTTCAATCAAACACTATCTCCATCTGTATGGTAAGAAATGGATAGAGATAGTCTCCAAAATAAACTTGGAATAATTATATTATAATTGAATCTAAACCACCACTCCCTGTGGTTAAATTTATCACCCTTCCAAAATACTTATCTATCTTCATGAATTTCCAAAAAAATTCCAATGAAATCTAGGGTTTGATGCAAAAAAATAACATGCGTTCAACGTGCCTCGTTTCCCATAAAAAAAAGAAATATGGAAACCTTTTGGGGCAAGTGATATGGCTTCCAATAATATTTTTTGGTCATATGGGATTATGGATTCTCTAATGTGGGATTTCAATCGTTCTAGGAATATAAGAATCTGATACTTGATTGGAGAAGTAATCGAGAAATTATGTTTTCTATTTTTTCTCTATTATTTTGTATTGTTTGGATGCTTTGAACCTAACCATTGTCTAAAGGCTTTTACAATGTTGTTTTGGGTCGTGAATATTTATATATTGCATCTGAGAGTTGTGTCCTAATTATTAATGACATTTGAGAGCTGTGTCCTAATTATCAATGACCAAACCTACTATAGTACTTCATCTCAAAAGATCATACATTTAATTTCTCTTCATCCATATAGTCTTCTATATTTCTCAAGCTCTCTTACATAAATCCGAATGAGATAAAATATTTAGCTAAAGAAACCCTCTTGGGGTAGAAAACTCTAACACAAAAAAGAGGAACTAATTTTATTCCTTGTAGAATACTTTATGACAAAGATGAAAAGGCATGCGTTCACTTTGGAACAGCTATATTGTGATTCTTCATTCATAAAAAACACTACAATGAACTCTTCTAATTCTTTGCATCTACCTGAAAATAGCCTTTGAAGAAATTTTAAGATTACTGTTGGCCAATTTTGGCCCACATATAAAGTTCTTGCATGGTTTGAGGAAGCAGTGGATCAAAGATGTAGAAAAGGATCCAACATTTGCAAATAGAGAGGATCTAAGCAAAGTTTTTCAAGGGTCAGCAGCAGTGTTCAAGGATAAGCCTGCAAGCCAAAGGGCTAAGTGTAAAATCTTTTATTCAGCTAAGTCCGTGTTCATTCTTTCGGACTTTGTGGGGACTAAGTGTTTCTTTTCTCTCGAGCCTTTTTATTGAGCTAAGTTTCAAGGTTTCTTTTGGGAAAATTGTCCGCACAATTTTCCCGAATGAATGTTTTCTTTCGACTAAGTGTTCTCTCTTCGAGATTTTTGTTTCTGACTAAGTGTTAGAATTCTTTCGGACAATTTGTCCAAAAGAAAAGTTATTAAGAAATTATCTTTTCCAAGCAAAGTGCCCCAAATAATTTCTCCAAAGGGTATTTTCTCAGGGAAATTGGTCCTATACAAAAAAAAAAGCCGAAGGGTCAATTTCTTTTCGAAGTGGAGCATTGCAACTTTTCCGAAGGTATTTTTCAAAGGGAAAAGGACTCTTTCATCTTTTTCGAAAGATCCATTTCGTTTTTTCTAAAGGGCACTTCTCGGAGAACGGGGCACTTTTCAAAAAAATCTGAAGGTCCATTCAAGTCAAAGGTCAAAGAATGAATTCTTTCGGGAAAATTGTCCAAGTGAATTCTTTCGGAAGAATAGTCCACGAGATATGGTCCATTGCAACTTTTCCGAAGGGTCATTTTCTTTTCCGAATGGACCATTTCAGGAAAGCCGAAGGGCAATTTTCTTGGCAAAGTGGTCCACTTCAAATTTCTGAAGGGCACTTTCTTTGGAGAAGTGAACCAAAACAAGAATTCTGAAGGGTATCTTTCTTTTTAAGAAATGGTCAATTTCAACTTTGCCAAAGGGTCACTTTCTTTTCAAAGTGGACCATTGCAACTTTTTCGAAGGTATTTTTCAAAGGGAAATAGACCATTGCAATTTTGCCGAAGGCTCATTTCAAAGCTTAAAAGGACATTTTCAAAATTCCCCAAGGGTACTTTGCCTCTTGAGAAGGTCACATTTCAAAAGTCCGAAGGGTATCTTTCCCTTCGGAAAGTCCTTTTCAACAAAGCCGGAGGGTCATTTCTTTAAATTCCTTCAAACAAATTGTCCGCAGGAATTGTCCATTGCAAAAACCCTGTTGACCATTTTTGCCCAACAGGGCAAAAATTGGTCCCCTTATTCCCCTGTTGTTCTAGGCCAATTCATTTTTTGATTCTGCAAAGAAGATTTTTCCTACAGACTCTGCAGGTTAGTCTTTTGGCGCATGAGGAATCAGTTCAAAGAGTGTTGGGTTTTACAAGGCTTCTTCGGGCTCTTGTCTGAAGAAATTCACAAGGAAGGTTGGCATTGTTGAACTATTGAACCATTGAACCGGTTCAATGCCTTGGTTCAACGCTTTGTTTCAACGGCAGAGTTCAACGCTTTGGTTCAAAGCTCAAGTTCATCGGCCTTGGTTCATCGCTTTGGTTCAACCGCCGAGTTCAACAGTTTCAGTTCAACGCCTCGGTTCATCGCTTGGTTCAATCACTTGGTTCAATGCCTTGGTTCATCGTGGAAGGTTCAAAGGGGCTTGGTTTTAATCGGCAAAGTTCAACAAATGGCGCGAAGCATTGAACCATTGAACCGTTGAACCTTTCTGGGTTCAAGCGTTTGGTTCAAGCGGCAGGTTCAAAGGCTCGGTTCAACGAATGAGTGGCGCGCAGTGTTGAACCGTTGAACCATTTTTGGTTCAATTGGTCGGTTCAACAGCTTGGTTCAAGGAAGCGTCCTAAAGCCAAAAGACGAGTGCCCTTGCGGAGGGCAGAGAACCCTTGCAAAGGGGACCCAACGAAAGGCGCGCAGGAATCGACAAGGAAAAGAGCAAGCAAAAGCGGCCACGTGTCAACTTCCGCGGGTCTCTCCTTTCGGCTTCATTATTCAAGAGAAGACTGTGGTGGGCCCGGGTAAGCTGCTAAAGGCTATGCAAAGTATGCCAAGTGTCACTGTCCGCGAGAATCAAATGAGTCTCGAATATTTCTAAGGCAACTAGAGAGTTTCTACAGTCAAGCGAATACCGCCACGTATCCCATCATCAGCTCAACAGAAGCTGCCACGTGTCGACATCCGCGTTCCAAAGTGCCTTGAGTTTCAAAGCGACGGACCCGAGGACGTCAAAGTTGAACACGGTAAACTGGCCGTTGGGTATTCAAACGCAATGACGGGTGCGCGGACGTCAAAATTAAGACGGTGAAATAGCCGTTTGTTTTCAAAATGCCTGAGCGCCAACCAGAAAAGAGCCAAGGAGCCAGCGACTCACCAAGAAGATAGCCCGAGGGCCGAAGGAGCTAGAAAGCGACAAAACCAGGGAAAGCCAGAGCGCGGAAAGCGCCAAGTGGCAACCGCGAAAGCTTTGACATGTTTTCTCTAAAAGAAGCGGAACGTGCCACGTATTCCCTGCAAAGCTCGGCGGAAGCCGACAAGTGTCAACACCCGCCGTCCCTTCCTTTTTGCCCCGCGAACACTGTGATGGGCCCCGACGAACTGCTGAAGAGAGCGGAAGCCGCCACGCATCGTTTTCCACAGAACTCTCCAAAGGTGTTTGAAGCTTCTATAAATTCAGCGGACGCTGCCACGTGTCCTGCCAGTTTCAGCGGCGAAACACGCCATGTGTCACTTATTGGAATCAGCAGAAAACAACCAAGGCAAGCGGGAGAGACACGAATGAATTGTCAAGAAGAGCGCGAACCCAAAGGAATTCAAAGGCTTAAAGGCAAAAGAAAGACCAAGTGCAGAAACGGACAAGCAGTCCAAGTGGCGAAGGAAGGCGTCTACTCAAGCAGTTACTCCAATAGGTGATACAGTGTCTGCGAATTGATCATCAAGAGGCGCAAACGGCTAACGGCGCGACCCGATTTCTTCATTTTGCATTAATGAGCAGACAAGCCGCGTAATCGTCTTGAAGGAGCGGTCTTGTTTGTAGACAAACGGCGCGGCCCATAAATTCTCATATGATGTTTAAGCGGCGGGCTCTTCCCAAAGATCGGAACGCATATGGGTCATTTGTAAAAAGGGCGCCAAAATGCCTCCTTTCTTCCTCTATATATTGTAAACTTCTCATTTGAGAAGGATCCATTCTCTCAACCTTAAGGCAAAACTCTACCCAAAAATCTCTCGGGCTTGTAAGGCATAGTTCTGCCAGATTTTACCTTGAATCATGACTTGGCATTTTTACCTCTATCTGGACTTGCACTTTAAAGTATATGTCTGTGTTCTTATTTTGTGTTAAGTCATTGTCTTTCATGCTTTCCACAGATCAACTACAACATGTCTAGTGCATTGTGAAGTCTCTTTTCTGCAAGTTTGCTAGAAGTGTCTACAACAGGAATATAGGCGCCTGTGAATAGGCTGCCCAAGTGTGTCGTAGAGCACCTTTGGTAGTTTCCTTCATGTATCTCTACAGACCCCTGACTCACTGAAACAGAAGAATTTCTCACGTCAAATGAAGTGTATGGGCGTTTCTTCCCAGTGAAAAGAGTATGTTCGGGCTGAGTGGGTCAACATTTTCTGGTGTATCACCTTTTCGTTTTTTAGGCTTAGGTTATGTTTTCAACATCTCTCTCTCTCTTTTCATCCCCCTCCCATTTTCCATTTTATTTGTTAGCAGTAGGAGAAACCAGGGCCTAAAGGATACATCAAAGGGAGCTAGCCCTTATCTAGAGACTCTCCCCTCCAGCTTCGCCTGTCCCATGGGCGAGAGGCGAGTTTCCATTGTTGCGTGTAGAAGGCAAGAGCTAGGCATCCTGCCCCGGGTGCAATCCACTGCGTCAACAGTTTTTGGCATGCCCGGTGGGACCCAGTTTTTTACACTTAGTAAAGTTTCAGGATTGATGATGGTCCTGTTACAGCAAAATCAATCATTTTCAGCATTTGGCGACTCCACTGGTAAGAACATCAGTCTCTGGTCAGGGATCAATCTGATATCCTATGCCTAAAATCACCACACGATCCGCTAATAAGGGTGTCCCTTTTGAATTCATTGAACTACCTCTCAACTCAGCAAAGCGACTGAGGTTCAAAAGGACTCATCCTTATTCAACGAGTCGTCTTCCCAGTCCGACTACAAGTGCTTCCTTCACAGGAGAAGTACCCCGTTTGAATCCCCTTATAGCTACGGCATTACCCTTTGTGACTTTTCGTGGTCAGAGTCCCTTGAACCTCCAGCGTTATGACCTAATTCCAGGAGCGGTCCTCAAAAGTGTGCCTCCCTTTAATGGAGAGGGGCCTGTTACAACTATTGAACACATCAGAAATATTGCTAACCTCTGCAATATTCACAATGTCACTGAGGAGAATATTGCAATCAGATTGCTGGCATTGTCTTTCAAGGGCAAAGTTATGGACTGATATGGGACTTTACCCATGAATTCAGTTGATTCCTGGAATGGATTGGGCATCCTCTTGACGAGCCGATTTGGGGAGAAGAGCGACCACCTCTCACTTGCCAAGCAGCTGACTACAATGAAAAGAGCTCCACACGAATACATGCAGGATTTCAACACTCGGTTTCAGAAGACATGGGACAAAATTCCCATTTCGGTAAGGCCAACTCCGAGCTATGCTTTCCTCTATTACTTAAGAGCGTTGAACAACGATATCGCTGTTATGATACAGTCCATGGGAGGACATGTGCTACCTGCCGCCTATGACATAGCTATAGCTGCTGAAAATTGCTTAGTGCAAGCTGGGAAGATAGCTACTAGACCCCATATGCCACTTTTCCTTGAAATGCTACCTCTAATTCAAACTGTTGCTCCCACCTTAGCTCTTTTGCTTAGCATAGAAAAGCCAGCTGCTACTCCATCCAATGAACTTCATGAAGTTAAGAGTCTGTTGCAAAGTGTGTCAAATGAACTTGTGGCTCTTAAAAGGCAGCAAGCTCAAAGCAACCGACCAAACCAAGGATACCAACAGTATGGTCAAGCTCCTAGACCCCCTTTCCAAAATTACAATCAAGGACAGGATCAGCTTACTCAGACCAGACCCTTTCAAGGCTACAACCCAGGGGCCCCTTCACCATCTAAGGTTATGGTGCCCGTTCAAAAAAAATTGGTGCAAGAACAACCAAGTTGTTCAACCATGGGATATGGTCAGGAGCAAGCTGTTTATACAAATGAAATGACGGGTTATTACCCAAATGTACAAGACAATTAGGCAGCCGCCCATTCCCAAGTCTTTGAGGCAACAATGCAACCCAGCACGAGTAGCAGTCAGGCCCAACCTGATTTTACTCTCATGAATCATCTGGAAGGTGAATTCTATGCAGTCAATTACGTGGGCACTGCGAGCAATCAGGGCGACTGTGTTGCGGCCAACACAAGGTCCAAAGGGAGAGCTATGGAAGACGCTCAAGCAGCTGCTCAAACGTCCACACCATCTCTTCCACCACAGGCGAACCAGAAATTCCCAAATTTCAGGCCGCTAGTCATACCTTTAGCTCCCCGGCCTACGCCTCAGAAGGCTGCAAGCGACCCCAAAGAAAATATGGAAGGGAGCAATCTTCAGATCAACGTGGTAGACCAGGTGAAGAAGTTGCACGTAAATATTTCCTTGTGGGATCCATTATCAATACTGTGTGTGCCAGATGGAGACTTTAGAAGCTTTCCCTTTGATCCAGGAGGGAATCAAAAATACCTGGTTAGTTGTATATAGTAGTTTGCTTTCAGTTTTCTTTTCCTGTTTTCCCTAAGTGATGTTTGCACAAGTAGTTTTCTTAGCTTTGTGTGTGTTTTCGTTTCTTTTTGAGGTAAATATTCGTGATTGGTTCTGGAATTTATCAGAGCTATTGTTGATCTTTAAGTTACAATCTGACTCCGTGCCCAATGGATTTTGAGGCAACTAGTTTCTAAGCATAGCAGGCATACTTCCCCTGGGAGTCGTCAATTTGTTGACCATTTTTGCCCAACAGGCCAAAAATCGGTCCCCTTCTTCCCCTGATGTTCTAGGCCAATTCATTTTTTGATTCTACAAAGAAGATTTTTCCTACAGACTCTGCAGGTTAGTCTTTTGGCGCATGAAGAATCAGTTCAGAGAGTGCTGGGTTTTACAAGGCTTCTTCGGGCTCTTGTCTGAAGAAATTCACAAGGAAGGTTGGCATTGTTGAACCATTGAACCATTGAACCGGTTCAATGCCTTGGTTCCACGCTTTGGTTCAAAACTCAAGTTCATCGGCCTTGGTTCATCGCTTTGGTTCAACAGCCGAGTTCAATAGTTTCAGTTCAACGCCTCGGTTCATCGCTTGGTTCAATCACTTGGTTCAACGCCTTGGTTCATCGCGAAAGGTTCAAAGGGGCTTGGTTTTAATCAGCAAAGTTCAACAAATGGCGCGAAGCATTGAACCATTGAACCGTTGAACCTTTCTGGGTTCAAGCGTTTGGTTCAAGCGGCAGGTTCGAAGGCTCGGTTCAACGAATGAGTGGCGCGCAATGTTGAACCGTTGAACCGTCGAACCGTCGAACCATTTTTGGTTCAATTGGTCGGTTCAACAGCTTGGTTCAAGGGAGCGTCCTAAAGCCAAAAGACAAATGCCCTTGCGGAGGGTAGAGAACCCTTGCAAAGGGGACCCAACGAAAGGCGCGCAGGAATCGACAAGGAAAAGAGCAAGCAGAAGCGGCCACGTGTCAACTTCCGCGGGTCTTGGCTCTTCGAAGTATGCCAAGTGTCACTGTCCGCGAGAATCAAATGAGTCTCGAATATTTCTAAGGCAACTAGAGAGTTTCTACAGTTAAGCGAATACCGCCACGTATCCCATCATCAGCTCAACAGAAGCTGCCACGTGTCGACATCCGCGTTCCAAAGTGCCTTATGAGTTTCAAAGCGACGGACCCGAGGACGTCAAAGTTGAACACGGTAAACTGGCCGTTGGGTATTCAAACGCAATGACGGGTGCGCGGACGTCAAAATTAAGACGGTGAAATAGCCATTTGTTTTCAAAATGCCTGAGCGCCAACCAGAAAAGAGCCAAGGAGCCAGCGACTCACCAAGAAGATAGCCCGAGGGCCGAAGGAGCTAGAAAGCGACAAAACCAGGGAAAGCCAGAGCGCGGAAAGTGCCAAGTGGCAACCGCGAAAGCTTTGACATGTTTTCTCTAAAAGAAGCGGAACGTGCCACGTATTCCCTGCAAGGCTCGGCGGAAGCCGACAAGTGTCAACACCCGCCGTCCCTTCCTTTTTGTCCCGCGAACACTGTGATGGACCCCGACGAACTGTTGAAGAGAGCGGAAGCCGCCATGCGTCGTTTTCCGCAGAACTCTCCAAAGGTGTTTGAAGCTTCTATAAATTCAGCGGACGCTGCCACGTGTCCTGCCAGTTTCAGCGGCGAAACACGCCATGTGTCACTTATTGGAATCAGCGGAAAACAGCCAAGGCAAGCGGGAGAGACACAAATGAATTGTCAAGAAGAGCGCGAACCCAAAGGAATTCAAAGGCTTAAAGGCAGAAGAAAGACCAAGTGCAGAAACGGACAAGCAGTCCAAGTGGCGAAGGAAGGCGTCTACTCAAGCAGTTACTCCAATAGGTGATACAGTGTCTGCGAATTGATCATCAAGAGGCACAAACGGCTAATGGCGCAACCCGATTTCTTCATTTTGCATTAATGAGCAAACAAGCTGCGTAATCGTCTTGAAGGAGCGGTCTTGTTTGCAGACAAACGACGCGGCCCATAAATTCTCATATGATGTTTAAGCGGCGGGCTCTTCCCAAAGATCGGAACGCATATGGGTCATTTGTAAAAAGGGCGCCAAAAGGCCTCCTTTCTTCCTCTATATATTGTAAACTTCTCATTTGAGAAGGATCCATTCTCTCAGCCTTAAGGCAAAACTCTACCCAAAAATCTCTCGGGCTTGTAAGGCATAGTTCTGCCAGATTTTACCTTGAATCATGACTTGGCATTTTTACCTCTATCTGGACTTGCACTTTAAAGTATATGTTTGTGTTTTTTTGTGTTAAGTCATTGTCTTTCATGCTTTTCACAGATCAACTACAGCATGTCTAGTGCATTGTGAAGTCTCTTTTCTGCAAGTTTGCCATAAGTGTCTATAGCAGGAATATAGGCGCCTGTGAATAGGCTGCCCAAGTGTGTCGTAGAGCACCTTTGGTAGTTTCCTTCATGTATCTCTACAAACCCCTGACTCACTGAAACAAAAGAGTTTCCCACGTCAGATGAAGTGTATGGGCATTTCTTCCCGGTGAAAAGAGTATGTTTGGGCTGAGTGGGTCAACATTTTCTGGTGTATCACCTTTTCGTTTTTTAGGCTTAGGTTATGTTTTCAACATCTCTCTCTCTTTTCATCCCCCCCCCCTTTTTCCATTTTATTTGTTAGCGGTAGGAGAAACCAGGGCCTAAAGGATACATCAGAGGGAGCTAGCCCTTATCTAGAGACTCTCCCCTCCAGCTTCGCTAGTCCCACAGGCGAGAGGGGAGTTTCCATTGTTGCATGTGGAAGGCAGGAGCTAGGCATCCTACCCCGAGTGCAATCCACTGCGTCAACAAAACCCGAAGACCCAATTCCTTCGGACAAAATCTCTGAAGGAATTGTTCAAAGCAAAAAGTCCGAAAAAATAGCCGTTGGGATTCAAATATCTTGTGACAGGGCTGCAAACATCAAAATCTAGCCCCAGCAAGTAGCCGTTTGAATTTGAAATCCTGAGATGTTCCCGCAGATGTCAAAGATGGGTCTCGTCAAGTAGCCGTTTGCATTCAAAAGAGGTCAAAGGGTGTCAGCGAATCTCAAGGGCGAAAGTGTACATGACAGGTGTCAAGGATGCATTCAACTGGTAGAATATCGACGACTCGTAGGCATTCATGTCAGGCAAATCAATGGTGTCAATCAAGGATCCGAGTTAGTTTCTAATGACCAATCAAAACAAAGGAAAGACCAAGTGACTGGCATGAGCTGGTAGGTGCAAATTAATGGAGAAGCCTTTGTCCTTCGATATGGCTCTCACCTCCGACAAGCAGTCGCTCAATCAGAGACAACATGGCTAGGTCTTGATTCAGAGAATGGGGATTTCGTCCTTTTTTAGGCAAGACATGCAAAGGCATAAGGGGCACATCAAGTCTTACATGCAAGGATCGACTCATTCACGTCAGGCGAGAACATGCAGCTACCCGCGACATGGCTCTCTCAGCGCCAATCAAGGGAGACTTGAATGCAAGAGGGGCTCAAGGAGATTTGCGGTGATCTTGGACGGCTCATCTCATGGTCAAGGCAGTTGCAAGGACATAGTGGTGGTTGCAGCCATTTATGATCCCTCTCCGTTTTCTCACGCAAGCCCTTTCTTTCTCTCTTCCCTTTGTCTAGATATATCTTATGTTTTTTTTTAAGGAGTTCCCAGTGTTTAGACTTTTCTATCTCTCTGAGAGATGGGACACTCTTAGAGATATTGCAAAATATGCTCAGCTTGATTAGGCTTGACCCTGTCAAGCATTTGTAAGAACTACCTCTTGATGCAATAAAATTTTTTCTTTGCCTATCTCTTGCCTTGGATTTGTGTCTATTGAGTTGCGCACTATGGCATTGTGTAAAGGATAATCTTCCTCATCCATGTTCCTCCTTTCTAACCTTGTTTAGAGAGTTTTTCAACGCTGTTTGCAAGTCTTGTTGAATGCTCTTTCCGCCATTGATGTGAACTTTCAATGAGTCTTAGAACTCTTCTTTGTTTGCATTCATTGCTCCCTGAACCTCCTCCATGAAATATTAATGCAACCAGCTTGATCTTGAGATTGTGTAAGTCAGTATTGTCCTCTGCAGAACTAGTGTGAGTTCAAGCTTATGGGAGTTTCCCATTTTATTTTGGTGCATCTCCTGGTTAGCTTTCTTAGGAGCCCTCATCCCATCTCTACTTCTTTTCCAAGCAGAAAGATTAGTTTTCAGTGACCTACCAAAAGGAAGTTGGCCTTCTCTGGAGGTTCAACCTCACTACAGAGTACCCATAGCCTAAGGTTGCTCCAATATTGTAGCTAGAAGTGAGAGATCCTAAAAAACTCTCCCACAAGGGTGCAATTCTATGCTACAATAGTTTTTGCCATGCCTAGTGGGACCAAGGTGAGAAATATTGTTGGCGTGTCTCCTCTATCAGCTTTTGGAAGCAAGTAATAAGCACCAATGGCGGCTCCAAATCAAAGCTTCTGGTTATGAGCAGACCAGGTTTGTCTCTTTGTTGATTTTTATCAGCTCCTACATCTAACTTGACATATGAGGCTAATATGAATAGCTATGGTGAATATCCCTATTATCCACCTCCTTATCAACAGTCCCAATTTGGTCCTCACAATCCATATAACGCCTATCTACCTTATCAAGACCCCTATCAAGGCTATGATGAACCTTGGCGAGTTTCTCATGATCCATATATGCAAGAATATTGCCCTGATCGCTCCTATGGACAACAAGCCCATCATAATATTTCTCCTCATCAACCTTATCACGTGCCATCTATATCAACACTTAAGACTCTAATAAGCCTTGACAAGCATGCTCTAGAATTGTGCTCACAAAAATGTTATGGTCAAAATGTCCCTACTCACCGGATCCATTATGTGAGAGGGTCATTAGGAAAAAAAAAAGCAGAATGGGCCAGTGTTGAGAGAGCAAATCGGAACAAACTCACAGGTGACATGATGGATATAGGTGGTTACATTCAGAGCATTGAGGACAAGCTGAAAGGACTTGAGGAACAGCAAAGCCAACCTCGCCAACCTTTTGTGCCTACATATACACCGCCTCGACCTTCTTATATGCCATCCATTCCTCCTCAAGTGACCATTTCAAGTGCTCCTTTGAATGTTCCAAGCCCTTCATATGTTCCTCAGACCTTTCCTTCTTGGAAATCTATTCAAAGGAGCTATCAATAAAAACGAAGAGCTTGTTGTAGAACAACGTGTTACTAAGATCCAGGGCTCCATTCTTCCCCAAGAACCCCTTATGAAATCCTTCAAGGTTCCAAGCTAGAACCAAGTGGTAAAGTCATGGAGTGGGCAAGAGAAGGTAGATCTGAAATTAAGAGTCCAAGACAAAGAAGGATATGAACCCCTACAAACCTCCATCATCCCTCTTCAAGAGCCTTCTTCTATTCCTAACCACCTTAAGGAGGAGCTATTTCAAGAGAACATAGCAAAACAAATTAGAGAGTTAGAAGTGAAGACAAGGAAAGAAGAGGAAAAACAGAATCAGAAGGTCAAAGGAGAGCCTCTATCTTTCCCATCTTGGAAATCCATTCAAAGCAGTGGGCAGAAGAAGGAAAAGGTGGTGATTCTTGAAGTCAGACAAGAGACCTTGCATCCTCCACTCCTTTCCCCTCAAAAACCCGAAGCCTTTCCTTCATGGAGAGCCTTTCAAGAGGCAAAGAATCAGGAAGAGGAGGTGAAGGTGATCCAGTTAGAGCAACTTCAGAAACCTATGGTAGCTTCCCTGAACCTTTCTCACCTTGTTGAGTGTTTTCAAGATCTATTATGCCACTCTTTGAGAAAGAGCCTCTCCTCTATGAGGAAAACCAAGAAGTTGCATCCAAAGAGGTTGAGGAAGAGGATGTCACGAGTAACTACGAGGAAGAAATCACCATAGGGCCCCCCCTTGGTAAACAAAAATTCAACTCAGCCTTCTTGAAAGAAGGGGAACATATTGAAGACTCTTTCACAGTTGTGCATGAAATAGACTGCACTATTGAGGATGCAAAGCTACCACTTTATGTTGAAAATGAGAGGGTTGGGGCTGTTAATTCCTTGGATGAACTACCACGTTATAAAAAGGATGAGGAAATGAATGAAATAGCCGATCAAACTGATGAACTTGTGGAGCAACCAGAGGTTATCAATCAGTTGAAACGCTCATTTGAGGACTTGTTGAAGATCTTGAGAGCCGGCTATTTTCTTCTCCAAGGCAACTATGGTCTGGTTGCATCCAAAGAGAGCAACCTTGTCAAGCAGATCAAAGGGGATGGAGTGGGCAGTCTTTCAACTCTGCACCTCAAGAGTTCATTGCAGACATGGACTTTTTTTAGGGCTGTGGAATGGGCTATCAGCTCCTTAAGGAACCTGAAAAACATGAAATAAAGAACAAGCCCAGTCCTACTGACAACACCTTAGAAATCAAAGAGGTATGCCTTGTTAAGCCACCATTGGAGGTTGTAGTTAAGGAGCCATATGAAGAATTTGTGACTGTCTCGATTCACATAGCTGACCTAGTTGGAGCTGCTAGTTCTCATTGAGCATAATGACAAAGACGTCGATAGTTGCAACAAAGAAGAAGCAGGCATCAAGACCAAGGGTCAAGATGCTGCATGCCTTATTCAATCCCTTATCTCATGATGCAAGAAAAATATCAAACTTTCCTTTTGATCCAGGAGGAAAGGGTACACATAGTTTTAGGGTGTATCTATTGTATTAGTGTTGTCAACCTAGAGTTCCACCCTAAATCGAAGATGTGCTGAAATGGCCAATCCTCTCTCCGGTTGAAACAATGGGATCTTCTCACGAGGGTGGGTGCCTCAATGGTGGGAAGAACCTCCAGAGAATGTTGGTTCCTATAAGATGTATCAATGGATCTCTATTCTATGTTGCGAATCTACCATGGAAAAGGGAGAAAGAAACTTGAAAGGGAAATCCTACCTAATGACGGTGATACACCAATATGTTGATCCACTCTACTTGGAACCTTGAACACTGAATCAAACAAGGGAAAAAGAAGACCTTTGATTTCAATTGATCACTATGCATAAATATTTCATGAGAAGGTTCGATCCAATGACAAAAAACGTGAGGCAAAACGATGGAGAGAGGTCTGATACAAAATACTTTGCAGCCACCTAACATCCACTTACAACTTCAGCAAAAGACATATAGAACACTGAACATGGCCTGCATAACATGATGAGCTAGCAACTAGGTACGAATCAGAATTTGGGAAGGGAGAGAAATCTACCACATATGCAAATTACTGAATGAATGTACACTATGCCAACACTTGAAATCTAAAAGTATAGTCCTATTGATTGAAGAGGTTACACAACTCACCAATGGCAGAGTCTAGTCTTACCAAGACAGGGATTGATTTTACAAGGTTGAAAAGCCATTAATATAGAAATTTACAAGCCAAGAGATTGACGTTGAAAATAGAGAGGGAGTAAACTCAAACCAACTCAACCTTTACAAAAGTCTATTTTGTCTTGCATGAAAATTCCATGCATTGAAAAAAGAAGAAAAAGATGACAAGCTTTGGATGCATGACACCTACGAATACATGTCTTGACTTGAAAACTAGTCAACTTCTAACCAGGAGTAGTCAAATTCCCTTGAACTGTTGGAACGTTTGAAAGTCTTCCCTTTGCATGAAATCAATGCAAATGTCAAATTAAGAATTGCGTTTGATCTGCCGGAATGCTTCGAGCTTTGAGACAAACGAGAGTGCATGCATGAAATTTCTTGTTGTTTGAAACGTTCAACGCTTTGCCTATTCATCATGCAAGATGACTCCATTTTCAGAACTGAAGCGTGCTTGCTTTCTTAAACGTGTTCACTTCGTTGGAGTCACTCACGTTACTTTGTGCATGATCTTTGTTTACCCTGCCTTTGTCTTTATTCTGTGTTTGTTTTATTCGTTGTTCATGCTTATGTCCATGTTTAGTTTTGTTTTAATCTTTGCTCATGCCTCTATTTCTGCGTTTGTCTTTTTTCTTGTTCAATTCTGGCTCAGTCGTGTTTGTGCTTACGTCTCTGTTCATGCTATTGATCATGCTCAATTCACTTCTTGTTTTCTCTGACTTTTCTCGTGTTCTGCTTTAATTTGAGAATCAGGATTTATTTTAGCTTTCGTCCTTCGGACAAATTGTCCGAAGGACTCTCTCTCTTCTCTTTCCTGGGCTTGGCATTTCCTTTTCTCTTTTTTGGCCTTTGCTTACGTCCTTGTTTTTTCTATCGGGCTTTTTGAAACTGTCCTTATTCCTTCGGACTTTTTGTCCGAAGGAATTCGTTTCCTCGCCAATTTTCCCGAATTTATTACTTTTAGGCTCTTATGTCTTGCCTTTGATTTTCTTCAGACTTTTGCTAACTTCAAATTCCCGCGGATTTCCTGTTTGACAATTATTGCGAAGGATCTCCTTCTTTGCCTTTGTTTTCTTATTTTCCCCAAGATTTTTATCCTCCCAAATTTCTTCAGACTTTTTGTCCGAAGGAATTCCTTTGGACAAAAAGTCCGAAGGAATTCGTCTCCTTTGGCTATCTTTTCCCCGAAGGGCAAGTGCCCTTCGGGAACTTTGCTTTTGTCCTTTGCTTATGTCTCTACCCTCTACAAGGGCTTCTGCTTCCCAATAATGCCCTTCGAAACGCCCAGATGTCCTCCGCAATGGCTATGTCTTCCAAGAGTGCCCTTCGGAAGAATTGAAAAGGTCCACTTCACCGACCAAGTGCCCTCCGCAAGGGCATGTCTGCCTTCAAAAGTGTCATTTCGGAAGAATTGAAGGACCCCCGGGCTTTTTTTAGGGTACCCAAGCTTTTTGTAACTGTCCTTATTCATTCAGACTTTTGTCTTGACTTGAAAAACGGTCTTCTCAACTGTTCTTTTCTCCTTTCTTTCAGTCAAAAAATACAAAGAAAATAAGCCTTGAACGACTGCCACTTAGTCATTTTTTTGGACTTTTACATAGTCCTTTGGGAGCTCTTTCTCTCGGACAAAATGTCGAAAGAAATAGTCCACCTCTTATACCCGAAAAATTCCTTGGGAAGACAAAATAAATAAACTTAAAGCATGTATGTCTTGGCTGTATTTGCACATTTGGCTGTAATCAAGAAAGCTCCTTGGAAACCTCTGTATGACTAAAATTCACCTGGTTGTAGATGGCCACTTGGGTGGCTGTAAATGCTCATTTAAGGACCCCAAAACTCATTCACAAGACAAACTTGGCACCATAGCAAAGTTCCAAAGTGTAGGGGTGACAATTTGCCCTGTGGGGGGCAAAATTGTCAACAATTAGTTTTGTTCAAATTCCTCCAAGTGTTGTTTCAGTGACATTTGTTTGTTGTCTTTGTTTTGTTCTAAGCTAGTTTCCTTTCAATAAGTGCCTTGTGCACATTTCCTTTCTGTTCTGTTTTTCCTTTCCCAAGTGCCTTGGGCACTTTGTTTTGTGTTGTCCTTGTTGCTTCTAGAGGAAGTTCCGGAAAGGGTCAGCCTTGTATCCAGTTTCAAACCAACCCAGTTGCAGAGGCTAAAGACTCCATGCCCAATGGACTAGACAAGGCAAGTGGTCTACGTTCTCAAGCATAGCAGGCATGCTTCTCTGAGAGTTGCCAAAGATGTTGGCCAATTTTGACCCACATATAAAGATCTTGCATGGTTTGATGAAGCAATGGATCAAAGGCGTAGAAATGGATCCAACATTTGCAAATAGAGAGGATCTAAGCAAAGTTTTTCAAGGGTCAGCAGCAATGTTCAAGGATAAACTTGCAAGCCAAAGGGCTAAGTGTAAAGTCTTTTATTCAGCTAAGTCCTTGTTCATTCTTTCGGACTTTGTGGGGACTAAGTGTTTCTTTTCTCTCGAGCCATTTTATTGAGTTAAGTTTCATGGTTTCTTTCGGGAAAATTGTCCGCAAAATTTTCGTAAAGGAATGTTTTCTTTCAGCTAAGTGTTCTCTCTTCGGGATTTTTGTTTCCGACTAAGTGTTGGAATTCTTTCAGACAATTTGTCCGAAAGAAAAGTTCCGAAGAAATTATCTTTTGCAAGCAAAGTGCCCCAAACAATTTCTCCAGAGGGTATTTTCTCCAGGAAATTGGTCCTATACAAAAAAAAAAGTTGAAGGGTCACTTTCTTTTTGAAGTGGACCATTGCAACTTTTTTGAAGGTATTTTTCAAAGGGAAAAGGACTCTTTCATCTTTTCCGAAAGATCCATTTCATTTTTTCCTAAGGGCACTTCTCGGAGAAAGGGGCACTTTCCAAAAAAATCCGAAGGTCCATTCAAGTCAAAGGTTCAAGAATGAATTCTTTCGGGAAAATTGTCCAAGTAAATTCTTTCGAAAGAATTGTCTGCAAGATATGGTCCATTGCAACTTTTTCGAATGGTCATTTTCTTCCCCAAATGGACCATTTCAGAAAAGCCGAAGGGCACTTTTCTCGGCAAAGTGGTCCACTTCAAAATTTCTGAAGGGCACTTTCTTTGGAGAAGTGGACCAAAACAAGAATTCCTAAGGGTATCTTTCTTTTGAAGAAATGGTCCATTTCAACTTTGCCGAAGGGTCACTTTCTTTTCAAAGTGGACCATTGCAACTTTTCCAAAGGTATTTTTCAAAGGGAAATGACCATTGCAATTTTGCCGAAGGCTCATTTCAAAGCTTCAAATGACCATTTCAAAATTCTCGAAGGGCATTTTTCCTTTCGGGAAGGTCACTTTTCAAAAGTCCGAAGGGTATCTTTCCATTCTAAAAGTCCTTTTCAACAAAGTCGGAGGGTTTTTTTTTTTTTTTCCTTCGGACAAATTGTCCGCAGGAATTGTCCATTGCAAAAAACTCGAAGACCTAATTCCTTTGAAAAAAATGTCCGAAGGAATTGTTCAAAGCAAAAAGTCCGAAAAAATAGACGTTGGGATTCAAATATCCTGTGACGGGCCCGCAAACATCAAAATCTAGCCCCAGCAAGTAGCCGTTTGAATTTGAAATCTTGAGACGTTCCCACAGACGTCAAAGATGGGTCTCGTCAAGTAGCCATTTGCATTCAAAAGAGGTCAAAGGGAGTCAATGAATCTCAAAGGCGAAAGTGTACATGACAGGTGTCAAGAACGCATTCAACTGGCAGAAGATCGATGACTCGCAGGCATCCATGTCAGGCAAATTGACGGTGCGAATCAAGGATTCGAGTCAGTTTCTAAAGACCAATCCAAACAAAGGAAAGCCCAAGCGACTGGCAGGAGCTGGTAAGTGCGAATTAATGGAGAAGCATTTGTCCTTTGATATGGCTCTCACCTTCGACAAGCAGCCGCTCGATTAGAGGTAGCATGGCTAGGTCTTGATTTAGAGAATGGGGGTTTCATCCTTTTTCAGGCAGGACATGCAAAGGCAAAAGGGGCACGTCAAGTTTTAAATGCAAGGATCGACTCATTCACGTTAGGCGGGAACATAAAACTACCCGCAACATGGATCTCTCAGCTCCAATCAAGGGAGACTTGAATGCACAAGGGACTCAAGGAGATTTGCGGTGATCTTGGACAGCTCATCTCATGGTCAAAGCAGTTGCAAGGACATAGTGGTGGTTGCAACCATTTACGATCCCTCTCTTCGTTTTCTCACGCATGCCCTTTCTTTCTCTCTTTCCTTTATATATATCTCATGTTTTTTTTATTTAAGGGGTTCCCAGTTTTTAGACTTTTCTCTCTCTAAGAGACGAGACACTCTTAAAGATATTGCAAAATATGCTCAGCTTGATTAGGCTTGACCCTGTCAAGCATTTGTAAGAACTACTTCTTGATGCAATAAAGGATTTTCTTTGCCTATCTCTTGCCTTGGATTTGTGTCTATTGAATTGCACACTATGGCATTGTGTGAAGGATAATCTTCCTCATCCATGGTCCTCCTTTCTGACCTTGTTTAGGGAGTTTTTCAACGTTGTTTGCAGATCTGGTTGAGTGCTCTTTCTGCCATTGATGTGAACTTTCAGTGAGTCTTAGAACTCCTCTTTGTTTGCATTCATTGCTTTCTGAACCTCCTCCATGAAATATTAATGCAACCAGCGTGATCTTGAGATTGTGTTAGTCAATATTGTCCTCTACAAAACTAGTGAGTTCAAGTTTATGGGAATTTCCCATTTTATTTTGGTGCATTGCTTGGTTATCTTTCTTAGGAGCCCTTATCCCCCTCTCTACCTCTTTTCCAAGCAGAAACATTAGTTTTAGTTGATCTACGAAAAGGAATCCGTCCTTCTCCAGAGGTTCAACCTTACTATAGGATACCCACAGCCTGAGGTTGCTCCAATATTGTAGTTGGGAGTGAGAGACCCTGAAAAACTCTCCCACAAGGGTGCAATTCTACGCTACAACAATTACCTCCTGCATTATTTGTCTCATTCTGAAATGTAAACCTTTTTTATCAAATAGAAAATCCTCGCCTTCCCCTACTATGGTGGTGTTGATTCAAAGTAAGAATATCTTTCAAAATATTTTAGGATATACATTTGCATGGTCATATTTTTCTTCTGTATGGATTCTATCGTGCCACTGATAGTTTAAATTATCTATATGATAGTGTCTTCCCATACTCATTGTTGTTACTTGTGTGGGTAGAAGGGAAAACATTTAAGGTTCTAATGCTACTATAACCTCTGATACCTACACACAATGGAAAAGTACAAGATAACAAAGTTGTCTATGCTTGTATCAATGCATAGCCCACAAAAGGATAGGAACTAAAACCCAATAGGCCTGGGACAAACAAGACCATCACCGAAGAAACCTTGAAGATGGGCATCCCTTCACATTCATCTCCAATAAGTTATTACTAATTTTAGACTCTTACCAACTCGTCTCCCTCATCTATCCAAAATCAAATGTATATATATCAACAATCATATTTATACCAATTTCAATGAACTAAGCTATCATTTATTTAAATTTTGTCCTAAAATTATTATCTTGATTTAACAAGCCATGAAAAACACACTGTTGATGGCTTCTTTAAATAAGCTTCAGCCCATAACAAACTCCACACTATGTAACAAACACACAAATAAACTAAAGATTACATGATTTGAATAGACTACCTAATATACCTTATTTTAGCAAGCATGATAACTATTGGTTTGCCTAATTACTTGCTAATCTACCAAATTGGAATCAATATATCTAGATCGAATGATGTTTACAAATATCTGATATATAATGCCAAAGTCAAGAGTTACTTTGACATATCAAAGAACTCATTTTGCAAAACATAAGTCCAATTTAGCAATAGTAATATAAATCAAACTACCCACCAATTGACGATACACCGATTAATTGACCGGTGATGAATTAGAGTAAGTTGAGAGTTTTATCCCAACATCCATAGGTGTAGATGTTGGATTACATTCAGTCATTTTGAATGTTTCCAAAAGAGCTTTGGCATACTTCGTTTGTGATACAAATATAACAAGATCAAATTGTCAAAATGTTACTGTTGTCAATCAAACTTGCACCCCTGTGAAGGTAGTTTTAGGCCTTCACAGTCTGCTGAAACATGGAAACAATCTTAGGCTGTGGATGACCAAATCAGTGGATTGAATCTCTAGATTCTAAGGGCTAGCTCCCTTTGGTGTATCAATTAGGATCTTTGCTCTACGCTACAAACTACCGAGAAAAGAGAGAAATTTGAACGAAAATCCTATCTAATGATGGTGACACCTCTGTATTTTTTGATTGATCCACTCAATTTGAGCTCCTAAGAACATTGATTTAGACCAAAAAAACGCTGAACTTTCAACTCCAATTGACCAATATGCATAATTATTTCATGAAAAGGATTTATCTGATGATTAAAGCTTGAAAGAAATGATGGAATAGCCTTGATTTAAGGCACTAACAACCCACTTGCATCCACTGTAACTTCAGCCAAAAGACATCAAACACAGAATATGACCTACATAATCTGATCAGCTAGTAATTAGGTAAGAATCAAGACTTGTCAAGAAAGAAAAACTCTATCACGTGCAAATCATTGACGTAAATACACTATACCAGTAGCTGAAAATTGAAAACTGTTCTATTAATCTGAAAAAAGGTTACAAAACTCAGTCTTTGGCAGAATTTGATCTTGCCAAAAGAGGGATACAATTCAAGGCTGAAAAGCCAACTTATATAGAAAAGCATACACAAGCCAAAGATTGGCGCTGAAAATAGAAGAGGAGATTAACTCCCACATTAACCAAGTCAAACTTGAATTGTCACAAGATAACGCACTCTTCAAATAAACTTTATTTTTGTCTTACGACTTGCATGAAAAGCATTTTAACGTTTGAAAAGGACGGTGGGCCTATTTTGGACTAATTTGTTCCATACATGGAAAGCTACGCCAATCTCCAAATAAAAAAACTCTGTTTGAACTGCTTGAAACAAGAGAACAATCTCCTTTGCATGAAATCAACACTAATTCCGAACTTAGAATTCCATTTGAACTATTGGAACGTTGAAGCTTTAACAAGATAAACAAGAGCACATGCATGAAATCAACGCCATGTTGACGTTTGAAGGGATGAGGTGGATCTAAGTTTGACAAGTCAAACTCTTGCATGGAAAGCCACGCCACATCTCAGACTGAGAACTTCACTTGAAGCCGAGTTGGACCTTTGGATGCATGAGATTGACTAGGAGATAATCATGAATACAACAAACAGTCAACTGAAATTTAAACCAACCAACTCCAAATGAACCTCCACTTGCATTGAATTCCATGTTGACTCCATCTCTTGTTCTTGTGCATGTATTGCTTTGGGTCACTTCTGTCCATTTCCTTTGGACAAAAAGTCCAAAGGAAACCATGTGTCTTTCTTTTCTTCGGATAAATCTTCCCTAAAGAATTCTTTCAGACAATTTGTTTGAAAGAATTCTTTTGGACTTCTTGCCGCGGCCTTTCTTTACTGCCTCTCGAATGAAACAGTCCATCCCAAAATTGTCCCTTCGGGAAAGTTAAAGTGATCCCTCCGCCGAAAAGTGACCATTCGGGAACTTTGAGAATGACCCTTCGGGAACTTTGAGAAGCCTTTCGCATTGTTGGAACGATTCACTTGCCTGAAAGAAAAAAGAGCCCTTCGGATTTACGCAATGGCCTTTCGGACTTTCTGTAAATGTACTCTTTCAAAGGGCTAATAACCCTTTGACTTTTGTGTTTTGGACTTTCTCGAAGGGCAGATACCCTTTGGGAAATTGGTAATTGATCCTTTTTCGAAAATACCCTTCGGCAACTTGAAAATGCCCTTCGGGCTTTTGCAAAGTGACCCTTTGGCTTTTCTCCAAATGACCCTTCGAAAAGATGAAATGGTACACTTGCCTCTGAAAAGTCCTTCAAGATTTTTTGACTTGGTCTCTTTCTTTCGGCTTTTTGTCTCTCGGACAAAATGTTCGAAGCTCTGCATTATACACTTTTCCTTCGGACAAAAAGTCCGAAGGAATTGCCTCAGATTTTGCAAATGAACTCTCCGAAGGGAAAGTACCCTTCAGAGTTTTGAAAGTGTCCCTTGGAATTTTGAAATTGCCTCCTTCCGAAGGGCACATACCCTTCGGATTCTTTTGTAAGTGTTCCCTCGGCCTTTTGTAAAGTCCACTTGCCCTTTGGAACTTTGAAATGTCCCTTCAGACTTTTGAAACGATCCCTTCTGCAAAATGAATTGGTCCTCTTTATCTCTGAAGATGCCCTTTTTCCGAAGAGAAGGAACCCTTTGGAATTCTGCAAATGGACCTTTCGGCCAAAAGAAAATCACTTGGAATTTTATCAATTGCCCTTCGGGTTTTGTGAAGAACCTTCCCGAAGGGAAAGAACCCTTCGGGAACCCTGTAAAGGACCCTTCTTGTAAATCCCGAAGTTCTCTTTAGAATTTGCTCGTTGGTTGAATATTTTGTCGATCAGCGTACTGATAAACAAAATAGGTCTGATCAGCCAAAGTTGGAAGATTAGTCGTTCAAATGTGTAGGTTTACCACATCAGGACACTGATCTCTCCTCTCATCAAGGGGAGGTTCCCTGTAGATATGCTATATATATATACGGAAAATAGTACTCAAGGGTAGGACAAACCATCCATCTCTCTTTCTTCAAAGATGATGCGTACAAATCAAAGGAAAAACTCAATGGAAATAACAAACAACACTCCTCTTCTTTCAGAAGTACTATTCAACAAACCACAAGAATACTCTTGGTAGTAAAAACAAAAGGTAACAAAGGATGTAATAACCAGCAAATCGAAATGCAGCACAAAGTCTTCACCTGGATTGCTCGAGTAAGATACGAAGGGCAATGAGGGCACAAAGTCATCCCAAAGTCCTTTACACAGGAATGAAAAGAAAACACACTAAAGGCAATTATAGAGGCACAAAGTCTCTCCACACTTGACTCTTCAGGACACCTTTCTGACTGTTGTCACTAATTCTGCTTATTGAATTAAAGGAACATAAGATATATTGAAGAAAAAGACAACAGTTTCGTCAACAACAAAGATATTACAGCACAAAGTCTGAAAAACCACTTGCTTTCTTATTCCAGTAACAAAAAATGATCGGCAATCTGAGCTCAAAGTCTCAGTAATGCCTTACAATTTGGGCAGAGTTTCATTCTAATTGTCAAAAAAGAGATGCCTTTTTACAATAGAAGAGAGTTCCTTATATAGCCTCTTCAAGAAGGATTTCGGGAACAGTCATACATCATACTGCATTGGAATCTGTTAAGAAGATAGGCTGGAACTTAGGGGCGTTTTACCCATTTGATTTTATCAATGCGGGGAAACAAGTCGCACTTATTGAAAGTTTGCGACTTTCAATGTCCACCTGGCGATCTAATCTTATCTTCATCGTTCCTCCTTTTCTAGTTAATTGAATTGGGTCCTGGATTCAATTTGTTGTTCTGTTCCTTCTCCGCTTTCTGCTGGTCTTTACCTTGAAATCTGTGAATATATTCTAGTCTGTATGTTCAAAGGATCAACAGCTAGTTCACTGTGTTGAATTTGACGTTTTCGGGCGCGTCATTCCTTTTTCTTCTTTCGGCTTCAGGTTGTGTCTTCGAATTGGCAGCTGAGAGTCCCCCGCAAGGGCACCTGCCCTTCGGGGTCCTTCGGGAAGCTCTTTGAACTTTGGTGATGAACCAACTGTTGAACCGTTCCATTGAACCAAGGCTTTGAACCATTCCGTTGAACCAAGGCTTTGAACCTCTTGTTGAGCTTGCCTTTGAACCATGTGTTTGAACTAAACGTTGAACCAAGTTTTGGTTTGACGGTTCAAACAAAGACTTGAATTGATTGATGAATTGTTTGATTGAACCAAAAGATGAACCAAAGCGTTGAACCGCTTGGTTGAACCGAGACATTGAACCATTCCTTTGATTGAACCCGCCGTTGAACCAAAAGCATTAAACCGATTGAACCTGGAACTCGTTGAACTTGTAGAAATGAGCCTGTTTGCAGAGTCCGTAGAAACCAAGTCCGTAATTTTCAACCTGTAGAAGCCCATTGAACTTGACCTGCTGAGTCCGTAGACTTTCGAGAAGCTTGAAAAATGAGGAATTTGAATGCCCAAGACAAATTTTGAAAAGGGAAGAGACAATTTTGGTCTGTAGGACCAAAATAGTTCAAATGTTGTCCCAAAAATGAGTGATATTTTTGGGGGACAACAGCTGGCTCCAGTTGGGGAACTTCTGTCAATTGCAAAAAGAATTGAAAGGAGTAGAATCCAGAATCTCCAGTGTCTTCATGTGTACCATTGGGTTACGGAGTCATGCTACCCAGAAATGAAAGGCATAAAAAATGGAAACAAACAAAACAAAATAGAATTAAAAACTGTACAAATATACATATATACATATGCAATGAACTGATACTTCAAGAGTTGAAGTGTTTCAGATGCTGCCCATTGTGAGGCAGAGAAAAGAGTGTGCCATCTTGATATTTCAGCAGAAACCTGTTTTCACCAATGTGCTGATGAATTATAAATGGGCCTCTCCAAAGAGAGTCAAACTTTCCATGCATCCCCTTTGGTTCTCTCCTTTTGTCCCACAGCAGGACTTGATCTCTAATCTGGAAATCACGATTTCTGGCCTTCTGGTCAAAGAGTTTCTTTACCAGACTTTGATGAGCAGCAATATTGTCTACCACCATGATTCTCTGTTCCTCCAGTTCAGTCAGGCACATGATTCTTTTATCAAGAGAGCTTTCATATGTCTGATCTTCAATTGCCTTTGCCAATTTCAAGGCTGGCAATTCTAAGGTGATTGGTATCTTAGCATTGATACCATAAAGAAGTTGATAAGGAGTCAAACCAATTGCCCTCTTTGGTGTGATTCTGTCTGCCCACAGAGCATCAACCAATGCTTTATGCCCTGTTCTTTGATTGTCATCTGCCAGCTTCTTGATAATAGTTACCAGATTCTTATTGTTGGATTCAGCTTGTCCATTCCCTTGTGGAAAATAATCAGAAGAGTGAGAGTATAATTCCATAATGAAAACAAAATTGTGTAATTTCCTGAGAGATGAAACAAGCTGCATTATCAGTAACAATTTTGATTGGAACTCCAAACCTGAAAATGATATTCTCTTTAAGGAAGTTGCATACAACTTCTGAAGTAGCATGCTTAGTTGGGATTGCTTCTACCCACTTGGTGAAATAGTCAGTTGCTGTAAGGACATAATCATGTCCAGCACTTGAAGATGGGTTTATGGTCCCAATAAAATCAAGTCCCCATTGTTGGAAAGGTTCTTCTATAATCACTGGCTTGAGAGGCATAGCAGCTAACTTGGGTCTTCCAACAAATTGCTGACAGAGTTCACATTTCCTCACCTACTTATATGCATTTTGAAAAAGAGTTGGCCAGTAATACCTGGCTCGCAGAATCTTGTGAGCAGTCACAGGAGCAAAAAAATGTCCTCCACAGGCTAGATTGTGAAAAGATTTCAAAAGCTGGCTTTGTTGCTCTTTGTCTACACAGCGAAGGAATACTCCATCTATGCTTCTCTTGAACAAGCCGTTGTCCCACAGGACAAAATTGGCAGCTTTCAACTTGATAGTCCTTTTTTTGTAAGACAAATGAGCAGGACATTCACCATAAGTAAGGAAATGAGCAATACATGAATACCATTCATTGGTAGTGGAGACCAAAAGGACTATTGGTGTCTCTTCCACTTCAGTTTCTTCACGTTGTGTCTTCTGGCTTATTGTAAGCAATTAATTGGCATAGGCCTTTACCCCTGATCAGCTTTGTCGGCTTGATGTCTAGATCAAACTCTTGGATCTTTACAATCCAATTACCTCTTTTCGTGCCAAACTCCTGTTGAGTTTATATAGACTTGACTTTAGTGTCGAGAACTAAGGCAGTAGTGTGTGAATTCATAATATAGAAGCGGAAATGTTTGACTGCTTTCACCAAGGCATAAGCATGCTTCTCTATATTTGAATACTTCATCTCATGGATTTTGAGAGGGCAACTCATGAAAGAGATAGGGGATTCCATACCCTCCTTGTCTTGTTGAACAAGAATTGCTAAAAGAGTATTTTCAGATGCATAGCTGTATATGATGAAATCTTTGTTGTAATATGGACAAACCAATGTAGGGGCGTGAGCAATGGCGGTTTTGATATCCTGAAATGCTGATTTACCTTCTTTAGTCCAGCTGAAGACAGTCTTCCCTTTCATCATGTTCACAATGTGTCTAGTCTTCTCAACAAATTCAGAGATGAATCTCCGTAAGAAATTCACCTTTTCGAAGAATGAAGAACAACATTCTTACTTGTAGGCAAATTAAGATCTTGAATAGACTTGACTCTGTCTGAGTCAATATTTATGCCTTTTTTGGACACAATATGTCCAAGGAGTTTCCCCTCTGTTACTCCAAAAACAGACTATTTAGGATTTAAAGAAATACCATTCTGGCGGCAGCGCTCCAGCACTTGTTGTAGGTGGTGTACATGATCAGATCGACGCTTTGAAAAGACAGTCAAATCGTCAAGGTATACCACTATGAATTTACCAATCTCATTTTTGAAAGCCAAATCCATAGCTCTCTGAAAAGTAGCACCAACATTTATTAGACCAAAAGACATTCTCCTATATGCAAATGTACCCCAAGGCGTGGTGAATGCAGTCTTGTGTTGGTCTGCTTCACCAACTTCAACTTGATTATAACCTGAGAAGCCATCTAGCATTGATAACATCTCTGCACCTGTCACTGTTTGAAGCACTTGATCCATAATTGGCAAAGGATAATTATCCTTCATAGATGCTTGATTCAGATTTCTAAAATCTACACAAATGCGAATTTCGCCATTCTTCTTCCTTATAGGGACTATGTTTGCAATCCATGTAGAATGATGGATTGGGAAGATGATTCTAGCATTTAACATCTTTTGTATCTCAGACAGAATGGTACCTGATATTTTCAGAGTATACTGTTTGGATTTTTGTTTGTATGGCATTGAGTCGACCTTGAGAGGAATGTTATGGCGGATTTCATCTGGTCTGAGAGACTTCAAGTCTTCATAAGAATATGATAAGACATCCATGTATTGACAGAGTAAAGAGGTGAACTTGAATCTTTCTTCAGGGGTACAACACTTACCAATATTGATCATCTTGGGATTTTCTTCAGTAGACAAATTCACTTGATCGAATCCTTGAGAGAAACTCGAGTCTGTTTGCTGTTGTTTAATGAATCTATCATGTTTGTCAAACAGCGTTTCAAGAGAAACCAGGCCTTTGAAAATTTTGTTTCCTTTCAGCTGCAAGAATTCTTCATTTATATCTGCGCTGGATTCAGACACAGATTCATTTTTTTGAAGATTACTGCCTTCAAAACATAGTTGTTCAAAATTATCTTTTCGTTCTAAGAAGGCAATGATTTGATGATCATCATTGAATACTTGCCAATGATCAGCATTGTCAGGAACACTTGGTCTATAGACCAGCTCAATGGTATACATGTCTTCTTTGAAATCTGAATGAGGAACTAAAAGAATTCCTGAAACAACAAGTGCATCAGCTCTATCATTAGACTCTCTGGGTATGGCAGAAATGTTGAAAGCATCAAAACTTTCAATTTGGTCCCAAACCAAGTTACGGTAGTGGCGTAATCTTTCATTTTTAGTTTGGTATAAGTTCCTCACTTGACAAACTATTAATTCAGCATCTCCTTTGGCATGAAGAAACTTAGTGCATTTTTCTTCAGCAGCCTTCATGCCCAGCAACAAAGATTCGTATTCAGCTGTATTGTTAGTGTTGCTAAACTGTAATTTGTAAGATGAAGGGAACATATTTTCTTGAAGAAATATCAAAACAATCCCAGCTCCTGAACCAGTAGAGGAACAACTGCCATCAAATTCCAAAGTCCATATTTCATCTGATACTGACTTTTCTTTAGACTTTCCTTTATCAGAAATGGAGAATCCTTCTTGGTCTATATTGCAGCGTATTAATTTTTCTAAACTGTAATTTGTAAGTGTTGCTAAACTGTAATTTGTAAGATGAAGGGAACATATTTTCTTGAAGAAATATCAAAACAATCCCAGCTCCTGAACCAGTAGAGGAACAACTGCCATCAAATTCCAAAGTCCATATTTCATCTGATACTGACTTTTCTTTAGACTTTCCTTTATCAGAAATGGAGAATCCTTCTTGGTCTATACTGCAGCCTATTAATTTTTCTACTGTTCTTGTTGAACTGATTTCTGAGTTGATACTTTTAGGTGTTTCATGCACTTCATCTGTAGACAAAAAATAGTTACCCATACCTGCAGATTCAAAAAGAATTTGAGCTTCAGGGGCTGATGTCTAAGTGACCACATATTTTGCTTCCTTTTTAGGGAGCAATCTCTTCATCACGCCTTGGACAGGGATCTTTGCCTCAGATAAATCCATGCTTAATTCTCCTCTCACGTCTTTGCAGAAATTTCATCCAAGCAAAATGCCATAGAAAGCTGAGACGTCAGCCACCAAGACAGTCATCTTGATTCTCTTGTCTGTGAAAGCTGCAAATGCAAATTGGGCATCTTTGATTTGCCCCAGCAATGGTACTTGCTTATTCTCCATGGAGAAACATCTCCCAAATGTCTTGGTTAGTGTGAGACCAAGAGATTCGGCCACTTTAGTAGGAATGACATTGTCTGAAGCTCCAGAATCAATGATGCAATTATTTAGCGGATGTCCATTTATCAACAATGAGACATAAAAAAGTTCAGTCCTGCCAGGAGCAGCAGGGGGAGCAGTGACAAGATTGTTCCTGGTGGGTGCATTTCTAGCAGCATCATGTGTCACTTTGGGAATCGTTCGTTCAATAGGGATGTTTTGGTTTTTAACACATTGAACCAGTTTGTCTAATTGCTTGGGATGGGACTGCAGAAATTCAAATTCAAACATTTGAATTTTGGTTCTCTTTATATGGTCAATGATATCAAATGTCTGGAATGAGCTAGGAGCAGAGGATGGGAGTTCATCCTTTTGATTTTTTAAAGGGGGAGGATTGGACTGCGAAATTGAAGTAGAAGGCGTAGGGGCATTTGGGGTATTTACCTTTCTTGAAACCACCAGGTCCTTTGGCTGGAAAGGAAGAGTGGATCCCCACTTAGCAATTGAAACTGCTGGTTGAGGTCGCTCCCTTGTTTTCTCTTTATCAGCTTGTTGAGCTAATTGATTCTTAGACCGGGTGAATACAACATACGACCCCTCAGCTGCATGGCCTTCACTTCTGGGTTCATCCTGATAGTTCAGGAAACCAATATGGGAGTCGCCAGCTAATTCTTCTTCTTCCTCAGTGAAGAAATTAGCATCATCTTTAGGATTTAACTTGGACTGGAATGAAAAATTCGCTTCAGCTTCAAGATATCCAACTGTCGAGTTGTTTGGAGGCGCTTCAAGGTTGAGGTTCCTTTGTGGAGGAGGAAGGCGATTTTGCTGTCCCTGATTCCTGGCAGCATTGCCTTGGTATACCTGATTCTGGAATGTCCTCCTGGGCATATCTCTGTATGCAAGAGTAGATGACATCCCTTGCGCCATTTGCTTTTTGAGAGCTAGAATTTCATTTGCTAGCTTTTGTACCATTGGATCAGTAGTGACTACAAGGGAGTACTCAGAAGATGAAAAGGATTTACCTTTATTAGGGTCTTTCCTTATCTTTCCTGCCAAGATAAGGTCATCTTCTACCTCAGTAGCCAAGTCTTGAGCAGCAACAAGGTCTATGTGTCTAGCCTGTCTCAGCAAGAAACTCACTTCAGGCAGTTGTGAGTTGATGAAGAAGCTTTGAGGTTCTAAGGTGTCGGCTAAGCGACCATGGGAATCCTGTGCCTCAGCTTGTCGAACCTGGAAATAAAATCCCTCATAGGCTCATGAGGCTCTTTCTTCATCTGAGTGAGCTGGGCCAGCAAGGCATGTGCATCTTCTACAGGCTTGAACGTGGCTTCAAATTTGTCTTTCAGAGTGTCCCAATCAGTCACTGACCCAGCCTGCAGGTGGTAGAACCAGTCTGCAGCAGCGCCTTGTAGTGTCTCCACGAATAGCCTGACCGCTATGTCTTCAAATTCCACCCCATTACACCACAGGCTATACTGAAAGCTGCAATGTGTTCATGAGGTTGAACCTTCCATCACCAAAGAATTTGGAAAAATTCTTCCTTGAACTGCGTGGAAGCTCATGCAGAGGTGGAGTCAAATTCAGGGGACCGAAAGAATTACCCCATGGTCCTTGAGCCATGATTTGATTATGCAAAAGTGGGATCACTAATCCAGGTGGAGTGTGGGCAGCCAAGGCTCGACCAACAGTTCGTCCAAGGTGAGATTGTGGAGGAAACAACTCAAAAGTAGGGTCGACAACACCTTGAGATTTTTGGCCTCTGGTATAACGTGGAGTTGACAGATTGCAGAACAAAAATTGGAAAAAAACAGGATCTGCTTCAGCTTGAAGTTTGAGACTTTAAACTACGCGCTCTTTCCCAGCGGAGTCGCCAAAAACTATTGGTTGAATATTTTGTCGATCAACGTACTGATAAACAAAATAGGTCTGATCAGCCAAAGTTGGAAGATTAGTCATTCAAATGTGTAGGTTTACCACATCAGGGCACTAATCTCTCCTCTCATCAAGGGGAGGTTCCCTGTAGATATGCTATATATATATATATATAAACGGAAAATAGTACTCAAGGGTAGGACAAACCATCCTTCTCTCTTTCTTCAGAGATGATGCATACAAATCAAAGGAAAAACTCAATGGAAATAACAGACAGCACTCTTCTTTCAGAAGCACTATTCAACAAACCACAAGAATACTCCTGGTAGTAAAAATAAAAGGTAACAAAAGATGTAATAACCAGCAAATCGAAATGCAACACAAAGTCTTCACCTAGATTGCTCAAGAGTAAGATACGAAGGACAATGAGGGCACAAAGTCATCCCAAAGTCCTTTACACAGGAATGAAAAGAAAACACACTAAAGGCAATTATAGAGGCACAAAGTCTCTCCACACTTGACTCTTCAGGACACCTTTCTGACTGCTGTCACTAATTCTGCTTATTGAATTAAAGGAACAAAAGATATATTGAAGAAAAAGACATAAGAATAGTTTCCTCAACAACAAAGTTATTACAGCACAAAGTCTGAAAAACCACTTGCTTTCTTATTCCAGTAACAAAATATGATCGGCAATCTGAGCTCAAAGTCTCAGTAATGCCTTACAATTTGGGCAGAGTTTCGTTCTAATTGTCAAAAAAGAGATGCCTTTTTACAATAGAAGAGAGTTCCTTATATAGCCTCTTCAAGAAGGACTTCGAGAACAGTAATACATCATATTGCGTTGGAATCTGTTAAGAAGATAGGCCAGAACTTAGGGGCGTTTTACCCATTTGATTTTATCAATGCGGGGAAACAAGTGCTTATTGAAAGTTTGCGACTTTCAATGTCCACTTGGCGATCTGATCTTATCTTCATCATTTCTCCTTTTCTAGTTAATTGAATTGGGTCCTGGATTCAATTTGCTGTTCTGTTCCTTCTCTGCTTTCTGCTGGTCTTGGCCTTGAAATTTGTGAATATATTCTGGTCTGTATGTTCAAAGGATCAACGGCTAGTTCACTGTGTTGAATTTGACGTTTTCGGGCGCGTCATTCCTTTGTCCTCTTTCGGCTTCGGGAGGTGTCTTCGAATTGGCAGCCGAGAGTCCCTTGCAAGGGCACCTGCCCTTCGGGGTCCTTCGAGAAGCTCTTTGAACTTTGGCGATGAACCAACTGTTGAACCGTTCCATTGAACCAAGGCTTTGAACCATTCCGTTGAACCAAGGCTTTGTACCTCTTGTTGAGCTTGCCTTTGAACCATGTGTTTGAACTAAACGTTGAACCAAGTTTTGGTTTGACGGTTCAAACAAAGACTTGAATTGATTGATGAATTGTTTGATTGAACCAAAAGATGAACCAAAGCGTTGAATCGCTTGGTTGAACCGAGACATTGAACCATTCCTTTGATTGAACCCGCCGTTGAACCAAAAGCATTAAACCGATTGAACCTGGAACTCGTTGAACTTGTAGAAATGAGCCTGTTTGCAGAGTCCGTAGAAACCAAGTCCGTAATTTTCAACCTGTAGAAGCCCATTGAACTTGACCTGCTGAGTCCGTAGACTTTCGAGAAGCTTGAAAAATGAGGAATTTGAATGCCCAGGACAAATTTTGAAAAGGGAAGAGACAATTTTGGTCTGTAGGACCAAAATAGTTCAAATGTTGTCCCAAAAATGAGTGATATTTTTGGGGGACAACATAGTCAACATTTGTTCTTCCCTGCAAAGAACAAGACAAGTGAAAGAAAACCCCCTAAATCACCTAGACAACCTCAAGCCCTGTTAACCATGGATTTTCAAAGATTTTTCAGCAAGGGTGGCAATTTGACCTCTGGGGTCAAAATTGTCAACAGTTACACCTAAACAATAATCTAAGAGGCCTAGATCTGTCATTTCAAAAATAGAACAAATATCATATTTCACCTGCTAAATTATATCAAGTCCACTTTTAGTGATGGTAATATCATTAGCATAGACAACAAGGATCACTATGTCATCACCGTTGCTATTGATGTATAGATTGGGATTAGAATAGCTTCTTATAAATCCTGAGTTTGTAAGATTTTGATCAAATTTAATATGTCGAGGAGCCTACTTAAGTCCATACAAGGACTTAACCAGCCTGGAAGCCAAATGCCTTTCCTCATTAACTTGGAATCCTTGCGACTAAAACATATACACCCCATCCACCAAGTCTTCATTCAAGAAGGCACTTTTAACATCCATTTGATACATCTTCCATTCAAATTGAGCAACAATAGTGATAACCAGCTGAAAGGTTACCAACTTTGCAATGGGGTAAAATGTCTCTTCATAGTCTACCTCCTATTGTGCATATCCTAGAGTGATAGGTCTAGCTTTGTACTTGTCAAACAAACCATCTGATTTAAATTTCACTTTATAAACACAATTACAGCGATTGGGATTCATCTCTTGGAATAACTGATCTAAATTTGGATCATAATGTACTCGTAATGTATATTAGATGTTTCCATTATGCCCAATTGTATGTAATTCATGCTTGTAAGACATTATTTTAAGACATTTCATATTCAAAACATTAGATCATATATGTTACAGTGGTAGAGTCAATATGAGGGTGATCTAGACATCTTCATGGTGATGAAGTCAATAAGTTTCAGAGCTTGAAATGGAGGGATTTTCCATAGCAGAACCACTAGTATTTGCAGGGTGGCAGTTGCATAACCGTCGGTGTGTGAGTGGTGATTGCACAACCACCCTAGGGTTTTGAAACCGCTGGTTTGCCTACACCAGCAATTTTGCCACCATACAAAATGCCCGATCAAACATTTCTTCTCCTCAATGATGGTTCGTTTAAGCTTCCTTGCAGACTCCAAGGTTGAGAGAACTGTTGACCATTTTTGGTCCAACAGGCCAAAATCGGTCCCCTTCTCTCCCTGCTGTTCTGAGCTAGTTCATTTTTTGATTTTGCACAAGCCTGGAAATTTCTATGGACTCTGCAGAGAATTTCTATGGACTCTGCAAGCCCATTTCTACGGACTCTGCAGGCCCATTTCTACGGACTCTACAGGCAACAAATGGTTTCCCAACACTTAGGTGCAAAATGGACAAGTGCTTGGTTCAATAGTCTGGTTCAGTCAGTTTGGTTCAAGTGTTTGGTTCATCTCTTTGGTTCAATGGCAAAGCTCATCAGCAAAGTCCAACAATCGGTTCAACAGCTTGGTTCAAAGGAAGGATTCAATGAGAAGGTTCAATAGAGTCTCCCGAGGGACAAGTGCCCTTGCGGAGGGCACTTGGTAGGTGACAGTACCGAAGCAGATTTCCCGAAGGGCACTTTTCGAAGGCAATCGAAGGAAAAGACAAGGACCTAATTCCTTTGGACTTTTGTCCGAAGGAATTCCTTCAGACAAAAGGTTCGAAGAAATTTGGAAGGGCTACGAACCAAAAAATCCTGCGAAAAAGGACTTAAGGCAAAGGCATAAATTGATTTCTTTCGGACTTTTTGTCCGAAGGAATTCATTCGGACAAAATGTCCGAAAAAATTTGGAGAAAAGGCCGCGGGAAGAAAACCCGAAGAAATGCAGAAAGTCAAATGAAGTGGTCGAAACAATTCTTGCAGACTTTTTGTCCGCGGGAAAAGTAGCTGAGAAGAAAACCCACGGGAAAAGTGGCCGAGTGAAAAGACTCGGGGAATTAAGCGAAAAGCAAAGGAATAAATCCTTCGAACAAAGGATTTCAAGACAAAGGAGCCCAAAGGACCCCGAAGGGTTGGTACCCTTGCGGGGGACTCTCGGCCAAAATGAAGGGACATTTCTCCAAAGTCGAAGGGACACTTTCCCTTCGGGAATGATCAAGACAGAAGGACCGAAGGAATTGCCAAGGACGGTGACGTCTCTGAAGCCGTCAATTTCATGGAAATAGACTAGCCGTTGGTTTTCAAACAGTGACGGGCCCGTAAACGTCAATTTTATAGCAAAGAAATAGCCGTTTGATCTTTAAATTCTTGAGCGCCAACCAGAAAAGAGCCCCCAAGGGCCAAAGGAGCCAGAAGAGACAAGGCAAGGAAAAGACAAAAGAGCCAAGTGCAGAAACAGACAAAACAGTCCAAGTGGCGAAGGAAGGCGTCGACTCAAGGAGTTACTCATGCAGTTGAAACAGTGCTTGCGAAGTGGTCATCAAACGGCACAAACAGTAAGCGACGCGCCCTGTTTTCTCCACTTTGCATTTATGAGCAGACAAACCACATGAATATCTGAAGGAAGCAGTCTTTTCGCAAAAAAAGACACGGCCCATGCTTTCACATTAATGTTTGAACGCCAAAGTCAAAGCAGGAGCCAACATAGCATTTATATTTCAGTGGCTTCCTCTTCCCAACACCCTCAGCACATGTGGGCCACTTGTTAAAGGGCGCCAAAAGTCTTTTTCAAAAGGGGCGCTTTTACTTCTCCTCTTTCTATATATTGTAAACTTCTCATTTTGAAAAGGGATCTCTTAGCCTGTAAGGCAAAGCTCTGCCCAAAAATATCTGGGTTTGTAAGGCAGAACTCTGTCGGATTTTACCTTGAATCAAGACAGTATTTTTACCTCCATTCTGAGTTTGCACTTTCGTATGTGTCTATGCCTTTGTTCTGTGTTAAGTCATTTTCCTTTATGCTTTCGCAGGGTGATTTCAGCATGTCTAGTGCATTGTAAGCTTTTCTTTTGCAGGTTTGCCAGCAGTGTCCCTAGAAGAGTATAGGTGCCTGTGAATAGACTGCCATAGTGTGTCTGAGAACACCTCTGGTAGTTCTTCCTCCCTGTATATCAACGGACCCCTAGCTCACTGATGCAGAAGAATTTCTTGTGTCAAATGAAGTGTATGGGAGCTTGTTCTTGGTGAAAAGTGTATGTTCGGGCTGAGTGGATCATCTTCTTTGGTGTATCAACCTTTAGTTTAGGTTTAGGTTCTGTTTTTAGCATCCTTCTCCCTTTTCAACCCCCCCCTTTTTTCATTTATTTGTTAGCAGTAGAAAATCCAAGACCTAAAAGATACATCAAAGGGAGCTAGCCCTTATCTAGAGACTCTCCCCCCAGTTTTGCCAGGCCCACAGGCAAGAGGAGAGTTTCCATTGTTGCGTGTGGAAGGCAGGAGCTCAGCGTCCTGCCAAGGGTGCAATCCACTGCGTCAACAAGAACATAAATATTGATCTTGGCAAGGCAGAAGACATCAAAAAATGCAGTGATAAGTCTTGAAGTTGGATTCATATTGTGAATTGCAAGTTTGAGTCTTTGTTCTTGTTGTCTCATTGTTTCCAGGTTGTATATGGTTGGTTTAGTTGTGTTGGAGTACAAAGAAGTGACTGATAAGTGCAGAGCATCCTTGTGTACAAGTTTTGGATAGTGGTAGGGAGAATTATGTCCATGAAGGCCCTGTTTGGCAGTACCTTGTATATTTCTTGCATTACATAGTGGAATGGGAGTGCAATTGCCTCACCCACTGAAGTTTTTCCCACATTTGGTTTATCCAAGATAACTCATTTTTATTGTGAGCTTTGTTCATTCTTATACTTCATGTTCACGTGCAATAGGCTATACATTTCAGTTCTAGCGCTTGTTTATCTCTGCTTTAATATGATTAATGGCCTAGAACAGCCATCTTCCAAAAATTGTTTAAGTTAGGAGTCATAAGATCCATATTGGTGAAGCTTAGAGTGGAATATCCACCTAGTTTACAGATCAAATTTAGTCAATGCCCAAGTCTTATTTTACACCAAGGCAATTCACTCTTCATGGCAACTTCCCATTCAGGCTTCCTTTGGCCTGTTCAAATGTTTTTGGTTCAAATACCTATGAAACAACAAAAGTAAGAGAAAAATTTACCTGCTCACCAGCTTATGTCATGTGTTTCCCTGGTTGTGTAGATCGACATCCATTTCCTTGGCAATTCACCCTCCCGAACATCCTTCATTTTGGTACAATACCACTTCGATCTCCTTTGCTAGCCCTCTTGATTTGGCTATGAGGACAGATAATCACTATATTATTCATCAAATCACCCCTAAAACTTGACTCCTATGATGTTCCCCCCGGCTTGGATCCTTATTTTATTTCAACACAAGAACTTTTTCCAGAATTATTAGAAGCAATTACACATACAATATTATTTGTAGATATACCATCTTTTGAGAAGAAATATATTTCATCTACAACCACAAATCCACTAATTAAAATTTTGTTCGTAGAGACATCTAATAACCTGTATGCTTGTGATTGCGCACTATAACCAACAAACATATATGTTTTGCTCTTTGCATCTAAATTACTTCTCTTGTCACAAGTAATTAATGCAAAAGAAACAAAAGAGATAAATCAAGAGTCACTCATATGACTTCTTGCCTCGCCATGCTTCCTCAGGAATGACATCCTGCAATGCTTTACAAGGACACTTGTTAAGGATATAAACTATTGTATCAACAAATTCCACTCAAGACCGATATGGTACATTCCAATTGTGTGCCATGCATATCGCCATCTCCAAAACTCTCCTATTCCTCCTTTCCACTACCCCATTTTGTTGTGGAGTTTATGGAATGGTATTATGCCTATGTGTACCTTCCTTGTAGAATTCTTGAAACTATTTCGAGATAAACTCACCTCCATTATCATATCTAAGAGCCTTGATTATCTTACTTGTTTGCTTTTCCACAAAGGCTTTTCATGATACAAAATGTGAAAAACATTCCGACTTATTTTTTATAAAATAGACCCAGATTTTCTTGGAAAAGTCATCAACCAACAAGAAGAAATGCTTTGCTCCAGACATAGTGGGTGTCTTCATTGGACCATGAAGACCAACATGTACTTGGATCCCAAACTCCTTTGGCCTGCCATGCTTTATCAATATCAAATGGGTGTCAGCTTTGTCTTCCCATTTGGCAACTTGTACATACATTTCGACTTTTCCTCAATCGATGGAAATCCATCGACCATGTGTAATGTCCCCTTTTCAAGATATTTTCTGAATTCTGAAATTTTTTGCAAACCCTAGATAAAAATTAATTTTCTGATTTTTCCAACAGCAAACCCTAGCTGAATTGAACCCTTCAAAAATAACACAAAATCAAGATAAACCCAACACACCAATTGGGGTTTTCAACAAACAAGTTTTTCCCTTAAAAAATATGAAATTGCCCTCAAGCCCTAGGTGTCCCAACATGAAATATCTATTTTATTTTATGGCTGATTTATCATGCAACAACACTTCATGGAACCTTCATAAATTACATAAAATTGAATAAATAATTATGCAGAATTTATTCTGAATTTTTTGAACATATTTGAGGTCCAAATGTCCTCCAAAATTAGCACAAAAATTAGAAATAATAATAAAAAATTACTAAATAATGTTTAGGCTTAGAATAGCCTATCAAAACCTCATAAACAACTCCCAAATATTTCGCCCTATCTGGAATTGATCATTTCCAGCCCTAGATCCAAACACAGCACCATAAAATAAGTGTCTTCAACCTAAAAATCCACTTTTGGTCTCCCAAACCCTAGTTGGCACCTTTCCAAGCTATTCACCCCACTTGGAAACCCTTATTTTTGGCTTTTTTAAAATTTTGATAAACAATGGCAGCTCCTAGATGAAGTTCCCCCACGGAAGAATGAGGGTTTTTGTCCTCAATCTCTTTGCTTGAAGGATTTGTCTTCAAGTCCAAAGCTCAAGCTTTTTCGTGCTCAAAACTTGTAAATTCAAATAATGATCCACTATGCCCTTCAACAAGACCCCTCAATTGCTTTTATACTTCTCCCCAAGTGAAGCACTCAATTTGGGGGGAAATACCTATTGTCAACCTAGAGTTGCACTCTGATCGTAGACGTGTTGAAATGGCTAATCCTTGCTCCAGTTGAAACAATGGGATCTTCTCACAAGGGTGGGTGCCTCAGTTGTGAGAAGAACCTCCAGAGAAGGTTGGCTCCTGTAAGATGTATCAATTGGGACCTCTACTATGCTACAAACTGTTTGGGGAAAAGGGGAGAAAGAACTTGAAAGGAAATCCTAACCAAAGCGGTGATACACTTAATTTGCTTGATCCACTCAAATCGAACTTCTAAGAACACTGATTCAGACAAAGAAGAGGCAGAACTTCAACTCCAATTGATCAATACACAAGTATTTCACGAAAAGGTTTAATCTAATGATCTAAGCTTGAGGGAAATGATAAAAAATAGACCTGATTGAAGGCACTAACAGCCACTAATATCCACTATAAACTTAACAAAAAACAATCTAACACAGAGCGTGACCTGCATAAATGATCAGCTAGCAACTAGGTACGAATCCAGATTTGACAAGGAAGAAAAAAATCTATCACTTAGGCAAATCTATAACAAAAGTACACTATACCAGCTGCTGAAAATTGAAAAAACACAATCTTCGTCTTATTAATTCTGAAAAAGGTTACAAAATCCTTGACAGGGGTTTTCTTGCCAAAAGAGGGATAATTTTTACAAGACTGAAAAACTATTAATATTGAAAATTACAAAAAGCCAAGAGATTGGTGTTTGAAAATAAAGAGAGAGTAAACTCAAACCAACTCAGCGTTTACAAAAGTCTATTTTGTCTTGCATGAAAATTCCTTGCGTTGAAAAGTGGACGGTGGGCTCAAACGTTTGACTTTGCTTATGAATGATCCGTTGAGCCATGTCTAAAATTAGAGACTAGCTCTTTGGTGTTTGAAAGTGAATGGCTAGGTTTGTTGAAATGCCCACCTCTCTTTCAATGGAAATCCACACCCACCTCTAAATTTGGCTTCTTCATTTGGCGTTGTTGAAACGTTTTGAAACGCTGAGCTAGAACGTTTGGAGCGCTGAGTTGGATGACCAGTCAACTGAAGCTTTGACCAATCAACTAAAAATAGCCCTCACTTTGCATGGATTTCTCTTATTTTGGTCTGCCTATCTATATTTAGTCTCGAGATTTATTTTGTTTAACTTCCCATGGATTTCTTCTTGTTGACTTCTTCCTGCGGACTTTCTCTGAAGAATTTGGATTTCTTGGTCTTAGATTTCTTCGGACCTTTTGTTCTTGGCTGCATTTGCCTCGGCTTATATTTCCTCGGCTTTTCTGTCTAGCAATTTTTTCGAAGGAATCCTTCGAACAAAAAGTTCGAAAGAATTCCTAAGGATTTCTGTCATCTCCCCTTGGCTTTCTTTCGAAGATTTGCCCTGTCCTTTTCACGCAGATAAAATGTCCACGGGGATTTGTCTTGTCTTTTTCCTTTGGCCCTTGTTTCCTTCGGACAAATGTTTCCGAAAGAATTATTTCAAAAAATTTGTCCGAAAGAATCTTTCGGACTTCCATTTCACCTTTTGAACTCTCCCAAAGGGTACCTACCCTTCGGGATCTCTGTCTTAGTCCTTTCCGAAGGGATTCCTACCCTTCGGGCTTTCTGCTTGCATCCTCTCCAAAGGGAAAGCCCTTGTTATTTCCCAAAGTGAGCTTTCCCGAAGGGCAAGTGCCCTTCGGGGTTCTTGAATGGCCCTTTTTCCCTCCTGGAATGACTTTTGCTGAAGGGCACCTGCCCTTCGGCAATTTGGAAACGCTCCTTCCCGAAGGGCAAGTGCCCTTTGGGCTTTTTGCAAAGCCTTTGAGTTTCGTGAGATGGACCTTCTCGAAGGGTAGATGCCCTTCGGGTTTTTTGCAAACGTCCCTGTCGATCCTGAAATGAGCCTTCCCGAAGGGTACCTACCCTTTGGGTTTTTTGTCAATGACCCTTCCGAAGGGTACCTGCCCTTCGGGTTTTTTAAACAGCCCCTTGGACTTTTCAAACAGTGCCTTCCTGTTGAATAACCCTTAAGAAAAAGGCACCCGAGTTTTTTTAAGGGCACTCGAGGTTTTTGGAAACGTCCCTTCCAAAGGGTACACTGCCCTTCAGGGTTTTTGGAAGTGTCCTTCGAATATTTTGACTTGTCTTTTGAACTTTTCCGAAGGAATTCCTTCAGGCTTTTTGTCCGAAGTCTATTTGTTTGTTCTTCAATGTCTGCAACTTCGGACTCTTCACTGGCACCTACTTCGGATTCTTCATTGCTTGTTACTTATAAAAGAGATAAGTCATTCACCCTGAGAAACCCGAAATGCACTACCCTGAGTAATTCGGGTTTTCCAACCCGGATTACTTTTGCTGATAAAACTTTCATAAGCAAAGCACTTCTCAAAACCCGATTTGCACTGTCAAGAGTAATTCGGGTTTTCCAACCCGGATTACTTCTGCTGATAGAACTTTCATAAGCAAAGCACTTCCCAAAACCCGATTTGCACTGTCAAAAGTAATTCGGGTTTTCCAACCCGGATTACTTCTACTGAGGTGTTTCAACTGCTGATTACTCATAAAGTGAAATAAGTTGTCTCTTGTAAAACCCGAAGACTTCTTCCAAATCCTTCCAAAAACCTGAAGTCTTTTGCTATGTAAAACCATAAGTCTTGCTTGAACGTCCTGTGATGTCCCTGGTGGGGCCCCTATCGAAAGAGTGACATAGGTCCATCCGAGTGGTTGGTGACCACGTGTCCCAGGGAATTGTGCCTCGACGGTCGCCAATGATTGGCCATATGGGTTCGGAAGAGGACCCAAATCATCCCGGGACTTTTGGTGTGACGGCCAGTCCATATTGGTATTAGAGCTGGGGTCTCGAGGTCGAGACCCGCGGAGCGTGGTGGGCTGTGATGTCCCCGGTGGGGCCCCTATCGGAAGAGTGACGTAGGTCCGTCCGAGCGGTTGGTGACAACATGGATTTTCATCTCTTGACTGGGCAATTATCTATTTTCCAAGCTTTCTATATATATTTGTAACTTCTCATTTGAGAAGGATCTCTCAACATTTGTATGGCAAAGCCCTGAAGAAATTTACCTTGAATCAAAAGAAGCATTTTTACCTCCATTTGAGCTTGCACTTTTGCATATGTCTATGGTTTTCTCTTATGTTAAGTCATTTTCTTTTCATGCTTTCATAAGTTTATGCCAGCATATCTAGTGTATTGCGAGTTCTTCTCTTGTAGGTCAACAAGAAGTGTCCAGCTCAGAGTATAGACTCATGTGAACAGGGTGTCCATAGTGTGTCTTAGAACACCTCTGATAGTCCTTCCTGTATCTCCATAGGATCCCCTGTTGAAACACTGATGCAGAAAAGGTTCTCATTGGAATGAAATATATGTTTGCTTCTCTCTAGTGTAAAATGTAAGTCAAAGCTGAGTAGACCAACCAGTTTGGTGCATCACCGCATTAGTTAGGTTCTGTTTTAAGTATTTCTCTCTTTTTTCACCTCCCCCCATTGTTAGCAATAGGAAATTCAGGGCCTCAAGGTGCATCAAGGGGAGCTAGCCCCTAATCTAGAGATTCATCCCTCAAGTTTCCAACCCACAGTAAGAGGAATGTATCCATTGTGCCGTGTGGAGGAAGAGAGCTAAGGCTCCCTTCAGAGGGTGCATTCCACAACATCAACAGTTTTTGGCATGCGCGGTGGGACTAATTTTTGTGTCCTGCAAGTTTCAAGATTGGTGTTGGTCATGATATTGTTAAAAATCCAAAAGGAGCTATAATTTAGCACCTGGCGACTCCATTCAAGAACTCAGTCTCTGGTTGATGATCAGCCTGGCATCCCATGCCAAAGGTCACTACAAGATCTTCTAGAGGTGTCCCTTTTGAATTTATTGAGTTGCCTTTGAACTCAACAAAAAGGCTGAGGTTTGCAAATACCCACCCTTATGTAGCAAGCCACTTTCCCAAACCAACCATAAAATACACCTACTCAAGGAGAACCCGATTGAATCCTTCCACAGCCATGGCTTTCCCTTTTGTGACCTTCAATGGTCAGATTCCCTTGAACCTTCAGCAATATGACCCAATTCCAGGGACAACTCTCAAAAGTGTTCCTCCCTTTAGTGGAGAGGGCCCAATCACTGTTGTTGAGCATATTAGAAATATAGTCAACCTCTGCAACATCCATAATATCACTGAGGAAAATGTAGCCATCAGATTGCTAGCCTTGTCCTTCAAAGGAAAAGTTTTGCACTGGTATGGGACCTTGCCTATGAACTCAGTTGGCTCATGAAATGAGTTAGGGACCCTCTTGAACAATAGGTTTGGGGAAAAAGTGACCATTTGTCTCTAACTGCGTAATTGACCACCATGAAGAGAGCCCCACATGAGTTTATGCAAGATTTTAACACTAGGTTCCAAAAGACTTGGGATAGAATCCCAATTCTTGTGAGGCCAACCCCAAGCTATGCTTTCCTTTACTACTTAAAGGCCCTAGATAGTGACATTGTTGTCATGATACAGTCCATGGGTGAGAATATTTTGCTCGTTGCTTATGAAATAGCCATAGCTGCTGAAAATTGCCTTGTTCAAGCAGGAAAGATAGCTCCTAGACCTCATATGCCACTCTTTCCTGATTTACAACCCTCAGTTCAACCTGTTGCGCCCACTCTAGTTCCTCTGCCTAATCAAGAGAAGCCGACTACTACCCCTGCAAATGATCTCCACGAAGTTAAGAGCTTGCTGCAGAGTGTTACCAATGACTTAGTTGCCCTCAAGAGACAACAAGCTCAGAGTTATAGGCCAAATCAAGGCTACCAACAGTTTGGGCAGACAAATAGACCTCCCTTCCAAAATTATAATCAAGGGCAAGGTCAAATTACACAAGTCAAGCCTTATCAGAGCTATAATCCAAATGCCCCTTCATCTTCCAAGGCTCTTGTCCCCACTCAAAATAATTTGGTGCAGGAGCAGCCCAATTATCCACCCTTGGGGCATGGCCAAGAACAGGTTGCTTATGCCAGTGAGCTACCAAATCAAAGCATGACCACACAAGGTGATCATGGAGCCCAATTCTCAAATTTTGAGATATCAACACAACTTGGGAGGGGGGCAGGCTCAATCTGATTCCACTCTTATGAATCACTTGAAAAGAGAGTTCTACGCAGTCAACTATGTGGAGAACACAAGTAATCAGAATGATTGTGTTGCAACCAACACCATGTCCAAAAGGAGAGCCATGGATGAAACTCAAACAACCACTCAAGCACCTACAACGTCTCCTTCACCACAAGCAAATCAAAAGTTTCTCAATTACAAACCACCGATTGCAGCTTCAGCTCCTCAGGGTGCACCACAGGTTGAGAATGTCCTCAAAGGTGCGTCCTGCTCATTCAATTGACCGTTTGAACCACCCGCTTCGAACCATCTAATTGAACCCTTTGATTGAACCAAACATTGAGCCAAACCGATTGAACCAATCACTTGAACTGACTGATTGAACCAAGGCATTGAACCAACTCAGTGAACCAACTGAGTGAACCAATTCAATGGTTCAAAGTTCAAATTTCTTAACTATTGGAAAGATCATGTCGTTGAACCTCGACGTTGAACCACTTTTCCAACCTTAAGGAAAAGTGTCTTGAATAATTTTTTTGCTCTCTTTCCTTGTGAATTTCTTCGGACAAATTGTCTGAAGAAGCTTTGTAAAAGCCCTTTCATTCTTTGAACTGGTTCATCTTCTACCGAAAGACTTGTGCAACCAAAATTCAACTGGCTCAAAACAGCAAGGGAAGAAGGGGACCGAGTTTGGCCTGCTGGACCAAAAATGGTCAACAAATTGGCGACTCCCAGGGGAAGCATACCTGATATGCTTAGAAACCAGTTGCCTTAAAGTCCATTGGGCACGGAGTCAAAACACAACTTGAAAAAAGTTAGCAACAGCCCGATAGATCCAAGAATCAATCATGAAGCTTTTACCCCAAACACAAAGGAAAACACACACAAGGCTAAAAACACTACTTGTGCAAACAGCACTTAGGGAAAACAGGTAAAGAAAACTGAAAGCAAACTACTATATACAGCTAACTAGGTATATTTGCCTCCCTCCTGGATCAAAGGAAAAATTTCTTAAGTCTCCTTCCTGGTAAGAAAACTTATGATGCCAGACAAGTGGCTGAATGGAAAGGAGAGTTGGTGACCTGCTCCTCTTTCCTGTCACCTCGATTGGCTTGCATCCGAGTGGATCAGAGTCAAACATGCTCCCAACATATATGTACTCTTCTTGTTCTTGGAAGCTTGTCGAATGCTGGTCCTTCATGCTGGTGTATTTCATCAAGAAATCAATGGCTGATGGCTCATCACCATAAGCCCTTTGATATGCATAGCTCCTTTGCAGTGCATCATGGTTTGACCCGTTCCCTTCTGCTTCATTGAAGACCCTATCAAACTGATCTTCTGCTCCTTCATGGCTTTCTTGAAGAAGGGTGACTATTGTGATGTCTGAAATGGAATCACAAACTAATTGCTCATCCCACAGAACATCACCTTCTTGCTCAAGGCTCTCTTCTTCGAAGCTTTCCTCAAGATGGACCAGCCTCTCCTTTTCCTGCTCAAGGATCAGAGTCTCTAGTTGTTCAAAGACATTCTCCTGATCCTCCTCCAACTCAGGCTCCATGGCATGGTCATCCTCCTCATCAAAGCAACAAGGAAGTTAATTAAACAAAGGAGGAGAGAGCTCACCATGCCTACGTTCCTCTTCGTATTGTTGGAACATTTGCATGTATGCATGACCTGGGTCTTCTCTATTGTTGATGATGTCTTCAGAGGGAGCATCCATGATGATTTCCTCTTCATTGTCGCTCATGATAGCCTCCTGGACAATTGCAAATTGGATCTTCTGCTCTTCACTCGCCTCCTGCAAAACAGGTTCCTCCTTGAGAAGGGATGAAGTGGAAGGCTGATGATTAAAACCATGTAGAAGAGGAGGCAGTCCTTGAGCTAGAATCGAATGATTCTCCCCTTTTCATTTGGCCAGCACTTCATCTATATCAGGTTTGGCTTGATAGCTCTCTTGGAGGTGTGTAGATGGGGTGTGTTCAGGCATGAAATCTGTTGTTTGGTCTGAACCGTCCATCACACATTCGCTGAGGAATCTCGCTCTGGACTCCAACTCTACAATTCTCCTTGCTATATTTTCTTGGAAGAGCATTTCTTGGAGGTCACAACCATCATCATGATGAGTAGGAGCAGCTTCGCCTTCTTCAAGGTTTTGAGCAAAACCTTTCTCCTCCTCCTTCCTGCCCCATGATTCCATTGTTTGCTTCCAACTCATGACCTTAGAATTGGAATTTTCCTTTTGTGAACAGGGAGAAATTTTATCCTCTTCAAGTTCCTGAGCTAGTTCATGATATTCCCTCTTCCAACTTGGAATCTTGACATCATGCTGAAAGACTTGAAGAGGTTGAGGAAGACTAGGAAGGGTCTGTTCATGCACAGGAAGAGTTGCTTCAAGAGAGACGTACTGGTTCATGGTATTCCCTTCAAAGGAGGATTCACATTCTAAGGAATTGAGAAGGTTCATTTCCATGAGAGGTTGCTCTGATGCCCTTTGATGTTTGAAAGCTAGGTGCAAGGGGTTAAGAGCAGGAGTGATTAATGCATCAGATGAACTAGAGTGAGCAAGTGTTATCTGGTAGAAAGGATTTGGTGCACAAGAGGGGGCTTTCTTTAGAATAGGAGGGGGCACACAAGGCTGATTGCCTTGAATGAATGGACTCTTCCATTTTGCTCCCTCCTCCTCCATGGATTGCAAGCCTTGAGCTTGCCTAAACAAACACTCCTTGTACATAAGCTCTTACTGATATCTATACTGCTCATCCAATCTGTCTATTTCCATCACCTGCTTCTCAAACTCCAGTGCTACTTCCCTTATTGTTGAAGGGCAACTAGGAGAGCTGCTTGAGGTGATTCCATAAAAAACCTGAGCTTGATCAAAGTTATACGAAGGAATACAAGGCCTATGATTCTGGGTAATGGGATTATACATACAAAAATAAGATTTCTTTATGGCACCAGAACTGCTTAACCAGCGGATTCAACTCGGAGTCGCCATTGGTGTTGATAAAAAGCCTCCAAAGGCTGGTTGGTTGAAGGACACACCAAAATTCTTCAACTTTTTGGACAAAACTTATCCCACAATCCCCTGATTAAAGGTCAGAGGCTGTATTAATGGTTCGTTCTGTTGTAACAGGGCCAACACCAATCTTGGAACTTTTCTGAGTGTTAAAACATAGTCCCACTAGGCGTGCCAAAAACTGTTGACGCAGCAGATTGCACCCTTGACAAGAGGCTGAGCTCCTGTCTTCCACGCGTCAAAATGGAAACTCCTCTCTTGCCTGTGGGTCTGGCAAAACTGAGGGGAGAGTCTCTAGATAAGGGCTAGCTCCCTTTGATGTATCTCTGTGGTCCTGGATTTTCTACTGCTAACAATGGAGGGGGTGGAAAGAGAGAAGGATTCTGAAAACAAAACCTAAACTAAACGGTGATACACCAAAAAAGTTTGATCTACTTAGCTTGAACCTACACTTTCCACCAAGAACAAGCTGGTATACACTTCATTTGATACGAGAAATTCTTCTGCATCAGTGAGCTAGGAGTCCGATGGAGATACAGGGAGGAAGAACTACCAGAAGCGTTCTAAGACACACTTTGGCAGCGTATTCACATGCGCCTATATTCCTGCTGTGGACACTTCTGGCTAACCTGCAAAAGAAGAAACTTCACAATACACTAGACATGCTGGAATCGCTCTGTGAAAGCATAAAAAAAAATGACTTAACACAAAACAAAGCCATACACATGCAAAAGTGTAAGCTCAAATGGAAGTAAAAATGCTATGTCTTGATTCAAGGTAAAATCCGACAGAGCTCTGCCTTACAAGCCAAGAGATATTTGGGCAGAGCTTTGCCTTATAGGCTAAGAGATCCCTTCTCAAATGAGAAGTTTACAATATATAGAGAGAGAAGAAGTAGCCCCTTTGAAAAGACTTTGGCGCCTTTTTACAAGTTGGCCCATGTGCGTTGAGAGCATCGAGAAGAGAAAGTCGCTATTGCTAATATCATCCTTCTAGAAGAGGCTTGCTAGAACCATGTTGTGTAATCGTCGGTATTGACTTTGGCGTTCAAACATTAATGTGAAAACATGGGCCGCACCTCTTTTTCTGCAAACAAGACTACTCATTCAAGATATTCACGCGGTTTGTCTGCTCATTAATGCAAAGTGAAAAAAAAACAGGCCACGCCGCTTACTGTTTGCGCCTATTGATGACCACTTCGCAGATACTGTGTCAACCGCTGGAGTAACTCCTTGAGTCGACACCTTCCTTTGCCACTTGGATTATTTTGTCCGTTTCTGCACTTTGTCTCTTCTTGGCTTTGTCTTTTCTGGCTCCTTTGGCCCTCGGGGGCTATCTTCCCAGCCTTGCTGGCTCCTTGTGCTCTTCTCTCAACGGTTCTTCCTTTTGGCCTTAAGGCCTTTGAATGCATTCGGGTCCGCGCTCAAGCCTTTAAAAATCAACGGCGAGTTTATTGCCCTGAATTTGATGGCTTCGAGGACGTCACCGGTCATCTGGATTCCAACGGCTAGTTCATGGTGCTTAATCTTGACATCTTCAGGCCCGTCACCCTCCTTGGCAATTCCATCGGCTTTTTTCCTTTGCTTCGGCTCTTTGCTTTGGAACCTCCTGAAGGGAAGGTGTCCCTTCGACTTTGGAGAAGTGTCTTTCTTTCGACAGCTGAGAGTTCCCCGCAAGGGCAGCTGCCCTTCGGGGTCCTGTGGCGGCCTTGCTCTTTAAATCCTTCGGACAAAAAGTCCGAAGGAAATCTTTCTTGTCTTTTCCCGTTTACCGCTTTCTGTCGGGCTTTTCTTTCGGCCATTTTTTTCGCGGCTCTTTCTCCAAATTTCTTCTGACTTTTTGTCCAAAGGAATTCCTTCGGACAAAAGTCCGAAGAAAGTCATTTCCTGCCTTTGCCTTAGTCTTTTTATTTCCGCGGGATTTTCTTCCGAAAGATTTCTTCGAACAAAATGTCCGAAGGAAATCCTTCGGGCATTTTGTCTAAAGAAATTCTCCATCTCTTGCCTTGAACAAATCCGAAGGAATTCCAACTTTTCTACCTTGAACAATTTTTCCGAAGAAAACTGTAATGTCCCCATTTTTTGCGAGCATCAGAGTTCGGTGGATTTAGCCTATTCTTAGCCCTCGTAGGTTAATATGCATGGTTAGAGGGTCTCTTGATGGAGCTTGGCTCAGCTTCGGATTGTCAGTACTTGATCAGTTGGCTTTCGTTCGGGCTCATTCGGACACTTCTAGCCTGAGTTGCTATTCTTAGCAGTAATCAGCACTCAGCGTGGGACCCCTGCTATTTTTAGCAGTATGGATTGATAGCGTTCAGAATCACTTCCTCAGTCGACAGCTTCAGACGGCTCGTGCATCGGATGAATGATGAGAGAGATATTAATATTTAATTGAATTAATTAAATATTAATTAACTGGAGTTTATAATATAAAGTTATAATATTTTATTATAACTTAAGTGATTTTTGCTAAAGGGGTCGCCATCATTGGAGGGGCCACTTTTAATTATATTTTATAATTAAAAGTGCTTTCGAAAGCTATTGAAAAATAAAAAAAAAAGAAACTTTTGAGGAGATATAAGGGTCTCATTGGGTCTTGAGCTCATTATGTTATGAAATCAGTTTTTGATCAAGTCTTCTTTAGAGAACGAAGCCAAGGGTTTCAGTTGTCTACGGGCATTGGAGAACGAGCCATCTTCAGTGTTGCAGTTCAGAGGCTGTGAAATATCAGCTGATCTATTGCATTCAAGGAGATATCTTCATTCAGAAGTTATCACAGAACGTTCACAGAGTTTCTTTCAGCTTGCAGCACTAATCAGGTTTTTCATCAAAATATCATTATCTTTTTGTTGCATGTTATTGGATCTTATTTGTAATCATTTCAGAAGATTAAGAAATAGTCTGGCATCAATATTTCAATAGATTCTATCATTTCTGGTGTTGCATTATTTTATATAAATTTATTCAGCATTTTCCTTCAAAAAACGCAAAATCGAGAAAAAACAATCAAAGCATTCAGTTTTCAGAAATCAGGGAGAACAGGGGTTTCTACAGTGGTATCAGAGCGGTTCCCTGCCATCCTGTGTTGGTTTTCGAAAAGAGAATTTCATACTCCTAGGGTTTGAAATTACTGGAAAGATTAATAAAAAAAATTACAAACTATTTTAAATTCAAGGCTTTGACCTTTAAATAAAATAATCGGAAATTCAGGGCCCATTTTTAGTGAAAATCACAGCTTCTGGACAGTCCGTACATGTACGGCCTGCCGGACAGTACGGACGGCGTACGGACAGGATCGCAGTCTTCATCGATTGACTGGACGAAGGCGCACAGAAGTAATAGTGAGGCCGGTTTTGGGTGTTCCCCAGTATACTGCGAATTCTTCATATTTCGGCTGGAAGATATAGTCTATATGGCGGCCCAGCTGAGGCGCAAATAACAGTGTAGCATCAGATAAATTTTAATCGCGCCACTCAGTAAGCATACGAACAGCGTGCAAACAAAAGTTCTGGGCGGATGGTTGACTAGGCAGATTATTGGTCTTCCGTTCCTCACACAGTCGGCACATGATACCAAGCACAGGGCTGTCCATTCCGCAGATACAGCGACACATTTAAATATTTGCATCGTGGCCATCAGTGACACCTGCGTCCCACGTAAAGATATTTAATATCCAAAGTCGAGGAAGGTGGGGCCGTGTCTCTTGTGAAAGAGTTTCCGCTATCCCAAGGATTCGAACAGGGGACTTTGAAACCCACAATCATTAGCGGGTTTTTTATTTGCACATCGCCGCCTTCTATTTACTAAAGAGTATTAGTAGAACGTGATTGGGAGCTTAGTTCAGCTCCAACTGGCCGTCCAACACAAGAAACAATACCAATTTAGAAGAGCCGCTTGCCGAATAAGACAAAAAAATTTGAATGAGACAAAGTAAGCGCCAAATATTCCAAGGAGTGAATTCGATCAGTAAGAATACTCTGGAGGCAACACATCCGTCATAGGTTCGCTGGTGACGTGGGATTTTAAAAAAAAAAAATCGGGGCTGTAGGAGGGACGTGGTTGCTGGTTGGGCACTTATTATTGTATAAGTCTGTGATCTGAATATTGGAAATCGCCATATGTGTTGCTACTATAGTCCTGTGAATGGAAGCCTTTGGCAAATATTAATATCTTCTTGCTTGAGAAATTTTATCTTTAAGCTTCAGTCTGAGTTGGTCTCTGCTGTAGCTTACTGTGCATTCTGTCAGCACAAAACAGACTTATATGCAAGTATTGCACTATGTATTGAATGTCAAGTTTGCATTTGATCAGAGAAATTCTGTACCAAAACATCTAGCAGCTGACAGAGTAAGTCCATATTTTCAAGTTCGTTAGAACAGTGAAATAGCAGCATACCAACTGTTTGTGGAAATGTCAATACATGCTCTATAGTCATTTTCATAATGATTTCAGTCATTGGTGTTCTGTAATTGCTGATAAATCAGTATTGCATTGAATTTGTAAGTCACTGTTAAGTCTTTAGAAGGTACCTTGGTGCACATGATATCATTATATAAACCCAGGAACAGAAAGAGAAATCATTTAACAGCAGAAGAAAATTGTATGGTAACTGTTTGACAAAATTTCTGAGGTAGAGAATCAAGGTTCTTTTGATCAGATTGGCAATCTTGGACAGCAAAATGGTTGTCATGGCTTCTAAATTTGCCGATGAGATAACGGACGCTTATGAGGAGTACAAAACACTGTCCAGAAATAAACAGGTATTCAAAGAACTTGAACAATCCCAATACAAGCTCAATCGCGAGTTGTTGCGTGTAGAACGGACGCTTTCAGAGCTTGGACAGTCTAAAGGATCCAATTCACTTCCTTCCAGCAGAGGTCGAACACCACAAAACAAAGAAGAAGAAGTGATTAGCATGTTTAAGGAGTATAGCACTCTTCCTCAAAAAATTAAGAAGGAACTTCCTTTCATGAGTTACATGGATTTGCACCCGAGTCTTTTCTATAAGACAGAGTTTGCAAGGAAGAAATATCACACTATAGCTCATGAATTGTTTGCACATGAAATGGATAGAGAATCTACACATAAGGATGATACAACTCTTCATCAAAATGATTTGGTATCTTCAAATTCCTATGAAGTATGCAGAAATTTATATGATGAATTTGATACACATGTTGATTTGATTCAAGAAGACACTAGCACAGCTTTGGGTAATGATTTATCTACATCATCCTTGCAAGAGGTGACTCAAGAAGTTTCTAATATAGAGGCTACTTCCGATTTTCATGACACCGATGATGAAATTTTGCATGAGCATGAGACAGCAGTGTTTTCACATGTGCAAAATGATCCTATTGAATTGTCACATGAAAGTACTCAGGAATTGGGTACTAATGATGCATTGTATGTGGAGGATTCATGTCATGGTGAGTCTGATTTTCCAAATCAGACCTTTGAAACCAAGCTAGAAGGTTCATATGTTGATATGGAATCCCAGGATCATGCTTTGGATGGGCATGCAATTACTTTGGGAGTAGAAGTGGGTGAAGATACTGTCATACCAGCAACTTCTACCTTATCAGTTGAGCCACCCTTTGAGGTACATAGCAGCAGTACCTTAGATGTTGAGGTGTGCATGGATGTAAGCGCACATGATGCTGCTTATCATGAGGAGAGTGAGGGAGAATCAGCCTCATATCATAGTGCATATTGTGAACCGGGAAACTTGTATGGAGGTCATAAGCTACAAAGTTCTCACCATTTGGTTGGGCAACTAAAAGTGAATGACAATATGATTGCCACAACCATTGAGCATTTTGATGTTGCTCGTCAGATGTTAGCTACTTATGGTTGGAGTACTCCTTTGACAGATGAGCACGGTGATAGTGGTTTTTCCCTTGCAGAGATACATGCACTTCGAGAAGCAATTGGAATGATGAAACAAAATTACTTAAAACTACTTGCAGACAGGGATTTTCTTCTCGAGTGGGATTGCATTTGTTATGATGCATTGCAAAGGAAGGAGGAGCAGGTTGATGAGCTCACTCATGAGCTTGAGGTGACTATGGACTCGTTGGAGAGTGCTCAGTTGGCCCTTCAAGAGTCACAGTCACGGTTGGAGGAGCTTACCGTGGAGTTGAGTTTGGCACAGTTTCCACCAGCTGCAGATACAGTATAGTTATATACAGAGGCAGTTGATGAGGATCTTATCTCCACGAGTTGTAGTGAGGATGTAGTTATATCTATCGCAGATATTGGTGCAGTCAATTCAGATGGGATGAGTGTTTTGATTGAGAGCTCTTGTGATGAGATAGTTGATTTTTCCGAGAGTTGTGTGACAGATCACGTCACTACTTCATCGTCATCACAGGGGATATGTGGGGCATCATCCAGTATAGAGATTTGTACTTATGCTGATTTGTTTCCCCAGGACTATGATGGTCAGCCATTGACAGAGGAGGGAGCATTTCATCTTGATTGCATAGTGAGGAGTGTTTATCACTTCTCTGTTGGTCCACACACAGAGGATTTGATGATGCATCAGTGTGGATTGGCCCCAGAGTTATACCATCCGTTGTGGGATGGGTATTCACCATCTTCAGAAGATGGGATTAGCGGCTGCAAGCATCCGACTCAGCTGTTTGCAGGGGATTACTTGCAGGGACAGCTATCAGTTTTACATCATGCTGATATGTATCCAACAGGGTTTGCTACTTCTATGTCAGAGAGTTTTCTTATGGGTACATGGTTACAGGATGACTACGGTGTCAGTTGGCATGATGGCTTGGTCAGTTATCACATTCATGAGGGTTTAGCAGAGGACAGGGAGAGATTCAGTGTAGCAGATGCTTCTAGAAGTTCTTTTCTTCGCATGCCAGATGGATGTGAATTCAGATTGTATTGGGATCCAGGTGGTGACAGTTTTGGCACGGAGTATTGGATGGGTCCCATTGGGTTACTTCACCACTCACAGCATGGTGAAGTTGGAGGCAGTAGAGCACAGTGGCAGCCTGAGGATGACAGACACGACAGACTTTCACTCTGGGTTTGGGATCCAGGGATAGCTTGCGCAGTTGTGTTCTTATTGATGCTACAGGAGACAGTTAGTGATGTGTGGGACACTTCACAGTTCTTATTTTGGGCCTTCCGGGGAGTTGGGTTTCTTTGCAGTAGAGATTGCTTGAGGACAAGCAATTTCAGGGAGGGCGGACTGTAATGTCCCCATTTTTTGCGAGCATCAGAGTTCGGTGGATTTAGCCTATTCTTAGCCCTCGTAGGTTAATATGCATGGTTAGAGGGTCTCTTGATGGAGCTTGGCTCAGTTTCGGATTGTCAGTACTTGATCAGTTGGCTTTCGTTCGGGCTCATTCGGACACTTCTAGCCTGAGTTGCTATTCTTAGCAGTAATCAGCACTCAGCGTGGGACCCCTGCTATTTTTAGCAGTATGGATTGATAGCGTTCAGAATCACTTCCTCAGTCGACAGCTTCAGACGGCTCGTGCATCGGATGAATGATGAGAGAGATATTAATATTTAATTGAATTAATTAAATATTAATTAACTGGAGTTTATAATATAAAGTTATAATATTTTATTATAACTTAAGTGATTTTTGCTAAAGGGGTCGCCATCATTGGAGGGGCCACTTTTAATTATATTTTATAATTAAAAGTGCTTTCGAAAGCTATTGAAAAATATAAAAAAAAGAAACTTTTGAGGAGATATAAGGGTCTCATTGGGTCTTGAGCTCATTATGTTATGAAATCAGTTTTTGATCAAGTCTTCTTTAGAGAACGAAGCCAAGGGTTTCAGTTGTCTACAGGCATTGGAGAACGAGCCATCTTCAGTGTTGCAGTTCAGAGGCTGTGAAATATCAGCTGATCTATTGCATTCAAGGAGATATCTTCATTCAGAAGTTATCACAGAACGTTCACAGAGTTTCTTTCAGCGTGCAGCACTAATCAGGGTTTTCATCAAAATATCATTATCTTTTTGTTGCATGTTATTGGATCTTATTTGTAATCATTTCAGAGGATTAAGAAATAGTCTGGCATCAATATTTCAATAGATTCTATCATTTCTGGTGTTGCATTATTTTATATAAATTTATTCAGCATTTTCCTTCAAAAAACGCAAAATCGAGAAAAAACAATCAAAGCATTCAGTTTTCAGAAATCAGGGAGAACAGGGGTTTCTACAAAAACTTACCCTTTCGACCTTCTCTTTGATCCCTTTGCAAGTGTTCCCTACTCTCCGCAAGGGCACTTGGGTCCGGAACTGCCCTCTGCAAGGGCGCTGGAATGGTCCCTTTTATGCTTGACTGCCCTCCGCAAAGGTACTAGTCCTTCGGGAGACTCTCTTGAACCTTCTGATTGAACCAACCGATTGAACCAACAAATTCTCATGTTATAGGGTTATTTTTCAAACATCTGAATGACATACTAAATGAATGCATCATTTACCCTTTAAAAATGATGACCACTTTCCTTTAGGGTAAGTTGAGGGTAGAATTCATATATCTTTATAGTTTTGATGTTCCTCACCTAATTAAATCCATCATAGAATCTTCTCTAGTAATTACATAAACTAGATATGAAGTCATATACAATTTGGAATTAAGTAGCTGCTTATGGATTGAGTCACTGATCAACTACCCCCAATTGATATATGCTTGACTGCCCTCCGCAAGGGCACTGGTCCTTCGGGAGACTCTCTTGAACCTTCTGATTGAACTGTTGATTGAACCAACCGGTTGAACCAACAATGGTTCAACGGTTCAATGGTGCGTCCTACTCATTCAATTGACCGTTTGAACCACCTGCTTCGAACCATCTGATTGAACCCTTTGATTGAACCAAACGTTGAACCAAACCGACTAAACGAATCACTTGAACTGACTGATTGAACAAAGGCATTGAACCAACTGAGTGAACCAACCGATTGAACCAATTCAATTGTTCAAAGTTCAAATTTCTTAACTATTGGAAAGATCATGTCGTTGAACCTCGACGTTGAACCACTTTTCCAACCTTAAGGAAAAGTGTCTTGAATCATTTTTTCACTCTCTTTCCTTGTGAATTTCTTCGGACAAACTGTCCAAAGAAGCTTTGTAAAAGCCCTTTCATTCTTTGAACTGGTTCATCTTCTGCCGAAAGACTTGTGCAACCAAAATTCAACTGGCTCAGAACAGGAAGGGAAGAAGGGGACCGATTTTGGCCTGCTGGACCAAAAATGGTCAACAATCCTTACAAGTTCATTGAAGAAGCCGGTCTTGGAGTCTACTGCATGCATGAGAAAGATGCTTTCATGCCGAAATTGATGAAGACAGACCAAGAGGATTGTGGTTTGTGGCAGCTGTTCTTTGATGGATCTAGAAGCAAGTTGGGCGATGGTGGTGGGGCAATGCTGGTTTCACCTTCGAAGGAGAAATACTTCTCAACCTTTAGGTTTTCGTTCCCCTGCACTAGTAGAGTATGAGGCACTTGTTCATGGCCTAGAATGGGCAAGAGAGGAATCAAAGAATTGCAAGTGTCTGGAGACAGTGAGTTGATTGTGAACCAAGTGAGACGTCAAAGCTTGACCAAGAACTCCCTACTCAAGCATTAAAAGCACAGAGTGTGGGACCTTATGGATAACTTCGCTGCTTTCAACATCACTTCCGTTCCAAGAGAGGAGAACAAGCACACGGATAGACTAGCAACAGTTGGTGCTCAGTTTGATATCCCAAAGGGAGTGAGACAAAGCATGAATCAACATCATTTAAAGGTGACTCTGAAGCCCTCCATACCAGACAATGTCACCAATTGACAGGTGTTTGAAAGTGACCAGCAAATAGCACTTTTTTTACAAGAAGATGAGTTCACTTCCAAAAATCAGTCCAAGCTGCAGCAACAGTATGATGGGCAGATTGTTCAACTAAAGACCAACAGGGTTCCCAAAGGTTTGGTAACTCTTGAGAGCATCTTCAACAAAGATGACCAACTCAAGAGAGACAAAGCAAGCATGTCAACCAGGAAAGAAAATTATGAAAGAGTAGAGATCTAGAAGGATAAGTTGCTTGCACTTGGGAAGGTATGTACCAATGAAGAAAAGCATGCTTTCATTATGTTATGCCAAGAGTTTGTAGATGTCTTCGCTTGGGAGTATGGTGATTTGAAGGGCTTTGACCCAAGCTTGGCCCAACACACCATTGAGTTGGAGGAAGGTGCCAAACCCATCAAGCAAAAGCAAAGGCCAATCAATCCAAAAATCGAGCCTCTCATGAGGAAGGAACTCACCAAACTAATCAAGTCTAGGATCATCTTCCCTATCAAGCACTCTTCTTCGCTGGCCAATTTGGTCCCTGTTAGGAAGAATGGAGATGTCAGATTGTGTGTGGATTTCAGGAACCTGAATAGAGTCTCACTGAGAGATCACTATCCCCTTCCAATTATGGAGCAAATTCTTCAAATGGTGACAAGGAGTGAAAGATTCTCTCTTAGATGGCTACTCCAGATACAATCAAAACCTGGTACAAGAATGTGACAAATACAAGACAGCCTTCACCACCAAGTGAGGAACATACGCCTACAGGAAGATGCCATTCGGATTGTCGAATGCGGGAGCTACCTTCCAATGTGCTATGGATATGGCTTTCCAAGGTTTGATCAATGACATTGTGTTGGTTTATCTTGATGATGTGACAGTCTTCTCCAAGGAGGCAAGTGAACATTTGAAACACCTGAGAGAAATCTTTGAAAGGTGTAGAGAGTTCAGCATCTCTCTCAACCCAAAGAAATGCGTGTTTGCCGTCCACGAAGGCAAGCTCTTGGGCCATGTCGTTTCAAAGGAAGGCCTGTCCATGGATCCAAAAAGGGTGCACGCCATCTTAGCATTGTCCTTGCCTAAGCACAAGAAGGGCCTACAAAGTTTCTTTGGTAAGATAAATTTCATTAGGAGATTCATTCCGAACTTTGCTAAGCTGGTCAAGCCACTTACTTCCATGCTAAGGAAGGACGAGACATTCACGTGGACAGCAAGAAGAAGAGAAAGCTTCGAAGGCATCAAGCAAGCTATCGCCCAAGCTCCTACCCTGACTAGTCCAAACTTCTCCAAGGACTTCAATCTATACACCTTTGGGAATGAAGAGGTAATCTTTGTTATGCTCAAGCGAATGGTGAGAATTTAGAACAGCCTCTCGCTTTTTTCAACCAAGGTTTAGAGGCTATGAGGTTAGATACATGTATGTTGAGAAGCAGGTGCTTGCAGTCATACGAAGTCTGAAGAAGTTCAAACATATGTTGTCTAACAACAAGATTCACATCACGGTGCCACATCCTAGTGTAAAAGACTTCTTGTTGAGCCGAGACTTGAATGAAAAAATGATAGGTTGGATCACCAAAGTGATGAAGTATGACGTAGAGATCAAGACCACCAAGCTAGTAAGGGGAAGAGGGCTGTGTGAACACCACGCTACAGACTTGAAAGAGCCGAAGGAAGATGTTTTGGTTCTCCACGATGAACCTAAAACAGTTGTACCTATAGTCACGAAGAGCTGGGCAGAAGACATGGTTCATTTCTTTCGAACTGGTGTCCACAAGGTCTTGATAGGACCAAGAGGAGGTATTTTAGAATCCAATCTCTTCCTTATGTCCAAGTTGATGGAGTGTTGTTCAGGAAAGACTTTTCAGGGATACTTTTGAGATGCATTGATTCAGAGCTACATATCCCATGATAGACTAGCTGGTGGCCACTTTACTCCCAAAGCCACAACTGCAAGGATTATGAGGGCTGGTTACTTTTGGCTCAATTTGTTCAAAGACACTCATGCTTGGGTGAGGAAATGTCAAAAATGTGCCTTCTTTGATGGGAAGCAGCGGCTGGGTGCCATGCCTCTTCATCCTATTTAGGTGGAACAACCATTCATGCAATGGGGGTTGGACTTCATAGGGTTGATCAATCCTCCTAGTGCTGGTCACAAGTGGGTTTTGACTTCCATGGATTATTTCACAAGATGGGTAAAGGCCGTAGCTTTGAAAGAGGCCAATGAGACTGCAGTCCTAGACTTCTATGAAGGCATAGTGACAAGATTTGAGGTTCCATCCATAATCATTTCAGACAATGCATTGGCTTTCTTGGAAACAAAGACAAGTGAGTGGGCATTAAAGTATGGCATCTATCTCAACACTTCTTCCAACTACTACCCATAAGGGAATGGGTTGGCCGAGTCCACAAACAAGAATTTGATTAGGATCATAAAAAGGACAATGGAAGGAAATCAAAGGACTTGGCATGCCAAGTTGAAGACAGCTCTTTGGGCAGATAGGATCACTCCAAAGAGGACGATCGAGAATTCACCATACACACTTGTGTATGGAAGGGAAGCTAGACTTCCTATCTCACTTGAGTTACTAGCCTTGGATCTTTCCCATCAGCTGCAATTGGTGGAGAAAAATAGCCTGAAAGTCAGGTATTGGAGCTAATGGAGCTTCAAGAAGCGAGAGACCAAGCCATGGATGCAATGACCAGCTGCCAACAACAAACAAAGAAGCATTTTGACAAGAGGTCTACGCCAAAGAACTCTGAAGGTGACATTGTCTTGAAGTGGGATGAGGACCGAGCCAAGCCTGGAAGACACAAAGTTTGACGCCTTGTGGAGTGGCCCATATGTCATCACTCAATGCAAGCAACACAATGCTTTCCAACTCTTCAAGTTGGATGGTGAAGAGCTACATATCCCAGTCAATGGGATATATATTAAGCATTGTTACTAGGTTTATTTTGTCATGTACATAGTTTCCTTGTTTTTTCTTTGTTTTCCCTAAGTGTTGTTATGCATGTGTGTAGTGTTTTTAGCCTTTGTGTGTGTTTTTCCTTATTGTTTGGGGTAAAATATTTGTTGGTTCTTAGGTCTTTACAAGGTTGTTGCCAACTTTTCAAGCTACATCTTGACTGCATGTCCAATGGAATTTTAGACCACCAGTCTTCTCAAGCATAGCAGGAATGCTTCCCCTGTGAGTTGCCATTGATCAATTTTTGGTCCTACAGGCCAAAATTGGGCACCCCCTCTTTTTTTATTGCAAGTCATTCAATCCATGTTCTGGCTAGTTCATCCCTCAGTTGCCTTGTGCAAAATTTTCTCTGTCAGACCATTTTCCATGAAAAAACCAAGTGTTTTCCTCTTTTGCTTGCCAAGTGCATTTCGGGTTTGACGGGTGACTTTACTTGTAAAAATTCATAAGTAAAGCCACTTGCAAACCTAGATTTGGTCTTGGTAGACCAAATCGGGTTTTCCAAATGGCTATACTCATTTGTCTTATAAGCAGGAGTCGACGTGGAACCCGATTTGGTCTTGGATACTTTGAAAGGCAAGTGAATTACTTCGGAGGGCTTTTCGTCAGCAAAATGGACCAAGTGGAAAAGCCGAAAGGTCGTTTGCAGGATTCCCGAAGGGTATGTACCCTTGCGGAGGGCACTTAGGCGGCAAATGGGACCTTTACAATTCTTTCGAAAGGCAACTTTGGAGGCCAAGGAGCCCTTTTGGGCAGCAAGCAATGAACAAAGTGGATCTTTTTCAAAATTCCGAAGGGCAACTTTGGGCTTGAAATGCCCTTGCGGAGGGCAGCTGGTTGGAGTAAAGGGGCAAGACAGGAAGCCCGAAAGGAACTTGCCCTTCAAAAAAAAAAGTGACAAACCCAAAAAAGAATTCCTTTGGACTTTTTGTCCGAAAGAATTCCTTTAACTTTTTGTCCGAGAAAATTCGATAGTCACAAAAAGTCCGAAGAAATTCGAAAGACAAGAAGTCCGAAGGGTAGGTGTCTTTGCGGGGGGCACTTGGTTATGAAAGTGGACCATTTCTATTTTTCCGAAGGGTCACTTTCTTTTCAAAGTGGACCATTTCAGCTTTTTTGAAGGTATTTTTTCTAAAGGCAAAGGTCATTTTCAGCTTTGCCGAAGGACCATTTCAATCTTTTCGAAGGGTCACTTTCCCTTAGGAAAAATTCGTTTGCAAAAATGCCGAAGGAATTGTCCTAGTGGTGACAGGCAGGTGAACGTCAACTT